>CP025647.1:2447466-2626330 GCA_003576665.1 Ipomoea trifida | reverse complement strand
ACTGCCTAACTTCTTCATTTGACCTTCTATTGCTTCCTTCAGGAATTGTATATTGCATATAAAGAGGAAAAATTGTCCAAGATGGCTTGCCTAACTTCTTCATTTGATTCTTAAATAATGTGTTGAAGTTCATGAGCAGCACTAGTTGTCTTGTATTGATGGAAGGTTGACCATTTGGATCTTCTCTGTGCATGCAATTCTAGTGTTGATATCTCTAATCTCAACTTTGATTGGTTTAAGGAGCAAGAGAACAAAAGCGCTACAGTTTTGTGTATTTTGAGTCCTTACCTGACCTATTATGTGCACAATTTGAAGGATGGAAACTGCATCTCACAAGTATTGAGTGGCAAATGTATTTTGGAGTTATATTTACCCCAAGTTTCTTCCCTGATCAGGCTTTCTGGAGTCTGGACTTGAGTTGGGCTAATGGTGTTTGCCATAATTTTATACCTATGGATGATATCTAGTTACAAAACGTCATCTGCCTGACATTTTACTGGATCCAATACTTGAAGAAGGGCTTTGGTCGTAGATTAAAGAAATTCCATAACATGGAAATAATTAAAGGAAATCTTGCTTGCTTTGTGAATATCTATATCTATTATGCTTATGCCTGTCTCAATATATGATGAGTGCAAATTTATATTTTCCTTACTTAAATTGACATACCCAACACTACTATAAACATTTACAGTCATATAATTGGAAAATATTACTCGGTGTAATCTATTTTCTGTATTAAATTCACATTAAGAAAATGAATTTGGAATCCAAGAAGATATACTCACAATTACTGTTGTCACAGTGGCTTTGACTTCTCCCCTGTGTGCCATGGTCAGCTCTTTGAATCGCTTCACAATGCGATCAATGTGTTTCAGCCTCCCATTTTCAGCCAAAATAACTGGACAAGGTAAATGAAAAGCATCACTAGATGGTGATCAAATTGTTGGTTTTAGTCGAATGATTCCAAAAGTAAATTGTTTGTTTTTTTGAAAAGAAAAATAATAAATAAATTGTTATGCACCCCAAAAAAAACCTGTCACAGTTCATATAGCCTAGAGGTCAATGCCTCAATGGTATCTACTGTTTCATAGTTCAAAATTTGAGACACGGCCACAGCCAGAAAAAAGGAGAAAAAAGATAAGAGAAATCTATTACACATAAGTTAGAGCAAATGAAACAAGACGCATATGCATGACAAATAACAATTCAAGTCAATGCAATCTACATGGAATAATTGTAAGTAACCAGTGGTCAAAATCGAACAAGTGGTCCACAAAACATAAAAGTATTCAAAACTTATAAACAAAATCAAGAGTCATACGCAAGAAGTTCTGAGTGGTATCCCCAAATTTAGCTTGAGCACAAATTTCCTTTATGGCATTCACTCTAGTATCAACAGGTACAGATGGATCCCTCATGAACTGAGAAAATGTAGGACTCTTCTTTGAAGCCTCAACAAGGTCATAGAGCTCTGACTCAACCTTCTCTAATGTGTTAGACTTTACTGCTGAAAGGTACAAAGCAGATGCATAGTTTCCAGAAACCCCATACATTGTCAGAGGCACCTGAAACATCATTACAGAATTCAACATTCGGATAAGTCATATTTCCCAAAATATGGGTGAGAATGTGATTTCATGTACAGATGTAAATAGTACTATAGTAGCAAACATTTACATCTATACAATTGTTTTCCCAGTATTCTTTTCCTGAAGTAGCATTGTATTATATTAGAGAGCTTTTAAGTATACAAATATGTAAATCCAGTGTTATATCAGAGATCTTGTCTTGAAGCAATACCGTCCATAGCATAGAGCTTATAGACACTCACTCAACATACCTTAATTTTTTGTTCTTTTGAAGCAGAGGCAGTTGCATAGTTCCTCAGCAGCTGCAAGAAATGTGAGGATTTCAATACTTTCTTGGAGTAATTAAGTAAATTATGAATCAAACAATTATGCCTATAAGCATCAACAAAGACATTAAATAGCATCACCACTGTTCACAATGCAAAACTGCAGAACAATCAAGGTCAGCCCTCCTAGTAGGTGATAAATTATTAGCAATATATCATCACGATTTATTCAAACCATAAGGAACCAATTGGTCAAGGGCTACTTCCAATTCTATAGGGGCGTGCCAGATAGCTAATCCAAATAATCAACTCATCCAAATTACAAATTTAAGCTGTCAACCAGGGCAAGCACAAACACCAATTTCCCAGAGAATTCCAACCCTAATAATCTCATTGGGCCCTATTAGAGGGTGTTTCTGTGAGGCAATCCTGAAATATTGCCAGGAGTTCAAATCGTGGGAATCCACATTCCAACATTCGTTTAATCCAGATTACATCATTGAACATGAATCCCATTTATTTAATCCGGATTACCGGTTTCCCATAGAATTCCATCTTTGATCCCCATTTCTTTAAACTCTCTCCAATAAAAAAGGAGTCTTTCGAAAGGGCAAATAAGCACATATCCCCCCACAACTAATAATGGCATCCGGGAAAAAAAAATTCAAAACAAATTTATACTCTTTCAGCTAACCCCAAAGACAGAAATCAGAAAAAACGCAAATTCAAAATCCAGCAGAAAATCTAGAACCAGCCAACAAAGAAAATCGAAGAACAAATTGTTAATCATATTGGAGGTGAAATTTTGATGATAATCGGGCGTTTACCTCGGAGTTTGAGAGGGTAGGGCAGAGAATGGATCGATGAGCGTTAGATCTCTGGGCTGAAGAGAGGGCCTTCTGGAGAAGAGAGAAGCCCATCGATCTAGCACGTCCTGCCATTGCCATATCAGAGAGCTCTTCTTTGCTCTAAGCTGAATCGTTCGCCGGCGCGAGAGAATTCGGAGACAGAAGGGAAGGGTTTGAGAACGAAGCCCAAAGAACGCTGCAGTTTACCCTATAGACCACCACTATTGCTCTCGCTCCGTCTAAAGTAAATTAATAAATAAATATGAGGCCATTTGGTTTATGATTATATTTCAATTTAGCCCTGAATTTATTTGTTCAATTGTTATACCATAAACCAGATGTTACAGAATTTGATACAAAAATTATGTACCTATAATTAACAGTTTATATATATGTGATTCATAATATTATAATTACATATATAGAAATTGTCAACGACAATTACAGAATGTGTCAACTACATATACAGAATCTAAATGTTATTTTTGGACCATGTCTACAATGTAAGTAAACTCTAGTCCATGGTATAATTTTCCTTATTTGTTAGTACATTTTAATTTTAATGGTTTTTAATTTTATTTTTTTTTGTAACAAAGATAATCGTAGTCACTAATCAAAAGTATCTACAGAGTAAACTCTACTTTCGTCGTGTAAAAACTGGCAAATTATATAGGGATGTAACTCGCGAATCATATAGAGAAGGTAAACCACTTTAAGAAAATCTCATGTGACAGGTTAAACAAAAAAGATGAAGGCAAAATTCAAGCTTGTGGCAATCAAGTATGTATTTTTATGCTTGTAAAGTTATAGGTATTGCATTACAAATATTGGCCGTGTTTGGTAAATAATCAGCCTATCAGCCAATTTTTGGCTTATTTGGCCACTATTAGTTGGTAAATAATAAGCTTTTTGTAACTCCAAAATGCTAAAATTCAAAAGGCTACTCAAAGTAGCCTTTTCATTTAACTTTTTGAGAAAAGAAATTATATCAAACAACTATCAGCTAACAGCTAATTTATCAAACAACTTTCTACAATCAGCCAATGTTATCAACAAATCATACCTTCTAACCCAAACAGCCAACCCAATCAGCCAACAACCATTTACCAAACAGGGCCATTATATTATATTTTTATTAGAGAAAATTAAGCTTACATGGACAACTTTAATCAAATTGGTCACAAGGTGTTTGCTTGGTGGTTAGAAGGTTCCAAGTTTGACACCTAATGGGATGAAAGTTAATTAAACTCCAATTACTATATATTAGATGTCACTATGTATTTAAATGATTAAATTGCTTAGTGGTTACAAGGTGCCACTTATTAACTTGAAGGTCTAATTCTATTTTAATTTGTAACGAGTGATTTTCCTACCCTCCTTTCATTTGTGATACTTTGTACTCATATCTTAGTTGCATGTATGTCTAATCTTGTTTGGAGCATTAATGACTTGACAAATGACAAGTTTAAGCCGTATGTTGTCTCAATCATTTTATGGACAATATTTTACATAATGTATATTGTTATATATGTTAAAAGTGTATCTCTATGTAGTGGTTATAATCTTTTTTTCTTTTATTATTATAAATCATAAAGTATTGTTGCCCTACACCTTTTTAAGATTTTAAAATACTATTTTTTAAATATGCTCCTTTCTTCTTGTTTTTTTAAATATATTACAAAAGATAAGTTATCCATAATAACTTAGGAATAACTTAACATCATATCCCTTCAAAGGAAATAGCTTATTCCTAATAAAAAAGGACATACCAAACTATAAAATAGCTTATTTTTAGAAATGTTCTCCCATTATCAATACGATCTATTATGTGAACCAAATGTGCTGTTAATTTTTATTGAGTATCAATTCACGTTACACCATTATTTTTATTTGGAACCATATATTGAAGCTCATAGAAGAACGGGAAAACTCAGTTAATTAGTACTCAGGTGGTGGCTTGTGGACGATAATACAAGATCAATACTTGATAATGTGAGAGTTACACCCAATGCGATAAGTTTATAGTGAGCTTTCAGACTCTCCCAACTAAAGAGGCTGATGATTCATTGTGGTATGTGATTTATTCCTACACTATTATGTCGGCACGAGATACGAGGCCATGGGACGACAAGAGTCATGTGCGGATTAAAATTGCCATGCTATAAATTAAAGTCTTTAATGCATTACGAATCATAAATTGCCAATGGAGATGAACGATGTGTCGATGTGCAACGTATGGAATTGTGGATGATTCTATGCTTTATATCATGTGGAGGCACCAGTCCCAGTCAAAATTAATGGCCACAAATGCAATGTGTTATGTTTCCACCATTAATATCATTCACCTAAAGTTAGCTAAATGGGAACATTATATTTAATTTGGAGCTAGATAGCCCGTGACTCTTCTTTAATTTATTCTCTCTTATCCCAAACATTCATCCTACTCTTCCACCTAATTGCCTAATTAAACTCACATACCCACTCTTTTTCTTTGTCCTAACTACCATTTGTCTCACTTTATTATTTTATTTGGAATGACGAGGAAAACTGGTTTTTATTATTCTAAAATTTTGCATTGTGTATTTTTGGGTGTAACCTAGGGTCTCCACCGTCAGATACAGTGGCTAACTTCACGCTGGATTGTAGGCACCTCTATTGGGTGAGACAGCTGGCCTAGAGATTTTGCATTGTTATTGTATTCTTATGTAATACTATGTAAATCACATACAAAATAAAAACGGTACTAAGAAAACTTGTGTGAGGACTCGACCAAGATAGTACTACTTGATTATGTTGGGCTGGGGAATAACAATAAGAACTTTGAATTTTTCATTTATTTATTTGTTTTGTTTTATGACGAGAGAAACCACGTTCATTATGTGAAGGTATGCACAGAGTAAACCTCACTCTTAATACTTCGAAAACTACTCATCAAAGCTAAGGCAAATCACTTTAGGAAGACCATGTGTGATAAATTTAACCAAGAGGGTATTGATTAATTATGTTGGGTTAGGAAATAATAATAAGAAACAAGATTTCAGTTCTAGTTTCTTAAAGTAATAAATCATAAACTGATGGTTCAAAACTGATATCAAACCGTGATCATCCCTATATTCAAATCACAAATCCATCACACACATTTGGCACTATTTGAAACCCCCATTTTGGGTAGGAGAAGATATCATACTCACAACAATTGAATATGTGTACTAATTCAGTACGACATTTTCACTGTTCAGCATATAATATATAAATAATAAATGTACAATTCAATTATTAATTTAAACTTTTAGTTAAAACATAGTGCATCTTGCGAGATTTCTTGTACAAAATTATGATACAAAATCTTTATAAAATGTACGTATTATTATATAATTAATAAAGTTATCCGTAGCCAATTTTAAAACCCATTTTCTAAGGATAAAGAGATTAGGTGTGTTAGTATAAAGTTGCGGTGGAGTGAGAAAGCAGAGAGTGAAAACAATGGGCAGAGTTGGAGTATTAGCAGTGATGCAAAGAACCAAAGCATCCCTAGTAAGCAATCCCGGCTGCGCCGCGAAAATAGTATATTATATTTTAATTTTAATTTAATTAAATTTTAAAGACAAAAACTTGTGTGAGACCGTCTTACACTTTGTCAGATCATCTCACGATTCCTTTAGCCTTGCTCCAATGGGGACAATGGACGGAAATACCCCACCTCATTCCAACCCGAATTAATATTTGATGCATCGTCGATGTATAGATGATATCAAATATTATACGTCGGCGGTGCATCAAATATTAATCCTATCATGTATACTTTTTAATATAGTATGATACTCTTTTACAATTATGAATTTTATAAGATTTTTAATGTATATACTATTTTAAAAAGTCAATATAACTATGGTTTTAATATTGTGTACTGAGATTTTCGGTCCTCGGTACACTAAAACATATAAGAGGTTTTCATCATCTGATTGGTTCCACTTTGTCCCTACAGATAAAATTAAATGTTAATTGGTGCATCTCTTCATGGTTGAAGAACAATTTTTTTTTTATAATTTTTTTTTATAATTTTATAATTCTTTTGATAAACAACAGTGCAGAGGAGCAATTTGGGCATGAACAGTGAACAGAAAAGTCTGTCTTTATCTTTCCCAAAATTGAAGAGCCACCAGTGAGGCTCAGGCCGCCATTGGGATATATATATAAACAATTCAGAAAAACAAAAAAACCTTATAACTCCTTCTCAACTTCTTCATCACAATCACAACAAAACCCAAACATTTTCATAATCTTTTTCCTCTAAATTGGAAGAGAAAAAAAAAAGGTGAAGAAAGATGCTGCAGTTGTTATTCGCCATGGCGTTCTCGGCCGTGCCGTTGACTCTGTACGTTCCTCCCATAAGAAGGCTGAATATGTTCGTGGAATCCATGGAAGATCTGTGGAGAGAGTCTAGCTCCTACACGGGCCGGGTTTATCCCCGTTTCCGCCATGCCTGGCTCAGGATCTTGAACTGTATGCTCTGCAACACCACCAGGTGATTTGCTTTTGCTTTGTTTTGTTTTCTCTCTATGTTTCTTTGGATCTTGAACCTATGAAAACTCGACACTCTGTAGCCTGTAAATTGTTCTTCTCCCTGAGAGTTTAATCGTGGGAAGCTCGATTTGATCTGTTTTTTTTTTTTTTTTGGTGATTGTTGGTTCGGAAAAATTAATGATGATGTAAATAAAGAGCAGGAATAAAAGGGCTTCTTATCAGATTCCAGTAGTTCTGCTATGTTCTTCTATGCAGAAATTTTATCCCATTTGGGCTTTCTTCAATTTTCGTGAATTTTAATGTTTGAATGAGATGATGAATTTGAGTTTGACTATGTTGAATTAGCAAAATAATTGATTTTTTTTTACCTTGTATTTGTAAAAATTATGAGCTTTAAACCTGGCACTTTTATAAGCAGACTGTAAAAGTGTAAAGATCTTGCGCCTATATCCAACCATTCATTTTTTTATTTAAATTTCCAACCATTCATGATCAAGTGAAAAGACCGATGTTAATGTCGATAAGGCTGGCACTTTTATAATGTAAACTCTCTGATACTAAAATATAACTTAAATTTTAATCTAAATTAATCATTAAATACTAAATAGATATAAGCAAATTGTGACGGCGAGATAAGATAGTGATAAAAAGAGTAGGCCCTTGGGACATTATACTGTGGACCATGGTCCACAATGCATTATGGACCATGAGTCATAGTTGATACTGCAGTTGTGTTGGACTGATACTGCAGTTGTGTTGAAAGGATATTGCAGTTGTATTGAAAGGAAACTACAGTTGCGCGGAGCAAAGGCCGTGTTATCCATCTGGAACTGCAGTTGTGTTGAACGGATACTGCAGTTGTATTGAACGGATGAACGACTTCTGTTCCGTGCAACTGCAGTTTCCTTTCAACATAACTGCAGTATCTTTTCAACACAAGTGCAGTATCAACTATGATCATGGTCCACCATGCATTGTGGACCATGGTCCACAATATAATTTGCGTAGGCCCTTAGTGTAACTCATCTTTTCTTTGTTGTAATTTACGAGTTATTATATGAAAGCAAAATTAGGTAATACTCAGATATGTTTGGAAAGGGAGCATAATTCTTGTACCTTATAATCCAAGCACAAAATTACTATAGTAATAAAAATTAGTGACTCTTTTTTTATTTTTTTGGTGAAAGGAAAAACTAGTGACTCTTCTTTAACATGAAATTACGTTTTGCGTGAAACTTGTCTTGTGACTCTAGTCCAACAAGAGAGCACAAACACCAATAGATAAGATGAACGTCACCATTAGAGATATGGCCATATGGGGTTGTCGTTATGTTCTACTTGTACTTATTTGTATGGTTGAAGTGGCAAAGTTAGACAAGACAAACAAAGCTGTTGCTGTCTTGTTGAGGTTGTTTTCTCCTTTTCCTTAACAAAAAAACAAGGGTCAACAGAATCTTGATCGTCCGATTAAGAATTTTATATTATTTCATAACAGAGATCCTGAGTACAAAATAATGTTCATATTACAACTTATTATTTTCCAAAAGGATCACATAATAAATGGAGATTTTATAAATATGACAATCTAATGCCCACAATTTTAGTAACAGTTGTATAAAACAAGAATTGGGTATTTTAATACAGAAAAGAATGAAAGAATGAAAAGAATAGATGTAATATTATTAACACATTTCAGCTTGAGAGTGTGCATGGCTTTAAGAACCAGAGGACATCTAGGCCTCTGGCTTCCCCCCTTTCTGTGAGGATAGAAGAAACATGTCCTCCATGGTTGTTTTTCTTCCCAGATCCATTGTTGCCATCTTTGCTGCTACCTTGTTTAAGCTCTTGCAGGATTCCTCTTTCCTACAATCATTTCATCGTACACACAACTTCACATCAGTAATGCAAAAATGTAAATCTGATAAACAGCTCCTGCAATATCAATCCTTATCAAGCTCGTGCGTTATGCATAAAAAGACACTTCATCCTTCGCAATTGAAGCATGTGCTCCATCTCAACTAAAAGCCTAAGTTGATAGTTAGATTGAACATAAGGATTGGCTCTGATACTAAATTGAAGCATGTGCTTTATCTCAACTAAAAGCTTAAGCTGATAATTGGATTGCACATTTATGTTTATATATTATATATATGCTCAACAGTCAACAGTCAGCAACTCAACTGAATCATGAAGTATTGTATTTCCAACAAAATTTACTCTGTTTATGAGCAGTCACAGTATTCCTAAGTTGAGTGTTTGAGCTTCTTTCAAAAAAAAAATGTTCATTGATCTATTGGAATCTTGGGAACTGAGGGGTTGTAAGTTTCAATTCTGGGTTGCTGCATTTAAGTCTACTTGACAAGTTGTTGATGAAAAAAAAGAAGATTTTGATTAGAAATGAATGCATACTTGGGGTTTAGACCGAGGAGCGTTATGTGGAGTGCTGCCCTTGGTAGCTGAAAAACATTGAGGAGTTGGAGGAGAAGTCCGGATCTGCATCAAGCTCTCATCTAAATTGCGTTTGATGTTCTTCACGTCTACTCTGATTGGGGTGTTTTCTGCATCGGCCTTTCTTCTGCTCAGATGATTAACGAAGTGTTAGACTTGTACTAAGAACCAGACTGTTCATGGTAGTTTTCAAGATTCAAACCACGGATAAAATTTCACATTTTACAGACCATTAATAACATGCTATGAATGTATGAACTATGCAGTGAAGAGAGGGAAAAAGAGTTTACAGCTTCTTTGTCTGCTTCTCCGCAGAACTTGCATTGGCTTCACATTTCTCTTTACTCAACTCGAGCAATGGCTTCCTCTCCTTTGGTTTCTCATCATCCAAGCCTTTTATTTCATCACCAAAATGAGCTTTAACCTTCTGTTTATTCACCATTGTAGGAGTCCTTTCCACATTCTCGTTCTCACCTCTCTCTTTCTCCCTAGCCCTCGAAGCCAATTTCTTCAACTCATTGCAAAACTCCGAGACCTTGTTCATCAAACCGCCACCACCAAAAAGATTTCTAGCAGATAGGGTACTCCTCAACCTCCGCGTTTGTTCCCTATACAAAGAGTTCTCTTCCACCGCCTCCCTCTCCATGCTCGACTTGATTGCCTCTTTGAGGTTCTTAGCTTTTAACCGAGGAGGGGTCATGAAGTTAGGGTTCTGATTCTCACTATCCCCAACCACCCTATTAGATTTCGCATCTTTGTTCAATGACATTCCAGGCTGAAGAACTTGCCCTTTATTTTTCAAGCTGGCATCTCTGAAACTGCAAGTGAAATTGCATTTTAGATTCTCTAACTTTTTCTACTGCTTAAATGTAATAAAAGACCCTGCTTAAAAATAGGGCATTTGCTATTACCTTCTATTTCTCTCCCTGAGTGGAGGAATCTCAGAAACACTGGCTGCTCTTCGAAGCTTTAAAACATAAAATTTGGAGAAAAAAGTTAGAATTCATCTCTCAAAAGGGCCAAAAGTAAACAAGTTTGCCTGTATGATATGTATTCACATATCAACATTATGATGAATTCTCTTATAATTGCTAATAAAATGGGAAAAAATGCCAAAAACTAGAGTTAATCTACCCCCACCCCCAAACCCACACTCGTTCTTGGCATCAAGATTCAAGATGTGATCTTTCACCAATTGAGAAGTGGAAGAGGTCAGATTCTTAAATCTTCTATGAAGTAAAACTCAATTACTGCCCCAGTGAAATCAAAACAAGAAACCTAAGTAAAGTTCTTCATTTGGGCATTTCGTCGAAAACCAAAGAGGCAATCAATGAACAGCGAGAAAAATATAAACCTCAGAGGTAGGCGTTAATGCTGCATTGTAAAAGTCCTCTACTGTCTTCGGGTGATTGCAATCTGCACAAGAAATTACGGGGGAAGTAAAGAATGAGTATATATAATTGCTTATACAAGTGGATACAGAAGTGTTCGCCGGAGAGGTTACCGGGGCGGCAGAACCAAGCTTCGTCGTCGACGGCGACGGCGGCGTCGTCGGGGGCGGAGAAATCGACCCATTGAGGAGCATTGAAGTGTTCGAATAGATCGTCTTTTACAAACCTGGAATCTAAGTTCTTCCAGTCGATTACAGCAACCTCCATTGTTGAAACTTTGGAGATCAAAACTTCGTTATTTTGTGCAGATTACAGAGTGATATATTGTTATATATCAGGGAAATGTTGGACAGAGAAATGCGTTTAAGAGAGAGAGAGAGAGAGAGAGGGAGAGAGGGGCGAATCACGTGAGTGGCAACGTTGTATGTTGTGATTGTGTGGAGGGAGCTGAGATGACCGTTACCATCCGACTGTCTTTCTGACCGTTACACATATTTGTTATTTAATGAATTCAGTATTAAGGTTGCATTTTCTTCATATTATAACATTTGGAAAAATTCATAGTTATTACTGGAGAATGCGTTGTAAAGTCTGATCAATTTGATTGGAATTACCTCCATATTATAATAATCTCAGTTCACGTTTTTTAGAATGTTGTATCGCTTTTAATAATTTGGAAGCAATAATGTGAAATTGAATTATAAAATCACATTCTAACAATTTCACGTTTTTCCTTTGAAGAAATAATATCTTCCCTCATACCAAAAAGTCGAAAAGCACAAAAAAAAATTATCTTTTCAATAATTATCATATTAATTAGTTTCACCCCACAACAACTAGGGGCGGTTGTTAACTGCCCTTTTTTGTTTTGTTATTTTTTTCTTTTAAAAAATATCGTTCTCTTTACTTTTTATTATTCATTGTCCATGTTTGCTTGCTTGAAGAACAATCAAATTTTTGGGTAAGGCTATTTGCATCTCTACAATACTCTTTTACTTTTTTTTAAAAAGTATTACTATATATATCATATGTAATTCACTACTATTTTCTCTACATTCATATAACCCCAACTTGTTTTTAAATTGATCATTGCTCCTAGGAATGAGGAGGATAAGAAAATGGTGGTTGTTAGTTGTGCTTTAATTTGGACGATTTGAAAAGCCCATAATGATAAAATATGGAACAACAAGCAATAATTCAGTGTGAATAATGTAAAAGCTTTAGCCTGCAATCTAGTGGAAGGCTAGAATTTGTTGGGCGAGAACCTCCATCCCCAACCCAACCGTTAGAATCAGTCTTTGGTTGATGCTGCTGTGTTCATAGACCAAAGGCAGGCTTTCTTTGGTGTGGTTTTGCTTTCTAGTAATGGTGATTTTTTGGTTATCAAAAATGGCCCTTTGTAATGTCTTGATGATCCTCATACAGTGGAAGCATTACAGTTAAGAAAGTTTTATCATGGCTTAAAGAGGATGCATGGCTGGCAACATATTTTTGTCAAAATGGATTGTCTTAACGTTTGTCACTTCTTGAGTGCCCTCTCCTTGGATTTTTCTTACGCCAGTTGTATTATTGAGGAATGTTGTTCATTAGCCAGTTACTTTGAAACAATGTCATTTCCATTTTATCTTGTAGATCGGCAAATGTGCTAGCCCATACGCTGATACGCTTGCTAGCTAGGGATGTATGTTCCCAATATGATTTTTTAGTTTGGACCTTTTCTATTCCTTCATGCGCCTTCCATGTGTACGACATCAGGATGGTGTCAACCCACACCAGACATGTGTCCCACGTCTCCCTGTCGCTAACCATCTCAACCACCCATCAGATGCCACTTACCGAGGGGTATGGCACTCGACCACATACCTGGTCTGCTGGTCAACCCGGGTACCAGTCGCCACCCAAGGCGACTGGCCGCTCCGTTGAGGCACCAAAGCGCGCAACCGGTTCCGCCTGAGGCACCTTGGCCTCGAGCGGCGATCGCGCCCCCATGCTTGGGCCAGCGCCCCGAGTGGCAGCGCGGCCATCCGCCATCCGAGGCGCCTCGGCCTTGGGCAGCGGTCGCACCCGCCGACCCCTCACAATGCGGTGGCGGTAGCTGGCACCCTCACCTTCTCCCCGAACTTCCTTCACACTGTTTTGCCTTTGATATGCACCCCTCCTCCACGGGGTCTACCTTATACTGCATGGATTCTTGTCTCATATTCTTTCTTCTTTGGACTTGAGCCCAATCAAAAATTAAATTTGAACCCAACTCCAATAACCCCATCATATATATAAGGGTGAGCCACGGCAGAATGCCATTGGCGTCCCTAAAAGGGACGTATGGTTGATGGTCTAACCATCCAACTAAGTAGTTATTACTAGAGTTCAAAAAGTAGTTATTACTAGAACCTTATGGTAAAATTACAACTCTATTTTTAAAATTAATATAACGCCTATTCTGTGACTTGTTGTACAATTAAACACTAGAAAACGCCGCCGCAAGAACTTCATTTGATGCCTTCAATCTCCGGCAACAATGGGTCAATGGCAATAACTTAAACAAATAGTTAGACCATGGAAGACGGCCAATTGGCCACTCCATCGTTGCCGAGCAAGATGACGGGATGTGTTTGACCTCCTCCCTCTTCTCTAGCGTCTGCGATCATCAAAGATCAGAAGACGGAGTCTCATCATCACCAAAAAAATAAAATCTGGAAGCATTTGCGGCATCTTAAGGTACATCTTACGGTGAATTTCCTTCGATTATATGTATTCTTCCTAAATTGAAATTTTTGCTTAGAGTTTGATGTGATGAGCCTGATCGACATTGAAGATGTTCGTCAGATTTCGTTGAGACATTTCATCGAACACTTAAGGCTGAAATAAACAACAATGAATTCTTAGGGCACTACAAGTTTATGATAGGTTAATTGCTTGAATTGAACTCAATTCATAGATTTAAGTGCTGATTGAATATTTCACTCCAATGGCAAAACATATATACTAACCAAAGAAATGCAGAAAAGGTCATAGGCATCCCAGAGAAGAGGTAAAAGAAAGTGATGGTTATACTGTTATTACGTGCCGTACACATCATTATATAAATATTTCTAAAAGTATTTTTTTAATGCACATCAACACCATTTTAAGAAAAAGTAAACAAAGATATATGTGTGATCTGCACATTGCATTTTAGAAAAGGTCTATAATTAACTGAAGACTTGTAGAAACAAAAAGGAGAGTTGTTGTAGGTCTTGACTTGGGTTAATCCCTCATAGGACCATTTCCTGGTTTTGCTCATGAGAAGGGAAATCAAGCCTGCTTAGTTTCGAGTCTTACGAAATTGTACCCATTTGCATACTTAGAAGGGGAGTCCAATTTCAACCCCATATCAAATTGATGAAGCTCATTTCTAAATTGTTTATGGTGGAATACCTTTATGCACACTAGAAGGCCAGGGGAGTTTAACCCTAACCTCGTACCGAATTGGTGAAGCTTATTTTTAAATTGTCTATGACAAGGTTCAAACCCTCACCTTGTTGCGGGGAGAGAATTTTAATTGTAACTGTTCATTCACTAGACCACTACCATGTGACTGGGATACCATTTGCACTCTTGAAAGGGTTCAGATGGCCACATCAAATTATAATTTTTTTAATTAAAATAATGATTAAAGGTTTGCGAATTTTACAAGCTTTGCAAACATTGTTTTTGGCGGGTTTTTATTGGTTTTTGTCATCTTTGTCTTTTTAAAAAAAAATTATTATTATTATTATTATTATTATTATTATTAAAAGTGAGTTAGAATTGAGGGATATAGATACAATACTAGTGAATTGTAAATAATGATAGGATTAACTTTTGAAAATGAAAGAGTATGCTACTGCTAGGAATGCTGATAATTTAAGAGCCTAACCTCCGAAAGTCATCTAAGGTTTCATTTATTTCAGTTCTTAGATTTTTTATTTCTCTAATTTTTCATTCACTATTCTTTGTTTTCAAAATTAGAGAAATGTATTGTTAAAAACTTGGCATAAAAAGGATACGTGAGGTCCACAAACAATATATACAAACCTATTAATTGATTGACTGACATTTTCATAAAGATTAAACATTTTCCTTAAAAATTTGGGTATAACTCACAAAGTCAATGGCATAGGTATGATAACTATTGTCAGAAATTTTCTTAGACAAATCAAGTCGAGTTTAAAACTTAAGATAAACTAAATCAAGTTTAAATAATTTTAGGTAAGACGCTTGAATAGAATCGATTTGAAAGAATCAAAGAATCATCTTGGTGAAATTTACAATATTTTGTGATAAAAAGTGGAATAGCCCACCCAGGTGGGATAAATCATGGTGACTTAACTGATCAACAAATGCTAGATTTTTATTTATTGCACTTGCGCATAAGGAGTCCCTCACATCTTGAGAGGTTACTTCTACATTATTGCTGGTAAAACTTGATAATTGATTTCTTGTGATAAATTTTATCTCTGTGATCAGTTAAGCTAAACAAACAGGCAAAAGAAATTTCAATACCTAATTTAGAAAGAAATTGTCTCTCCAAGCTAGGCTTACTGTAGAGAAAAATGGCCTGAATTGAAAATGACACATTTAACATGGTTGTTGGGATATCAAATATCCTAGTGTCATCAAGTAATTTTTATTGCTGCATGGCACTGTATGATTAAGCACCCCTAACAATATTTACTTTCTATAAATGATACTATATTGTCACCAGTTGCAATTATCACGTATAATTTATTTGGTAATTAAGTTGAAATTGCTATTTTAAAATTTAACAGCGGTGGAGGATTTGAAGATAGACAAGTGTTAAAAAAAATAATTTTAAAAAAAAATGAAATACATTAGACATCCTCAGATATCTCTAGAATCTTTAGGTAAACTTCTCTAAAAACAAAAATGTATTAACCTAACCAACTAAACGCCAAGACTTTATTGTGAACATGCCTCACCAACTATGTACAAGTTGTGGATTTGTGTCAAATATGTTCGATTTGTCTTAAATACAAATCTTGTTGTTGAGGAGAATACATATAAAACACGGATGTACAATCTAATTATTAATTTAGTCTTTTAATTTGAGATGAAATATATCATTCAATTTGATATCAGAGTCACTCACATGCAAGAAAAATTGGCCGATATAAAAGGTACAGTGTTTTATGACTTTTAACACTTAATAGGCTCTTCCAACATTTAAAAAAGAAAAAAGATTGTCTATATATAATTTCTAATTATTTCCACTCCATTGAAATGTATGCATTTCATTATCAATGCTTCAGAATAATAATAAGCCAGTAGACTTTCAACATTCAAGGAATATACATCATCACAACAGAAAAATAAAATATTTATATGATTATATTATTTATCACACGGCAAAAAGAGTTAAAGAATAGATCAAATGTTGGCTGGCACTTGCATTTGTAAACCAATAGATGATGACAACAAGTTGAACTCTTCAAAAATAAGTGGGGGTAACCATCTATATAAGGTTTGGGTTTCTTGTTTTAGTTCCAATCAAGAAAACCATAACTCATCTTGCCTTTGGTTGCCATGGCAAGGCTCATGAAAGCACAGCCATGGGCTGTGATGGCTGCAATGGTTATTTTGGCAGCTTTGAATGTTAATGGTGATGAGACCTATTCCCCGCCTTACGAGTACAAGTCTCCCCCTCCTCCTTACAAATATGAGTCACCACCGCCGCCTCCTTATAAGTACGAGTCACCACCACCTCCGCCTTACAAGTATAAGTCACCACCACCTCCGCCATACAAGTATGAGTCACCACCGCCCCCTCCTTACAAGTATGAGTCACCACCACCGCCTCCTTACAAATATAAGTCACCACCACCGCCTCCTTACAAGTATGAATCACCACCACCTCCTCCCTACAAGTATGAGTCACCACCGCCTCCACCATATAAGTATGAGTCACCACCGCCACCTCCTTACAAATATAAGTCTCCACCGCCTCCTCCTTACAAGTACGAATCACCACCACCTCCTCCTTACAAGTACGAGTCACCACCGCCACCCCCTTACAAATATAAGTCACCACCACCTCCGCCATACAAGTATGAATCACCACCTCCTCCACCATACAAGTATGAGTCACCACCACCCCCGCCATACAAGTATGAGTCACCACCGCCACCTCCTTACAAATATAAGTCACCACCACCTCCGCCATACAAGTATGAATCACCACCCCCTCCTCCTTACAAGTATGAGTCACCACCACCCCCTCCTTACAAGTATGAGTCACCACCCCCTCCACCATACAAGTATGAGTCACCACCACCACCACCATACAAGTATGAGTCACCACCACCACCTCCTTACAAATACAAATCACCACCTCCTCCACCATACAAGTATGAGTCACCGCCACCACCTCCTTACAAGTATGAGTCGCCACCACCACCACCTTATGTCTACAAGTCACCACCCCCTCCACCTTACAAATATGAGTCACCACCTCCACCTCCTTATCTCTACAAGTCACCACCACCTCCACCTTACAAATATGAGTCACCGCCACCACCCCCTTACAAATATGAGTCCCCACCGCCACCACCTTATGTCTACAAGTCACCACCCCCTCCACCTTACAAATATGAGTCACCACCCCCACCTCCTTACCTCTACAAGTCACCACCACCTCCACCTTACAAATATGAATCACCACCACCCCCTCCTTACAAGTATGAGTCACCTCCACCTCCTCCTTACGTCTATAAATCACCACCGCCACCTCCTTACAAGTACGAGTCACCACCACCTCCTCCTTATGTCTACAAGTCACCCCCTCCCCCACCTTACAAGTATGAATCACCACCACCCCCACCTTACGTTTACAAATCACCACCTCCACCTCCTTACAAATACGAGTCACCACCACCTCCAACATACTACAAGTAGACCATCACATATCACCTCAAAGCAATGCACCATTTCTTGTTTGTATAAGCCAACATCTTAGACCTCTCTCACCTGAAGAACTCGCATTCGTGCGACCATGCGAAGACGAAGATGGATGAATAAGTTAGAATTAGATGTTTTATATTGTGATTTCAATCTTCATAAATAATTCCTCATTTCTATTATTGTACTTCAATTTGGATGTCTGTTAAAATAAGATGCTTCTCTTAATGGTGCTTCATACATAGAGCGAAATGAACCTATTTTGGTCTGTTGGAACAATCTTGGGAGAAGAGTAATTTGATTAATTAGTTCCTTGTTATAGGGGTTACTTGTTCTTCATTGCTTCTAATTATGATGTAATAAATTGTTTTACATGGTACATGGTACATGTGTTGTCTGAATAGCATACATATCTTTCTTAATAAAATCCACACCTCGAAATTAAAGATAAAACTAATCTAATCGAATTGTATACACATTGGTTTGAACCCTTAATGGTGTAACTACATACTTAAGTGATTCATATTCCTTTCACTTGAGTTAATACCTTTTAATTAAATACCTCATATTTTACTCATTAACTCATGATTAAAGTAAATTATATTATGGACCATGATCTACATTGTAAAATGCACCATTGATACATGTTATACTACATGTTCATTTTTAATGTACTATATGTATGTGCATTTCTTTTTTACCTAAATATGAATCTATAGTACACTAAAAATGAACTTATATATATATATATCAAACTATCAAAGTATAATGAAACTACAAAAAATAAACTCACAATATGCTAAAAATGAACCTGTATGTCAGTGGTCCAACTTGCAATGTAGACCATGGTCCACGATATAACGATTGCATGATTAAATCAAAGGCCTCATTAGACCGGCCAAAACCATTATATATATTTTTTTGCCCTTGGGCACAACTCAATTGGTTAACCAATAAAAAACAAGCTTATAAGTGTTGCTTTGCTAGCAACCACAAAGTACAGGGTTCGAGTATTACCAAGAACCAAAAAGAAAAGTATGGATTTGGCATTGCTGTAGGTACTAGTGTACAAGCATTTGTGGATGGAAAATGTTATCCCCTCCCTCCCACATTCCCCCCCCCTCCCTCCCCCCAAAGTTTCTCCTAATATTTTCTCTTCATGATATGACTTATATTCATTGTGTACTTTGAATTTGCTGGCCTTGACATATTGTTAATTAAATACAAAATTAACTAATTAGCTACACCAAGAAGAGAAAGTAAGAGGGAAATTTTAGAAAAGGTGGATAGCATATATATTAGCATCACTTTTTAGAAATTTACCTTTTCTATCAATCTCTAAGACAGGATTTGCGATAGATCTATAAGTTAAGATACAAAATTATTATATTATTTTTTTCTAGATGATAAGGCTCGACTAATTTAATGTGAGAATGTGTGTATGGTTGTTGGTTGAAAGTGGAGTAGCACCAATCAGAATATAGTGCAGCTAGAGTATCACTTTCATTGACTTAATCATGAGTAGTAAAATATTTATTGTCAAGAATGAGTCTACATTATATTAATTAATTAGTTAATTAAGAAACATTAACGTGACAAGAGAAGCTAAGCTTGATGGACCAACGAGAGATTCCCTCCTAATATAATGATGATATGATATTAATTTTAAGTGTTTTACAACGCCTATTTTTATAAGCTTCCATCATGATGGATTCACGAGAAATGGGTAACCAGCTGATCCCGAGTTGGTTAGACGGTTACTTTAGCAATCATAAAGCTTTAAGTTTGATTTATTGAGGGAATTGTCTATTGATCTACTTAATTATTTTTTTAAAATTTTTATATTTAAAAAATAAGTAAAATTAAAGACAAAAATTAACACCGTAAAACTAAATGTCCATTAATCCATTATGAGTGTTGGGATAATGGGTATTGGGCAATGCCTAGAGGCCCAATCATTTATGAAAAGGCCGAAGAGGAGATATCTATGTTTTGTTGGACTCGGCCACCGTGTTGGTTTAGCCCAGTTATGTAAAAGCGATCATATAAAATTACGAAAATGACCTTGACAAAAAATATCATTAAAGAAAAATCGTATTTTGACCCCTTAATTGTTCTACATTGTGCAATTTATTTTTATTTTTTAAAGTGTCAATTAAAAAAAAAATCTATCTATTGTTCTATGAGTTATGGACAAGACGTTTGATTGGGAGAAGGGAACTAGAGGTTTTTTTTTTTAATACTACTAACTCTATTACAATCCAGTATCTGTTCATAACTACTTTCTCAACCTATTGAAGCTTGAAAAAGGATTTGATGCCACTGGACTACAAGGTCCTTGGCAAGAAATAGAATTACTGGAAACTAAAAGTGAAAAAGTGATATAAAGACTAAAATATCATTTTATAATAATAAGAACTAATGGCAATTTTGTCAATTCACTCATTTTTCCTTTCTCATCTGTTGTTGAATTCCAATTCATTGGAGGGAGGAAGGGAGGGGCTATGAATTTCAGTTCAATGATTTGAGGGATCGGAATTACAATTTCCTCCCATGTAGTGTTGTATGTCGAAGAATTACAATTATGTTCCACTAAACATGTTGGTCTTTCTACTACCGGAAGTCACAAAAAAACATCTAGAACTAAATTAAAGTTTTTAAAGGATTATTTTGAAATTTCACTCTTTTCCCCTCCAACAATCCCTATAAGCAAGCATTAGCAACTTAATTGATTTTAATTTGCTTGCAAAAGCCTAGTACTGAATTCTTTCCGTGACTTCATTTAGCATATGAATCATATTTGCAACACTATGAATATAATAACTGATAAATTATACAAACACCAACCATTAAATGACCAAAAAGTATTTTGAGGCATTGTCCATTAAGCCAAAATAAGAGATTCATGTATTAGAACGTCACGGGTTCGATTTGATCTTTTTGACATCCTCTTGGTCGAGCACGTTGCACATGTCGGATCTTCATACTCAAATTTACCTCTTCTGTGTAATTTAAGGACTATTACAAATTAGGGCATTCTCAATAGTGAAGTTTTTGGATCCGTTTTTGGGGTGCCAACTAGGAGAGAGAAGAGAGAAAGAGAAGAGAGAAAAAAAGGAAAAAAAAAAAGAGAGAAAAAACTAAAAAGGATGTCTATCAGGAAAAAAACTATTGTAACGCGCCCAGCAATACACGCGCCCGACTGGGCACTATTTTGCCTCTCATGTGACTTCTTTTGACTGCTCTTTCTTTTGGTGGGGTCCATTATCAGAAACAAAAAATTAAATCACTCCTTGCATGAGGTTCTCACTTCTTCTCTCTCCTCCACATCACCAAATTGTCCTCAAAAATCACATCAAAATTCACTTAAAGGAGTAGAGTTTACCCAATATACACCATCCGATTGTGACAGTTGGTCTCCTTCATCACAATAAAAGAAATACATAAAAGAGATAGGAAAATTACAAAAATGCCCCTGAAAGATCTCTCTCTCCCTCTCTCTTAATTAAAGAGGTTAAAAATAGTTAAGATTCAGATGAGAGCAGCTAACACTGTTCACACGAACTGTTGATCCGGGTATGTATCAGATGAGAGAGCTGCAGCTTACTGCTTATTCAGCTCCTTTATGAGTACGTTTTCAAGATTAAAGATGATGACAACTTAACTTTGTTGTTCCCACTTTATAGTCCCACAGCCTGCTATCTTAATCTCACATCTACTGTTTAATGCTCTGTATACACAACATAATTACCATTAATATAATCTTCTTGCAAAAACAGTACGTACGTACAGCAGCTTATATATGACAGTATATATATCTATATATGTATGTATATACAAGTTGATGGTTCAGTGGATATGGATAGCAGTGGGATCTTCCCAGGAGCTGCAAACATTTGAAGTTACACATAAATGTGGGTGTAGGGCCAAGAGATTGCTTGGTGGGCATCCAAGGTGCAGCAGGAGATGGAGGTGACATCGCTTTCATGTATGTATAGGTTTAAACCCTAAACCTGCGGACCCCACATCGCCTGTTCAGAGGATTCTTGGAGGAGGTAAATCATGTAATGTGTCTCAGTGAGGCAGAGTTTGAGTATTCAATTTTTTTTAGGGTTGCAGAAATCTTCTCAAAGTATTTGTTGGGTTACTATACGTCTATATCTAATCTCAACCTTTTGATTATTGAACTATGTTTTGATGAGCGGGTAGATGTATGTATGTAGGGGGAGAAAGGTAGATGGATTGGAGGGGGAAATATGGGTGATAATAAAGATTGGGTGACATCAAGATTATACATGAACAGTGATTCCCAATCATTTGTTGTTAATAACAAAATTTTTTAACTTTCACATTTAACATCATCATTAAACCTCCATTGTCATGTCCCTTTCATCCCTCCCTGCTTGCCTGCTCCCATACTCAAAGCTTGCCCTACTCTCTCTCTCTCTCTCCCCCCCCCCCCCCCCCCCTCACCTCCCTCATTCTCTCTCTTTCAATTCTATGGATATCCAGGCAGTAACTCAAGCGAATCTAGCTATTATGGATTATAGCCGACTTGAGACAGCCCTATAAGTTGGTGCCGTGCATGGTAACCACAAGTTTCGAAGTTTAACTCTTGTGGGATCGGAGTTGTTTATTGATCATCTTATTACTTTGATCTAATTAGTTATAAATAACTTAATTATGTTGTTTTACTTCTTTGTGTGGCTTACTCCGAACGCACTTTAAATAGCAGTGATTGCAAGTTTTTTCATAAATTAAAGATTATAGCATATGTTAAATTTAGAAAATCGATATTAGATATCTAGAGTCAATTTTCATTACTGATGCTAGCTAGCTTCACACAAGTAATACTTACTTCTAAATATGGAAAATTGATATATTTAGTCCTTTAAGTAATTATACAAAAACATAGCAAACTTTTTCCTTAATTAAATTATTGTCACAATCACTTTTAGTCATTAATAAGTTATTTTTGAAGTAACGATTTTGTTTCAAACTTTAATAGAGATATCTTCCTAATTTTGTCATGGCAGATTTTTTACAAGACCTAATAAAAGGTAACATCTTTGTTAATGTTTGAGATAAAATCATCATTCTAAAAATGACCCTATAATTAGAATTACAACAATAATTAAAAGTGAAATTCACAATTATTTTTTGCGCGACAAGAAAAATCTAGAACTATTACCCAAAAGTGTAAATTAGATAAATTCTACTCATATCTAACAAACTTGACTAAGAGATTATTAACCTGCAGAATTAAATTTGTAACTTGTAAAAAATGTCAAAGAAAAACACCCCATTAGCATAGATTGAAGAAGTAGTGGGATTTGGTGTTCCTAGGATTTCCAAAAGGGGAGGCAGGTGAAATGTGGTTTTGATACCACCGGTAGCATGAACACACGAATAAAATAATAAATAAAGAAAGTGGGAAAGAAACTAAGGTTGTCTTGAGCATAGGGGAGGTGATTATTGGAAACCCAAAAATGGCTCAATTCCATATACAGTACCACTACTATACTATATACATCACACTCGTGCGTTCTTGAATGAACCAAAAGGCACGAAATTAAACCTGGTCAAAAACAACGACTTCTCCTACCAATTTTTTGTTGGATTTCGAGTTTAATCGAATCTGAATTCATTTGGGGAAATGAGATTATTGCTTATTTCCATTATTTTATTATCACCAATGCAGGATTTGAACCACTCAATCCACTGATATTTTTGATTAGCCAAATTCGTCCGACTGTTTGCTTGGTAACTACAAGATTACAATGCAAGTTCTACTCTAGTAAGAGTAGTCTATTGATTTTCTTGATTTTAGCCGATCAGAGCAACTTAGGCTGATTTTGCTCCTTGTGGTCCTTTATTAGTTAAGGTCACAAGATATGTTTACTCAACTGTGTACTCGGATAATGATTGCGAGTTTCTTTTGTCGCCCAAATATATAGTTCATCAGATCAATTATTAATTTAGACGATATTTGATTGAAAGTTAAGAAAGAACTAACTCATCATGAGGTGAATTTTTATGTAAGTGGTGCCAAACTATATTTCACTTGTACATGTACATAATAGTAGTATGGAGCTTGCAAGCAAGGATTTGTGGTGAGGGATGAAAGGAGAATATCTGCAAGGTGGGGTTGGAAATGTCATAATTATATAATTGGAATAAGTACTAAATCAGTGTAAGAAGATACACTTTTTCATATTATTAGGATTAGTAACTGAATTCCTAACTCTTTCCAAAATTATTTTACGGAATCTTTGTGAAAATCGAGGTAAATTCAGCAATTGGCCGGTGGCTAGAAAGATTGTTGAGCGGATAGGTCAAGTCTAGCACCCTGCCATAGTTCACATAGTTCTTTGGTTGGTTATTCTATCTTACTTAAAATCAATTGGTGATAAGTAGGTAGACATTGACAATTTAATCATGTACGTTCCTCCATGGTAAGTTACATCGCCACATCTCGAATCAAGCAAGAGTTTAACTCAGTCAATCCAGTCGACGCCCAACAGGGTAGGTACTATCTAGGCCGACACTCAAAATTTATTCTTAAGACAGTTATAAGTCGAGTTTATAATTGATTTCTTTGTTACTACCCTAGTTAAGTTGGGGCTCCACTTGACCAAATAACCCAAAACGTACACTGTTTAGAACACATACAACTACAGTTTGTCACATGTGACCTAAATCTTTAGGATCCAAGTTGTCTCCCACAGCGTTGTCACCTTCCCATAGTTAGCTAGCTTGCAAACCTTCAACCCCTGGCTGATAATAAATCACTCAAACCATGACACTGATTTCACAGCAAACTCTAACCTTGTACCCTACCCTCCACTCCCATTCTGGGGCATTGATAGAAATAGGCGTTCTACAATAAGTCATGATAAAAATAAGAAGATCATATTTTAAAATTTTACAAAAGGCAAATTTGGTTTGAAATTAAAAATGGGTTTGAGTCCAACTTTTCAATGTGAGCATGAATATAATATGTGTAGTCCAACTATCAGCTTAGACTTTTAGTTGAGATGGAGCACATGCTTTAATTTGGTATTAGAGCCATACAAAAGATCATGAGTTCGAATCTCCGCGTCACCCACACAAAGGCTTAAGCACATGCTTTAATTTTTCCTTGATCTTCTTATACTTGCGTAGTAACAATCACCGAATGCTAAACTTGACCCTCCAAACCTTCACCCAACATACATGTTGTCATCCTCTTATTAGCTTCATACAATAGGAAAAAAACATATTTTTTAAATTAGTTTTGCCTAAAAATATCTGATGAATTTCTGTATGGAACTATTTGAAAAATGTCTACTTCCCTTTCTACTATGCAAGTTGTTGGGCAAGGCCGGTAGAGGGCCAAGTCCATCAATCAGTAGCTAGGGGGATTATTTGCCGATCGAATGTCTACTAATGGCCAAGTCCAACACCCTACTTCTCGAAAATGTGATGATGGTCTATAAGGAAATAAAGTAGCGCATTCACTACTAGCTATAACTTTTAGTGTAGCGGTGAGCACTTGATCTTAAAAAGTGGTATCAAAGTCAATACAGGGGAGGTGCTGGGAGGGAAATTGTTGGGCGGAGATCGATAAAGGGTCAAGTCCATCAATTGGTGGCTAAGGAGATTGTTGGGCGGATGTTGGTGAATGATCAAGTCTAGCACCTTGCCTCTCAAAAATGTGATGACGGTCTATATATAAGAAAATAAAGTTGCACCAGACCCTTGCATAGGAATCAGAATCACATTCCAATAACCACTTGTCAGCCTCACATGTTGTCATCCTCAACTGCACAACACCTACGCATTTCTTATACTTGCATAGCAGTCATCACCAAGTTTTGATGAGAGGATGTTGGACTCGACTCTCCAAATAGTTACCAGCATACTAATAGTTATAACTTTTGATATAGTGATAAACACTTATATCTGACACTTTCCTTATTCACCTTATTACTCTTATAAGTATTTATCTTGTTTACTTTATTTGATAAAAAATTCAGACCGGGCATGTGCATGAAAGGTTAGAGGATAGAGAACACTAGTTTTGTTGCGCCGTTTGCCATCGCTGTCGTTGCAGGCTTCATGGCCTGCATTCATCACCTCCACACCATATGTACATGATATATATAATTTAGCTTCATCGAATCCCTTTCCTCTCCTTTTCAAGCTTTACTTTTCAGGTCGCTCCAAGCCTCGAAAGGGTGCTTTGGACCATTAACCCCTCTCTCTCTATGACTCTATCCATCTATAATATTATCCAACAATATAATGCTAGGATAGCATAGCATGTATTCTCACAAATATAATAGGCCTAGCTAGAATCTAGCTTCATGAATTCCATCAAGTTGATTGGAAGGATAACTCATTATTGGTTAAAATATCAATTTAGTCATTGTTTCGATGGGAGTTCTGAAAGGTCAAATTTTAATATTTTATCCCTAAAAATGTAACAAAATTTGATATTACACAAGTATATTTGATATTACACAAATATTAAAAAAAAAAGAAAAAAAAAAAACGAACTACATACATTTTTATTATTAACTATGACTTTTGGAGTATTATTAAGTGTTTTAACCTAAATCTCTGAGAATTGGTATCAGAACCAATCTATCCAAATAGCTGGTGTGAAGTTGACAAAAAAAGACAATATTGGTCCCCTAATAATAATTTAGGTGTTACATTCAATTGTTAATTGTATAAATAGTATTCCATTTCCCACCACCCAGCAAGGGTAATTACTTCAATTGCTTGGATTATTATAATATTTTTGTTGAGTTTATTTTTTATTCGAGCAAACAATTTAAGAGCCCTTCATTGTTACTGTTTTTACGGGATGTGTTTCATCCATACCTCTGTTTAGCAAAACTTATTAACTTATTTTGAATTGATTAACCATGTAAATCGAAACCAATGTTGCTTGACTGATAAAAAAATATTTAATTTGGTCCTCACAATTTTGTATGTTCATTAATTATTTAGTTCATATTTAACTACATTCTAATCGCGGCTATTATCCAAAGATATGTACAGAGGTAAACCGCATTAGAAATACACTCAAATATATACTATGTGTAACGAGTTCAATTAAAAGAGTGTTGGTAAAAATTGAACTTATTATAATTTATTATAATCTTTTGGTACGAAAGTGATATTGATTTTAATATTAGTGCTTAAGCACTTGAACAAATTAAATGCACGGCTAGACATTATAGATTTATATTTTATAGTATCATATATACTCCTTATTAGTGCTTAAGCACTTGAACAAATTAAATACACGGCTAGACATTATAGATTTATACTCCTTATTAGTTTACACTATTGTCACTTAACAACTGAACAAACTCTTAAACTAGTACTTGCAAATTAATTAAAATTTTCAATTTTCGATCCTTCCCACGAATACTTTAACAAATGCGGTGGGCGATGTGAATCTAACCCGATTTGTTGTTTCATTCGACGACATTTTTGTTTTATTGTTGGACGGAGATTTGGAGAGTTGAGATTGAAATGTTGCGCAAAGTGTTATATATAAGAATAAAGAAAATAAAATTACGCTTTTACTAATAGCTATATATTTTGGTATAGTGGTAAATTCTTGATCTTGACGACGAGTATAAGAAGTTATAGTTAGTAATAAAAACGTAATTTTATTTTCTTATACTTACGTAACAGTCAGCACCATATTTTAATGACATGATGTTGGACTTGCCCAACAATAGTTTAACTATTATTACTAGTACTAGTAGTAACACTACGTAGAACAAGGACCACAACATGCATTAACACTAGTACAAAAACAGGCATCTGCGTCCGGAGTTTTGGACTATCTGCGTCCGGAGTACTCCGGACGCATATGCCGGAGACGCAGTTGCCATGGACTATCTGCGTCCGGAGTTGCCCCGGACGCAGATAGCAACTAGCTGCGTCCGGAACTGGGCAGTTCCGGACGCAGATGGTCTTTTTATTATTTTTTTAATGGACCATCTGCGTCTGGAGTTAGGAAGCTCCAGACGCAGATAGTATATTTTTAAATAAAAATGTATACTATCTGCGTCCGGAACTGCCCAACTCCGGACGCAGATAGTCATTTTTATTTTAAAAAAAATTAATTTTTTCCTGTACATTCCAGCAACCACAACACTGTCAACACATTAAATTAACACCTAAAAATATACAAAAACCTCAACGAATAATTCAAAAATCATACAAAAAATCAAAGTTCAACTTGATTCAAGACCTAGAATCATAAGGACATACTAATGCACACAAATTTTCACATTTAATTATAATTTATGGAATATATAAAAGATGAGCAGAACATTTTAAGTAAGCAGATTGAATATATCATATTCCCAAATAAACAAGGAGGTATATAAACAAATGGCAAACATCAAACAACCATTCTTCTACACAACTCAAGTAAGGATGTAGCCTCCATTTGAAGTTTGTTATAAAAACCTAAGTCCAATAATAATAAAATCATTGCAAATAAAGACATACCATTTCTTTCTCCATCCAATCTTAAAGATGAACCTCCAGATGCAGCAGCCAAATCTCATCCAAAACTGATTTTTCAGTCACTGTAACTTCACAAGCAACTTCTGGCTTGTTTGCTTCAGTATCTATTTCAAGTGATTCCAATTTGACAGAAAATTCTTCTTTCACTTCAGCTTGCAACTCAGAAGAATGACCTAACCACAGCAATGGCATTAGCCTCCAAATAAAAATATTATGTTGTTCAAAGTAATCAAGTAAGCCACAATTAGGAGTTGACTAATTATCACTAAATTGCTGGTATGGCCAAGTGGTGCACAAGTAATTGGTTACATTAATGTATAAAAGTTAGACTAGCAGTACAAAGATTTTCAGCATGAAGTAATTGGTTACATTAAAACAAATATACCTCTATCTGGAACATGTTACTATTTTCAGCATCTTTTCAGCATTAAACATTATTTTTCAGCAAAAGAAAATAAAATAAGAAAGTTGCTGCAGTGTTTACATCAAATCACAAAACATTCTATAAAATCCTCCAACTCACCATTTGCTTTTTCTGCATTTTGTAAACAGAAAAGGGTAAGTCAAGATAATAAGCAAACATTCTTTAGCACATCAGGCAGATGGATGAATCCTGCATGAAAATACCTTAAAAATTCATATTTAATCAAGACATATTTAGGCATTTAGCTCAAGAACACAAATAACTATTTAAACTGCAACTGCAGAGATGCAATTACCCCAGAGTAATTATTTAAATTGAGGTTTCTTTTCAACAAGTCAGAACTTAGAATGAAAGAGTTTCAAGCTCTTGTGGCAAAAAAGATTTCAGCTTTATCATTATTAGCTTGCATTATTTTTCAGCAAAAGAAAATAAAATAAGAAAGTTGCTGCAGTGTTTAGATCAAATCATGAACATGCTAATATTTTATTAGCTTGCATTCATAAATTGAATGACAAAGTATGGATAGATTGACAATAAAGAGTAGAAATGTAATAACTGAATTCTCAGCATAAGGAACCAAATTATGAACCAAATGTTCAGTTTCCCACTGCCGCAAGAAGGTGATGAGGTCTACAATCAAAATTAAAATAAACAATAATAATAATAAAATATTAAAATTTTAATTACAAAAATGCCACCGCGTCACTTTACGCGTCCGGAGTTTTAACTCCGGACGCAAATTATCCAATATTTTTTATCAATTTTTATACTAGTGTAAACTACAATAGTTATTTTCCTTAAAACATTTTAGATGATTTACCAAATCAGCTAGCTAGCTTAATTAATTAAGGGAAAGAGAATGTAAAATATTCCTTTGTAAATATTTAAATGTGCTGTTTTGATTGTATTGCAATCAAAAGGTTAAGCTAGTATTTAAATAAAAAAAAAAAAAAAAAAAAAAAAAAGAAAAAAAAAAGAGGTTAAGCTACATTATTGAGTGAAAGCTTGAAAGACCGAGTCTAATACCATATCATCGAAACATGGTGCTAACCATTATACAAATATAATAAAATTGTGTCTTCGCTACTAGTTATAACTTTTAGCGTAATAGTAAGGACTTGATCTGACAATTGATATCAAAGCAAGTCACATGTTCAAATCCGGCCAACATGTTGTGCAATTGAAGCCGGCATATGCTCGTGTTCAATCACAAATAGTTATTGTTGGGCAGCCGCTTGAAGAGTTGGGTTTAGCATCCTATCATCGAAATGTTGCACAATAAAGTTACGAATTCGCTACTAATTATAACTTTTAGTGTAGCGGTAAAGTTTGATCCCGAGTTATAAGTATTCATTTAAAGAAGCCTATAGTGCCAACCAAAATCAGAGAGTTAATTCCAATTTTAATTTTGTCCTAGATTTATAGGTGACAGTCCACTTTTAGTCATTTTTTTTATTGGAATATCCACATTTGGTCCTAGTATTATTGTGTCATGACTATTTTTGGTCCTCTATCAATAAAACAGTTTTAACACAGTTAAATACAAAAGAATTTTGATCTTCAATTACAAATTTTTTCAAAAAAAATAAACATAAAAATATAGCAGAGTCAACTTACTTTGTATAAAAATGGCAAAAATGCCTTTGGTATGTAACGACATTTCAAGGATTTTGTTAATGAAGACAAAAAATGATCATACTACAATAATACTAGGACCAAATGTGAATGTTCTGATAAACAAGGACTAAAAGTAGACTGTCACTTATAAATCTAGAACCAAGATTGAAATTAACTCCAAAATCAAATATACATAACATTTTTTTTTGTTGTTGTAGTGGGTACTATGAATAAAGGTACCAATAGTATCCAGTAGAATTATGTATACTAAATCAAATTATATCCGGTATTATTAATATCAATACCGATCAGTACCGTAAAAAGAATTCATTAGTCCATATATATGTACTATATTATATATTTTTATATTTTTTATTGGAGTATGTCAAACTAAGAGAGGGAATTGGGGAAATGCACAGTTGCTAGGTTAAATGTGCAAGAGTACATACAAAAAAGAAACAGTGCACATGCACACTCTTCAAAGCAAATGCTGAGATAGTAGTTCAAACCTTGAAGACTATATTGAATGATTTGAGAAAAAATTAAAAATATTACTCTATACTAACAAGCTATTATAACAATTCAGAATTTTCAGTCTCTCTTGGCCTTTAATTTGGGGAGACAATCAACTGCTATACATATGTGTAGTATCTGACTTTGTTCTTGGCATTTCTTATTACCTATACATACATTTTTCCTTTACCCTCTGCAGCCTTTAATCCCACAAGTGGTGTTGATGGTTGTGGTGGTGAGTTGCTCCATCAGCCATACACCTTCTGAAGTAGCCTCGAAATATGGAGTCGATTTCAATAATTGAATAGTGTACACAATGACAGTTACGTGTCGGTAATACAATAAAGTTAAATGAAATTCTTGATCTGTGGTGCCCGACAGAACTCTAATTTTTCGCTTTCACTTCGCTATCATGGGCATTTAACCTGCCCCACCTTAACCCACTCCCCGAAACTTTCTTTTTAGAACCTCCTCCCTACCACTATTCTCTTATATACTTTACTCTACACATTATTGCTGATTCATATATGCTAATTATGAAGATAATGTGGAGTTGAGGGAAACTCTCGAAGAGCGTAGAAAAAACTGAATTGTTCACTTTCTGTTTGACGAAAAGTCGAAAACCCACCATTAAACCATCCAGCTCCACTCCACCTTCACCACCCCATCTCCTCCCCAAACTTCTTTTTAGTTCTTCCATCAATGTAGCCATAGTAGAAAGAATTGAGAGAGGGAAAAAGATTGTTTTTTTTTTTTTGGTTTCAAGAATGACTGAACCCTACCACAATTTCTTCAATGGATGGCTCAATTTTAGCCCTCTCCATCAATATGAACAAGAAATCTCAACAATTTCTTCCTCCCCACACCTGCAACCCTCCAACCCCTTCTACTACTACCACCACCACCACAACACGGCGGCTGTGGGCCCGCCACAGCCGCCGCCACCAAGAGAACCCCGCCCTATTCTCCCCAACCTAAACCTCAGGGAAGAAGGAGAAGAAGAAGAAGTGGAAGAATATGAGGAGGAGACTACTAATACTGAAACCTCACCCCCATGCAATAATGCAGCCATGGAAGATGAAACCAGCAAGAAGTACAAGCAGCACTCATCATCCTCCATTAAAGAGGAGAGTTTGAGGAGCTTCTCTGCAAGTAGCACTGATGAAGAAGATGTGAGCGTTGCCCTACATATTGGGCTGCCATCTTCTTCTTCTTCAATGAGACATGGCAGCCCCTCTGATTTGGCCATTTATGCTGCTTCTTCTTCTTCTGCTGCTAGTGCCGATAATGTCCTTTCAGGTTTGCCATTGAACAGACTCAACAATGGACAGTATTGGATCCCCACCCCTTCCCAGATTCTCATTGGCCCTACCCAGTTCTCTTGCCATCTTTGCTTCAAAACCTTCAACAGATACAACAATCTCCAGGTATTCTTGCTTCAATCCTCAAACCCCTCAATTTTTTTCTTCCCTTCTTTTTTGTCTCCATCCATTTTGGGAAAGACAAAATCTAAAATTTGTGAGAACAGTCAGATTTTTCATAAGTATTAACAAACAATTTATTTATTCCTGATTAGTATTATATTTTCCACCATAATCTTGACCCGACCCGTATTAAGAATAAGGATTTGTGAGACAGTATTATAGAAGATTTTCCTTGAGAGAAAAGGGTATGTGAGAGGAATTGAACCCGGAAATTAAGATATGATGATTTGGGAACTCAATGCAATCAATTTCTTAGTCCATTTGGTTGAGGGTAATCATTGCTAGGCACTGCAAATCAAAGTTTAGTTCACTTAAAACTTGAAAATTCACTTACATACCCTTTTGTTTAATTAATGTGAATCTACAAGGTAGATAGCTGCAACTAGGTATTTTATACCCCATTCCTCAAATAAATTAAAGACCCAAAAAGAATTGTTTTGGAGATATCTTGCACGAGAACGGTGTTAATCTGATCTTCTTTGTATTGTTTCAATTTTGTAAGATAATGTCTCACTACCAGTCACAGAATTTCGATTGTTTATAAACATGACATATATGCACAAGTAAGCACAATATTTAGCCATCAAAGGATTAATTAGTCCATTATATGCCACAAGAAAACAGACACCACCTTGTTAACAGGAAAGCACACATTTTTTTCCAAGAATTGAAGTCCAATGATGTTTGGTTTTCCCCTTCCTAAAACCCCAAAAAGAAGTTAGCAATCAAACTGGTTTTCAAGATTCCTCAATTATTAATTTTAAATCTCTGCAAACATTTTTCTGAATTTTTTATGATGTTTCTGGTCTGCTAAGTTATCATGTGTTTATCATACACATTGGTTAGCCTTTTTTGGAAGGATATAATAGGGGGCAAGATAGGTTTCTAAATTTCGAATTTTGTGCATGTTTTTAATCTTCAAGTATTGAATGTAAAAGTGATAAAATTTTCCAGCATTGAACTGACAAAACTCCAGACAAAAGCAAAAAAAGAAAGTGGAATAGTGTTACTTCCAGGAGAATCAGGCCAGATGATATTTTTCATCCCTTCAGAGTCCAGTGTCAGTTAAAACATCATTCAATATGTCTGTCTACTGTCTAGCAGCCTACTTTAATACAAAAACTTTGATTTACTAAAAAAGAAATCCAATGTGTATCTAAATATGCGAGATAAATCAGCAAAAGTTATTTGTATATAGTTGATCGTTTCAAATTGAGAGAGTTAATAAACAACTCCTACTAAGTTAAGGGTTAAACTCAAAACCTTTGATTACTCAACCAAGTGTATGCCAATTAGGCTACTTTAATATCGATCGACACTTTGAACTATTGAGGATGTGTGTGTTTTTTTTTTCTAAGAAGAAATATTATATTATATACTTTTTAATAAATCCAAATTAGCTTATAATTAAGCATATACTTATGGTGTCAATTAGCCATTAGGAAAAGGCATCACTTTTGAAATGTTCTATTGTTATCTTAGCACTCTAAGTATACTTTGATAGGAAGTAAAAGTACTATTCTTTATTGATTAATTAGAAAATGGAAAATGATATATGGATTCCGATTCTATGGAGTAAACTCACGTCACTTGTTGTGATTTTATTTATAGAAGAGAAAGAGAGTAATAAAAGTTGTTCTAGAGGAATGTGGACATGCCACTTAAATATGGAGTAAAAAATGAAGCATAAACTAGGAGCTAGTGTGTAGTTAGATTGTCACTAAAAATGAAGCATAAACTACTCATAGAAAATAGGCATTTTTTACAATGTAGCTCCTAGATTGTCACTAATACTTATAATAGTATCACATATGTATAATCATATATACTACTTTTTTTTTATTGTACCATATAGTTCATCCAAAGTACCTGATATTAAGTTGATATTACCCCTAGCTACTAGGGGTGTAAATGAGTTGTTTGGATACAATTCCACGAATGTTTGAATTTGATTCAATTACTTTTGTACCGAGTTTGATCTCAACAAGTTTGATGAGTAATAAATCCATTCAAGTCAAACTTGAGCTTTTAGTTTGCATAGCTCACGAACCTAATTGAGTATATATATATATAATACAATATTATAAATTTATCTACTCCGATCCAATCCGTAATATATTTATATCTTATAAAATGACCATAATCTAGATATAATATTGAGTTTTGTGATGATATTTAGTTGTAATATTATTACGGAGTATTATTGTTGTTGTTCTTGTTATAGTACAAAATTTGAAGTTGCTCTAGTCAAACTCAAAAACTTAAAGCTCAAACAGCTCAGGCTTTGCTTTTTTAAACCAAGCCAAGCTTCAAGCTTTGACTGTTAAGGCCGGCTTAGTTTGGATTTTTGAAATGTACCTATGATTTCCACAGTCGAACACAATGACTAATTCTTTAGTTGATTTGTTGGCACCTCTAATCGATTACACTCCTATACCTGCCCCAACCAAGTATATTACATATGATTATATCTATCTTATAGTATGGAAATGTATGTAATTAATGCAGATGCATATGTGGGGGCATGGATCACAATACAGAAAAGGCCCAGAATCCCTAAGAGGAACCCAGCCAACAGCCATGCTAAGGCTGCCATGTTTCTGCTGCGCCCCAGGCTGCAAGCACAACATCGACCACCCCAGCGCCCGCCCCTTGAAGGACTTCCGAACCCTGCAAACCCACTACAAGAGAAAACACGGAGCCAAGCCCTTCATGTGCCGGAAATGCGGCAAGCCCTTCGCCGTCAAGGGAGACTGGCGCACCCACGAGAAGAACTGCGGAAAAATCTGGTTCTGCGTCTGCGGCTCTGATTTCAAGCACAAGAGATCCCTCAAGGACCACGTTAAGGCCTTCGGCCACGCCCACGCCCACGCCGCCGTGCCCGGGGAAGAGGATAATGAATCCACGTCCGACGTGGAGCAAGACGTGTACAGGGGAGGAGATTTTTGTTGAATCTATATATCTATCCATGCATGGTTTATAGTAATCAATTAAGGGTTTTAATTTGCATGTATCTTCCCGGCCTCTAGCTTCTTTCTTGTTTAATTTCTGATCACCACAGGGGCTAGAACTTAGAAGAAGCTAGCAATTAAAGGTGTACCGTGTCAAGGATTTCATGATTATATATATATATATAATGCCCTAAAGCTATTTGAAATTGCTGTTGAGAAGGTTTAAACTTAGCTTTGCCCAAATTTTATGTGTAATTTCCTATGGTTATCCAACACCTTTGTAATTAATAGAATCTAATAATCACAATTTATTATTTTAAAATTGTTGTCATTGGTTTGATTAATATTCTTTATTCCTTTTCCGGTAACCATGGAAATTTCCATCTACAAACATCCCCTCTTTAATCCTTTTAAAGACTAGAGTAATGAACCTAACTAGCTACGTCATTGCCCCAAGTGACGATTGCCCCTAGGCCAGCTCCTGTGCCTCTCGGAGCGAACATGGGTACGGTGGACCTGGACCGTTAAACGGACAGAGAAAGACCCCGTGAACTTACCAAAAAAAGACTAGTAATGAAGAATGTTACATGAAGTTTTAATTCGCAGTAATTATTTAAGAGTAGGATGCATTGGAGTAAATTTTGCTTGTAATAATCTTGTAAATTATACAAGAAAGGTAAAGTAAGAGAATCATGTTTCAACACCCACTTGGTCACCCCGGCCTTTTGATATACAATGTTGCAAAATAATGTATTCATATAAGTATCATTTAATATAAACTTCCAATGCACGATCCAACCCAGGCCACTTGTAAGGGTGCGCTATATTAAATACGGAGTATAACTTTAACCTAAACCTTCTCTTCTTGAGTAAGAATCAAACTCTATGGAACAATTTGGGTGTTACTATCCCACTTTAATTTATGGTATATACAACGATAGGCATTCATAGTGTGATGAGTGAATTAGGGTTTGCATTGGATCGGTCAATTGCAAGAAGAGAATGAAGTTTAGTGTGTAAGTTAATTAATGATCGTTCAAGGCAAAACTTCTGTTTATATTTATTTATATGTTATAAATGAGTTTGAACAAAATTTTAATGCTCGTTGAGTAAACAAGTAAACAAGTGAGGTGTTATTGGGACATGAAGGTCCTTCATGTATATAGAGAGCATTATCCAATTGCTTTTTTTTTTTCATATTATTATTTACAAAGATCCATCCAATTTGAGAGAGGTTTATGATTGGTTGATAGCCCGCTTTAGACTAGATTCTTATAGAAGATATTATTAGTATCCTCGAAGTCTAGATATTTTTATGAGATTTTCCATTCCATCATATCAAATTAAAAAAAAAAATTGGGTTTCCTCTTAAGAAGCTTGTTTAAATGCTCTTTTAATTATTAATACATTTATAGCTAATTTATGCTATAATAATTTTAAATAAATTTTATAAAGAGAAAATGACAGTTTTAGTTCATTAGTTATACTTAAATTATAGACTTAGTCCATGAAGTATTACTTTATACAAAATTTTCAATTTAATTCTGTTAAAAGTGACATTTTCAATTCATTACTTTGTAAAAGGACACATTGATCATTTTGTAAAATTTTCCCAAATGTTCTCCATGAATCTTCATATATACTCTACTCTTACCACAAAACCATTGCTAAATACGGAGTACTTGTTTGTTTTGATTGAGGAATCTAAGAAAAAGAAAAACAGTCAGGTAGATTTAGTGCAGTCTAATCTCCAACATTTGTTATTAGCTAGGCACCTCCAAAAATGATACTAACAAAAAAGCAACAAAATCTTTCTAAATTTAATAAGCAAAATAGTTGAAAGTATGTGTTATATATTTAGATAAACCTTTTTTTTTTTGATCGAAAACATATTTAGATAAACCTTGTTTTTTTTTGTCTGTTAAACCATGCAACTCAGGTTATCATTTTGTTGTTTTGGTGCCTATTAAACTATTTACAAACTAGCTTGTACTTTGTGGATCATATAGATGTTTTTAGTTGTTTTGGTGTCTTTTAAACAAGTGAAACTTATGCTATTATTTTGTGTAATACGTAATGTAGGATGTTTATTTTGCAATAAGGGTAGCATATATACGAAGGTTTATGGAGGGAATTTGAGAAAATTTTAAGAAATTAGCAATATGTCATAATTTGAAAATTCAATATACAAAATCTATAAATAATTGATTGAAACTTTCACTTTCAATATAATTAAAAGGAAAAATTTGTATAGGATATTATTATACCTGATGGACTAAAAGTGAAATAAGTTCTTATAATAATTTTAAATTTTAAAATAAAATTATTTCTATTTTCTATATAGAAAAATCATTTGTCTTGAAATAGTTGCTAATATAGTAGCATAAAGTGACTCTTTCAAACGGAAGGTCTTAGATTTGATCCTCAATGAAGATAGTATTGTCCTTAATTTATGCTTAGTAGGTTGCCTCATTGGCATACATTACATTTTTTGTTTAAACAAACCAAACCACATATATTAAGAGTGTTTTTTTTGTTCTTCCACCCAACTAGTGAGAAGAGTCGTGTGGTAAAAACTAAAAATATATAATTTTTGAATATATTTCTTAGCATTTTTCATCTTGAAAATGATTATAGTTTTTATATATGAACAATGGCGACAACCTTCCGTTTGGAAAGCAGAAAACTGACTTCTTGAAAATGAATCATTTTTCAAAAATCATTTTCCTTTTCTGTGTTTGATTGCATTATGGAAAACTATCTTGGTGTGTTTGGTTCATAATTATTTTTAAATTTAAATATTTAAAATATACAATGATAGTGGTGGGTGGTGGTGGTGGGGTGATAGTGGTGGGGGTGGCGTGTGATTGGCTACTCCACTGTTGCAAACGGAAAGTGACTTTCCCAAAAAAAAAAAAAAAAAAAAAAAAAAAAAAAAAAAGTCATTTTCAGAAAATTCCCTCCATTTTTCATTGACCATAATCCTATTTTCTATTAACTTCCATTTTCCCTTCTAGCCAACCACTACAAACTCGAAAAATGATTTCTAAATATTATATTTCGAGTTTTCAAAGAACAAATAATTTTTTTGGGCTTCAGGTATGGGCTATCTCCTTTCACCTTTTCTTTTTCATGGGAAACCCAAACTGCACTTATTGCAAGTTACTCAAATTTGATTTTTGTATTGTAAGCAAAGTTTTAAACCCAAGTTTGAATAACGAATTAAGCTGTGGTGAAGCAACTTGTGGTCCTCTCAAGTGAGAGGTTGTTTGTGCTTCAGTAGATTGAGAATTAAGTTAAATTCAAACATTTTAATACTTGATTCAAACAGTTGGCAAGGTTGATTGAGGCAAATTATTTTATGAATCCGGGTCCACCTTACACGGTAGACTCCAATTCAAAAATTCACACCCAACCCGAAGTCCACCTTGAGGCAAATTATTCTATTATACCCTCTTATAAATGGATGAGATCGTCCTATATACTTTTTTGGACCCAAAATGAGTCAAAAGTCATGTTTGGTAAATTATTGTTAGCTGATTGGGTTAGAGGATATGATTAGCTGATAACAATAGCTGATTTTAGAAAGATTTTGATAAATTAGTTATTAGCAGTAGTTTGTTATAATTTATTTTTTCAAAAAGCTAATTGAAAAAGTTACTTTGAATAACTTTTTGAATTTTAGCATTTTGGAATCAAAAAGTTGATTAACTAAACACTTATATTAATTTTTTAACCAAATTAAATAACTAATAGTGGTTAGATAAATTAAAATTAGTTGATTAGCTAACTATTTTACCATGCAAGACGGTGGTTGGAATATGGCAATAATGCAGTATGAACAAACACTAGCTTGGACACAATGTAGTGACGCACAGAGACTTTTTTTTTTTTTTTTTTTTGTTTCAGGAACGCACAGAGACTTTATTAGCCAAAATTACACAAATTTATCAAACACTCTACAATAATCCTTAAGGATCATCATCATCATCATCATACATTCATTAATCTCTGCTAATTTACCTCTGTACAAGCAAAAAAATTCTCACCCAACTGTTTTGAACGACTGGTGAATGTGCCTCAACGTGTCTTGATCGCGGTTCCATTCCGGCAACGGCGCGTTGACGAAATGCGCATACAGCTTGTTCTTCGCACACGTAACGGAGATCAAGCTATGCGCGGCGGCGCCATCAATCTCGTACTCGTAGTACACCTGCCCATTCTCGTCTTTCCTCTCCTCCGATTTCACGCCGCCGTCGGCGCTGGCGATGAGGTCCTGCAGATCCACGTCAGACAGCGCCAAGTTGTTCAGCACCACCTCTTTCGGCGCCAGCTGCCGGAATCCGGCGAGGAAGGTTAGGTATTCTTTCTCCTTCTTCTTCTTCGGGTTGTAGAACTCGGAATCGGTGCCGTTGGTGCCTTTCTCCACTTTGGACACCAGCCGCTCCTTCCACCCGTCCGGCACGTCGTAGATGTATTCTGCTGTGGCTTTTTTGTCGGAATTGCCTCCGTATCCGCCGTAATTGGCGGCGCTGGCGGCGGTTCCGTAGTACACGGAGAAGGCCGGGGATTCCGCTAGGGTTGGCGGCGCGGCGGTCAGAATCGCCGTGGCTAACGCCGTCGCGGTTATCGCGGTTGTTATGTTCGCTAGTGGCGATTTCGACGGCGGCGGTATATACACCTGAGGCGGCTTGGCTTGCTGCTGCGGCGGCGGCGGTTTCGCGGTGGAGCCGGAGAACACGGAGGAAGGAGAGAAAATGGTCGCCATGGGATCTGTACTGCAATCTCAGATTAATGGATGTGGCTAATTTGTTATCCATTTCAGATTTTCAGTTATCGATTTTGACTAATCTCACTGTGACCCAAAACTCTTTTAAATTCCGAAATCGCCCCTATGTTTACTAATCTCACTCTGACCCATAACTCTTTTAAATCCTGAAACCGCCCCAATGTTTTAACGTCTTTTCTAAAACTGGCAAGCGATTATTAACTCACGATTGAGACCCATTGTGACCTCAGCAGTGGAACCGCCAAAAGCCTCTGATACGCTCACCTCTCACCTGCACGTTTCTAGTTGTTTTTCTGTGAGCGAGAGGTACACAGCGGTGCGAAGGGTATTTCACTGCTCGTAGAAAAAGGCCCAGAATATTCATTATTCATCCCCAGCGGAAATTGATTGCGGCTCCGATTCTTCGCCGGAGATCGAAGCCATGTCGAAAAGGTAGCGGTTTACGTTTGAATTTTTGCGATTGAAATATTGGCGAAGATTTTCGAATTTGAATGTGTGTGGATTAATTTCTCTAATTGTATATTGAGCTAGTTGATTGTTAAGGTTTAATTTCTTATATGCGCTGCCATCAAAGAGGGATTTGGAAGATGTTGGGGTAATTGAGGTGGGGGGATTTTTAGGTTTTAGGTTTTAGGTCGTGGATATGTGCTTTTTCTGGATTTTCCTTATTGTTTTTATGTGAAAAGCTGCAAAATGGATTCTCTTTGTTTGATTGATGGATTTTAAGCTGTTTATAATTTGTGCAGGGTTCTTTGCAAGTTTTTTGCTCATGGGGCATGTCTGAAAGGGGAGCATTGTGAGTTTTCGCATGATTGGAAAGCCCCTCCTAACAATGTAACATTCTTGACTATATGCTTTGGTAATCAAGGCAATTATGAATTTTGTCAATATATGATTGGTAGTAATTAGCTTCGTTCCAGAACTGCATGATGTGCACCTGGTGTAAGCTTTTGGAACTGTTAGTAATTGGATTATTGTTACAGATATGCACCTACTACCAAAAAGGGATTTGTGCTTACGGAAGCAGGTGCAGATATGAGCATGTTAAGGTTTCGCGTTTGCAGTCTTCTGCACCATCTTCTTCCATACCTTCTCATCAGAATTTACTCTCGACCTCGGGTTCTTTGACTGTTGCTTCTGCAACTGTAGTGAATGGTTCAGGTCCTGTTCCAGGTATCACCACAGAGCATTTTGCTTTGGAGGGACTTATTCACACTCCCGACAAACCAGCATGGGAGCAAAAGTCAGGACCTCATGACTTGTTAGAAATTGATGATATAGTGGAGTTGAAGAGTCTGAATCCAGCCGATCACCCAATCTGCTCTTTTGCTGCTGCCGGTAGTTGTCCGCGGGGGGATAATTGTCCCTGTATTCATGGAGATATATGTCCCACCTGTGGTAAACATTGCTTGCATCCTTTTAGGCCTCAGGAGAGGGAGGAGCATATGAAAACATGTGAGAAAAGGCAAAATCATCTGGAAGCATTAAAACATAGTCAAGAAATAGAGTGCAGTGTGTGCCTTGAGCGTGTTCTCTCAAAGCAAACAGCAGCTGAACGTAAATTTGGAATCTTGTCAGAGTGTGATCATCCATTCTGCATATCATGCATCAGGAATTGGCGTAGTAGTTCACCAACATCTGGACTGGATGTAAATTCTGCATTGAGGGCGTGCCCTATATGCCGAAAGCTTTCATACTTCGTCATTCCTAGTGTGATTTGGTACTCATCAAAAGAAGAAAAAAATGAAATCGTGGACAACTATAAAGCAAAACTTAGGTATCTCTCTTTTTAAAATTTAATTTGTTGTTGTTATTATTATTTGTGTGTGTCTTTGTTTCTTTAAGGAGAGGGGTAGGATGTGGACTTCTGGGTTCCCTGGTATTGCCTGCCAACCTCATTCTCTGATTAGGATCATTTTTATGGAATGCATTATCATATGCATTGATCTTCACTTTACATCAAGTTTGAGAATTATGAGCTTGATGATGACTTGTCATCATTGTTGTTACATTGAACTGTAGAAGGAGATAATTCTCCTATTGGATCCTTCATTGCTTGTGTGTGAGGTTGACATTTATGCTCAGTGGCCACATGACCTCAATGTGATTTATACAAGTAAACTGATATTTTTTTTTTGATCAAATGAAAACTTTTCAGATATGAGATTTTGAATGGATTAATAAGTTTATATGAGTTGCAATTGTGAATTATGTTGTAGAAAGAAAAAGTAGGTACCCCCTCCTCCATTTCTTGACACAGGAAAAGGCCCCATAATGTGCTCTTTCTATGCTCTCTTTCCTTCTTTAATCAGTGATCTTGTTGTATGTTATATTTTATTATCTAATTCGTTTCCTTTCCAGTTCTATTGATTGCAAGCACTTTGACTTTGGGAATGGAACTTGCCCATTCGGGACTAGTTGTTTCTACAAGGTATGAAATGTTAAGATTCTCACTGGTTTTTGTTAATAAATTTAATATTTGTTTGTGTTTTGGCATAAGGATTGTAGTTGTGTTATTTGGAATATGCTCCATGCTTCTGAACATAGCCAGATGCATAGCATAGAAGTGCTTATGTGATGTCTGCCTGTCTGTCCCTGCCTTCACTCTCTACAACCCGTAACTGTCAGGACTCAGGAATAGGGCAACTTTGCAGTCACTCTTCCCTAGCTTGTCTGTCTTGAAGGATGTTTGCCCTTCTTTGATTCAATAGAATCTATGCTAGGCATGATATTGGGATAGGCGTTGGTTCTATTGAGTTATTTAGTAATTACAGTATTGGAATTTAGTAGACCATGTGGAAGCCACAATGATTTTTTATTAACTTCAATGTCTGTACATGACCACCTGTGCGTGCATTGTGGTGGGTTGACAACAAGCAAATATGTTATTGTTAAACACTCTGAATGGGTATTTGAATGGGTTTATTTGATAGTAGTCTTGTTAAAATTATGTCTCATCTTTGTTTTTTGGGGATAGGTTGTGGTGGTGTTGTAAAGTCAGTATTCTTTGGAATACCCCATATTAAGGCCTTATTGCTTTTGTTTTACAGCATGCCTACCGTGATGGTCGTTTGGAGGAAGTGGTTTTACGGCATCTTGATTCTGAAGATGGAAGCACAGTGATTGCCAAAAATATAAGGTTTCTTTATTTTGCAACCAATTCCCTCTTTTTCACAAGATCTTGTGATACATCTCTTCTCGTCTCTCTCACCTTTTGATTTGATCCACTTCATACTTTATTCAGGCTCTCAGACTTCCTCAGTAATTTGCAAATAAGGTGAAAACTGCTCTAATAATAAGGTATTTTCAGATTTTCAATTTGCTTCACTGTTTTTGAATGGCTTGACTATCCCATTGGTCTGGTATCCACAATTTTCAATTGCTATGTTCAGTTCACATCACAAAAACAAAATCAGTTTCTATTAACTTTGAGATGTGTGCTGTTAGTATGACCTAATAAAAATAAAGCCACAACCTTTGTAATTAATGAGTTGTTTGGTAACAGGATGCACGTCTCAAGCAAGTAAACTTTCACCCAGACAGCATGGATATATAACTGGGTTTTTGTAAGGTGCGATTATTCTCTTTCCTTAATTACAATTATCAACAAGCAAAGCGAGTACTGTTCTTGCAATCGGAATATAATCATGATCTTTAATTCTATTGCTTCTTGTTGCCATATATTCGAAATTGCAATCATTATACCCCGTGTACCATGGTCCACATTGCAAGGTGGGCCACTGATATATTACTATATTGAATGCTCATTTTTAATGTACGAAAGATTCAATGAACCTTCAATACATTAAAAACGAAGTTCCAGTATATATTAAAATTTAACATTTATCAGTGGTCCAACCATCGAAATTGTGGTGCAGAATCGTATAACGTTAGGATTGGTTTTTGCTGACATATTCCATCTTGTTTCGAGTGTAACAGATTAAGATATGTTGGATTGGGCATTGGATATGAAGATTGGAAGGTGCATTGCAGTGGGAGTGGGCAATATTTTGTTTATGAACTCTATTTTACTTGTGATTGGATGCATACACACAACAAATATATAAATATATGAAATTAGTTTTATAGGAGGATCGGAGGAGGGGAGGGTTGCTCACTCTGCCAAATAATTCCATGTTAAGTATTGCCCACTGCCTTCCCTGTTGGACTTGTGGGAGGTCAAGAGTGTTACATGTAACATTGTGATTTTACTAATTTTTTTTTCTTAAATTTTGGTTAATAAGATGAAAAGCTCATAAAGAAATTGGTATATTGCAGTGGATCCTCATTTCCTTTTCTGCTCATCTGGAAAATTCAGTCGCTTTACGCTTGCGTTTACTTCAATTTTTTATTTATCTTTTTGGGGTTTTCATTGTTTCGGGTTTCTTCCTAATGTATTAATATTTATAAATAAATAAAAATAAAAAAAAAGGAGAATTTCTTTAGGTGATAAATACTTTTTTTTTTGTATTTTGTTTCTCTAACAAATAGAGAATTTTTCTAGCTAATAAAATATTCTTGCTATTTTTTTCATGTTCTGTGGGATGTGGTAGATAGCTAAACCCAGTGCACTTTCATTTCCTAAATAAGTTTTTTAAAAAAAAAATAATAATGTAAGTCACGTTACAAAGTAACACAGATTTTACAATTTCTATGTCTTTACTTACAATGTTTTTTTTTTTTAATAATAACAATAACAATAACCTTCACTTCTTTTCATTTTTGGAAAGGGGCATAGGCCATTGTAGGCAAAGACATAATTTTTTTCTACAATATCAATCTTGGCTATCACTCATAGTATCGTTATTTCATATTAAATAATAAAATTTTAAAATGTTGCTATAATAATTGAACTCATTTTTTTTTAAATACCCATGGTTCGATCTTGCGGCCACCCATTTAAAATAGTAAACCAGGTGCCATCACACTATATAGTAGCCAAAAAACTTATGTTATTTAGAATATAATAAACTACAGTTTTAAGCATTCTGCTACATTATGGCGATCCCATTACTCACATTAGAACCAATCTCATCTATTAAAAAAATAGATCTATGAATGATATTAATTGGAGGATTAAAAACACGCGTAAATATTAGATATTATGATGTATGCATATTAAATATGTCTCTATATTACACACAACACAGGTTTAATATGCACACACATGATGCAAGATTAGCCAACCTTGGATTGAATTGGCAATTTGGCACCCAAGGAACCAAGCAGTGTTATTGAATGAAAGGAAAGATAAAGAAATACGCAACAAATAAACAACTCCGACCTTAGCTCAGTTGGTAGAGCGGAGGACTGTAGTTGAATTCGAACCGAAATCCTTAGGTCGCTGGTTCGAATCCGGCAGGTCGGAATTTTTGTTACCCTGCCAAGAAAGCGCAAAGGTTCAAAAACTACGCCGTTGCCGGGGATCGAACCCGGGTCACCCGGGTGACAGGCGGGAATACTCACCACTATACTACAACGACTTCTGTTTGTTGGTCAAGAAATAATTTATTTAACAAAATCAAGGTAAAGGAAACGGCAACAAAACAGTTCCCTGTTGCTGCGATTGAACCCAGGTCACCCGCATGATAGACAAAATTACTCACCACTATGCTAACAATTTATTAAAAATTTCTTATAGGCACATACCCCTTTTTAATCCCTCCAATTAATCTCATCTATATATCTATTTGTTTAATGGATGGTATTCGTTATATATAAGATTAAATTTGTATTTTTTTATGTAAATAAAATAAAAAATTAATAAGTTGATAATACAATGAAGTGGTTAAATTTTTGTTTTTTTATTTTTTTATGTATGTTGTATGAGTTAAATCCTTATCAATAACATTTAAAGTCCTATCCTTTAAAAAAAAAAAGGAAAAAAAAAAAAAGAGTATATGATTGTGACAATGGTGAAATGAAAAAACTGAAATAAATTTACAAATATTTTTTTGAGTACTATTGACTATATTACAAGGTAGTATCTTTTCTATATTAGTTGTTGCAGTCCAAAAAGTCAATGTTTCACTACTGGAGTTTAATCGTGTGACCTTCCTTCAAGGAGAGTCACATAAGTGTCATCTGAATACAAGCCTACAAGGTGCTTGGCAATTTACGAATAATTTAGTTTTTTTTTATTTGAAAATACAAATACTTTATTTTGGTAAATAAAATTTTAAAATATTCTGTTTATGGAAAATAATCCCACAATTTAGTGATTTTGTATAATCTTACTAAATAGAATTTCATAGATTATGATTCTAATAAATTAAGAGATCGTGAAGTTGTCAAATCCAATAATATTCAATGAAAGAAATATCATAATAATAGATATATAAGTATTATGAAAAATAAAAATTCAAGACTCAATTGCATTATTTAACCTGATTCGAGAACTTATTTTAACGATTATCTTAATAAAAAAATAATTTACAAATAATGAAATAACACTTTTCTACACAAAAATAAATTGATATATGCTTTATTTGTTATCCTTTATCCATTGATTAGCATAAGACTCTCTCAAAATCTCACCTAATTATCCTAAATTCAATCCCTCCCCCATAATTTACCACAAAATTTTCTACCATAAATAAATATATGTGGTGGGAAATAATTAATAAATTCCCAAAAACACCCCAACCTCCCCATATATAAACCCTCTTCCCCGGCCATACCAGAAGGCAGCACAGCAATAAAACACAGCAAGAAATAAGCACAGAAATAAAACCTAAAAATCAAAAACGATTAGCGACGAAGGTTTTCGGTGATTAATCCAATTTCTCGAGGTTGTTGCCGATCAAGCCTTCACGTACCTACTACAATGGAGATGAAGAAGATCGCCGTCGCCGCCCTTGTCGCCGCCGCCGCCTCCATGAGCGTGGCCATGGCTGCTGAGCCTGCTGCTGCCGGTGCCGCCGCCGCCACCGCCCCTGCTGCCGCTGCACCAGGCCCTGCTGGGGCAGCAAGCGATGCCTTCGCTGTCTTGCCCGCCGTCGGATCCCTGCTCGGGGCTTCTCTCTTCTCCTTCTACGCCGCCTACATGCACTGAGCTCATCCGCTTTCGAATCAAGGAACAAATATTTGACAATGAAAATGGCGGGAAGGGGATTATTACTATTATTATTGTTGTTATTTTAATTATTATTTAGTAGTGGAACAAAAAAATTAAGAAATGGAATAAAGGAGATTGGATTCGATGGAATATGTCTTTTATTTTCTATCCTTTTTCTTGGATAATTATTAATTAAAATTATTCGCTTTTATATTTTCAATGAACTAATTATATTATTGCTTTTTTAAAAAAAATAATAATTCACAAGTAATTATCACATGCAAAATCAACGAACCAATTCTAACATCAATGAATATTATTACTCTATTAATATGTAGATTTGCAAATTATTCCGTGGACCCGGGTCCACTTTGTAGGTGGATCCGAGTTTTGAATGTTCACACTTTACATACTACATACTAAATGTTTACAATTATTTTTAAAAAATTCATAATTTGTATACTACTAACATACAATGTTCACAATTTCACAATTTTCCTTTTAATTTGGTACGGACCAGTTCAGGGCTTGCTTTCGTAGAGTCCAAATGGCGTCCACTTTCTCTTGAATGAGATGTCAAACTGGTCCTAAGAGCCCCTCTCTTTTGGAATTTCATCCAAAGGAACCAAGAACTGATAGAATTGTGGGAGTGTAGAGATTTCTGGCCGTAAAAGAAAGTGGAGTCGCCTCCTTGTGGAATTTCCTCAGGAATCCTAAGCGAAGTTGAATATTGTCCCATAATATCTCTTGAATGGCACAGGACACTCTAAAACTAATTCCTCAGGAATCCTAAGCCAAGTTGAATATTGTCCCATAATATCTCTTGAATGGCACAGGACACTCTAAAACAATAGGTGTTATACCACGGATCCAGGTCCAATTTGCAAGGTGAAACCATTACAATTTACATATTGAATGTTCCCCAATCCCCATTTAAATTGTAAATATTTAGTATGTAAATTGTGTATAATAATTATAAACATTCAATATATAAATAGTGTATTTTAGACTAATCCACACAATAATTTGCCCTCTTGAAAAGTTAGAATACGAGTATGTTGAGAGAGTACAACAATGATTTATTGAAAGACAAGTTGCATCAAACAGAAAATGGATTTAGACAAAAAAGCAATTGGAACAAGCTCTACCTCGACTTTGTTTTTTCTCTTTTTCTTTTTTTTTTTCTCAGTTTCTTCAATAGATCAAAAATTAAAATATAAAGCGATTAGACAAATTGTGTCTCCTAGTCTCCTCCTATTCACATATATTGCGAAAAATAACTACATTAATAACGTCCGCTATTCTCAGCTGTATACCACCCTCCCATATTCCCAACTATCATCAAAGCCTGCCTCTGCTATGCCCTTCATTCAACATACCTGTCTCCCATGTCACTGACCAAGCAAAACATAATCCGAGGTGCCAAGCGTGTTTATTGGGATTCGAATCCTTCCGTGTTGTCAGAGGGGCGCAAAAGAATGGTGTGGTGAAGAACTAGGCAGCGTTGGAGGTTCCATTTGTTGTTTTCTGTTCCGTCCGAACGTAGGTCATGCTTCGAGGGGTGGAAGAAGTCGGAACTGCATTGGTTGAGGCAGAAGCTTGACTTGGACTTGACTGAGCATCGCGCTTCCATTGCAAGCTCCTCGCGCCCGGTTTGATTGTGAGGCCTCGGGCCCTATATGCATTGGGCATGCCTCTGGGGAAAGGGCTCCGGCCAAACCTAGAAGCGCCAAAGGATACACCTCTCGCAATTCGAGGCCATGAGATGGTAGGTGTAGTAGCTTCAGGAGGAGCGGAGCCTTTCCTCACAACCTGCATTTACGGATAAATCATGAACACATAAAATGAAATAATTATTCTAAGGGAAAATTAAACTTTTCATCCCTAAGTTATAGGGTAATTGTAGAATTCGTCCTTAATTGTTGGTCGTGTTCACTTTTTGTCCCTGAGACCCTGAGATATAATTGACGTTGCAAATTTCGTCCCTTTACTAACAAAACATCAGTGGCGAAATTTGCAACGTAGAAGAGAGCACAACATGCTATTAAAAGGACGAAATTTGCAACAGCAATTATAGCTTAGGGACGAAAAGTGAGCACGACCAACAATTATACAATTACCCTATAATTTAGGGACGAAAAGTGCAATTTTCCCTTATTCCAAGGCATACAATTAATTACACATAAATAAGGCAGTTAAATGTAACTCGGTCACAAACATGAAGTTCAACCTAAAAGTGACAGTTCAACAACCATTGATCACAGCCATAGATCATGGAATAAAAAAGCTTGATTTTATGTTACTCCACTCCACATTAGCTTTTTAAGATTTTCAAGGGCCACAAGCATGAAACAATATGTAGGGGGTCGTCAATGCAAACAGCATCCAGTTATAGGCTAATTTAATTTGTTAAGGCTACATTTGTAAAGTCCAAAAGTTGTAAATAAAAATAAGGACTAAAACCAACATCACTCTGCCAGTCCAACAGGAAACAAGTCATTTGAAAACACACCTTAAGAATACGTGACATGAATGAGGTTCCATCAAGTGATAAAGCATGCTCTGCCGATTCCTTTCTCATAAACTCTACATAAGCCGACCTGTTTTCACTACAAGTTTAGACAACAGTATTTAAAGATGTTAAGTATGTGGTTGAAAAAGAATCTTACCCTTTAGGTTGTCCTGTTGCTGCATCAGTTAAAATAACCACTTTAAGCACCTCCCCAAACTTATTGAAATGTCGTGAAAGACTGTCTTTTGTAGCAGCAAAATGGACCTGATACCAAATCAGGGAGAAATTTCATATTAGTAATGAAGGAAGACAGATGCAAAGCTTATTATTAAAGTTTGAGTGATTACATTATTGACAAAGATTGTCCGGGAATCAGAATCCTCAGTAGGTGTTCCAGTGGAGTATAAGCCTGCCCAAAATACCCAAATAGAAGTAACAGGTAAATATACAGCTAACAGGATTATAAAGACAAAAATGAACTCAAAACTCACATACAAGCTAGACAGCCAGACTCACCAGGAACAGCAGACGGTATCTTTTGGGATTCCACTTTCGTGTCTGAACTGGATTTGACCTGAAACACAATGAGATATATGAACATGTAAAATGTCTGAATCAAAAGCACACAAAACTTATGCTGATCAATAATCATATGCATATATGAAATCACACAAATATCCTACATTTCCATTATCAACAGCCATAGGAGTACTATTCTCTTTCATCAGTTGCATGCCAGACTTGGCTCCCATTGTCTCACTGCTTTGTGTAGATTTATTATAGCCTAACTCCACTGCCTTCCTCGCCTCCTGATATTGAGGTGATTTCCAAGTATTCACATTTAGAGGTCCAGTCATCATTTTACGAGAAGCATAGGGTGTAGATGTAGGCTGATCCTGATCCTTCACGGACTTTAGCATTATTCCATCAGACCTGTTACCCACACTGTGCTCAACCAACGGTGGGTTCACACTGTTGTTTCCAACATAAGAATGTTTCTGGAAGGCATCCATAGCACTTGGATCGACAACATTGATGTCACCATAAACTCCATCTTCTAATGCAGGGTCAGAAGCCATCACAGTGTCACTTTGCAATTTTGAAGCATATCGTCCACTATAATCACTTCTCTGATGATAAGTCAAGGGAACTTCTGTTACATCAACAAATTTTTCATCTTCAACATCTTCAGAAATATCTTCCCTCAACTCAAGTTGGCCTTTAGTGTCTAATGTTTCAGTGGCACTACCAAGTCTATCAAACACATTAGCTGATGATCTAATTTTTTTCACATCTTTGGCAGCTTCAGCAACAGCTTTAATAGCAGTGGCCATGGCATTTGGCAACCTTGCAACGGACCGTAATCTGTGTGGGCGTTCTTCTGTTGATTCCTCCATAGATGTAGAAACCACAGAACGAAGGCGTTTCAGTGATGGTTCAGCAGATGGCCTTGAAGTAGCCACTGCATCACGCACTGCAAATTGCAGCAATCTTCGTGGAGCAGCAATTGTTGCCTGAGAAATTGATTCTCTCTATCAAAAAGAAAGAGACTTATATCAAATTAGCAGAGTAAATGGGCACAAGTCAATCTTAATAACAAAAGAATATTTGCTTGTATGTTTTGTACAGATCAAATGACCAGTAGCATAGTGGCACTACATCAGCAGATCAAAAAATTAAAGCAATAAGGCATTCAAAATAGCATAATGAGTAAAACAGGCAAAATACACACAGAAGTTAGGTGGTAATACTTAATAGCAAAGATATTCATCCAGTCCCTATTACCAAAGAAATCTAGCACTAACTGGGCAGATCAGATTGTATTGAATGATAGGAATTATTCAATAGAGAATCCAATTAGTACACCTTAGAGTGAGAAGAAACAGAACATATTTTATGGACATTGTCATTAATTCTCGTGGATCCAAATAACAATCCACTCTCGCACACAATATGAAATTCAACAATCCTCCCTATAGCAGAACGGTTGCTCTTTTAGTCCCTCTTTTCCCTCACGCATATCAAGGATAGATGTTGCAATTTAAGTACACCCAAATATAAGGTACTTTGGACCATGTACCATAGTACTAAAATAATGTGATAATGTTCATTTTATGAAGGAAAAAAAATTAATTTTGAAAGAATTGCCACAATATTAAAAAAAAATAGAAAAGCAATTAAATTTGCATGAAGAATATGATTCTAACAGAAACTAACAGAGCTTAAACTCCAATCAGTTTTTTGTTTTCAGTAGAGTTCACATTTGAATTGAAAAAAGTAAACAAATAAAAAATAAAATAAGGTAGATATGAATAGACAATAAAGTTTTAAAAAATAATAAATAAATATTAAACTCAAAGCCCTGATACATCAGTCGGCTGACTTCTGACTCTACTGTATATACTAATGTAGCCATAAGGCCATAATATGCCACATTATGATTCGGGAAGTAGTTTCTAAACTGAGAATTGATCTACATCTCCATAAATATACCTTCTTTGTTGGCCCATCTTCAGGTCTACTTCTTTTCCTGTGAGCTTCTGGCTTGGGAGATATAGGCTGTGTTGTACGAGCAAGTTTATGCTGACTTTCCACCTGTGAGTGAGTCGTATCCACCACAACACCCTGCAGAGTTGGGTGTTCATCTGCATCTCTCAGCAGGCCTTTCCATTCCCTTTTATGGCGGGATCTTGGTCTGTCAGATTTCACTTGGTCAGATTCAGACTTCACATGGTGGATTTCATTCTTCACAGCATGCTCCACACTGGCAGGTCTTGTTTTGACCACTCCATCAAGAGGGGCTTCTTGTTGTTGCATGTACAGATTTAAATTTGAACTAAGATGGTCCCACAGCCTTTAACAAGATAATAAAACCAGCAATGAGAATACAGTATTCAATAAGCAAGCACTGAAAATTACAATCTAAAAAATGTAAATCAAATTACCAACAGACAAAGGAGTCGCTGTCATCGCCAAGGAAAACATCCAATTCATTCTTTGCTTCTTCTTTATTCCTTCCATTTTTGAGCAAGACAATGACATATTCCTGCAAATGCATAAAATCATTACAAGGCCTCCACAACTAATGCCACCCTCTTCTGGAAGTCTGGAACATATCTAATATCCTACACGTAATGCATACCATAAAACTTTCTCAAAATTGAACTTCTGAAGTTCCACAATTATAGCACTTCTCAATTCAAACCAGCCAAGTAGATAAATGGGGAATGTCATATCAAGTCAAGTTTCTATGTAACCAAAGATCTCAAATTTTGTAACTATAAAATTTGGTTATTTGGTCTATATTGTGCAATAAACAGGTTGCCATGTAATCCAAGTGGGGTTCAACTCAGCAACAGATCATCTTCAACCTATTACTATTTACAATTTCCTGACCATGTGCTTAGATTCAATAGAAGTTTTAGATCTAAATGACTTGGATACACACACACATAATACACATAGAGACAGGATTCAGTGTGAGTATCCTACTTCCAATATCAGGATTACTAAACCTTATACCAATTTAGTAAGACACCCATCAACTTTTGAGCATATCCTTTTCCTTCTCCAAACGCGTATTCATATATTCCTTATGTCTGATTCAAGTTCTTCATTGTTCCAATTTTCGTCACAGTACTAGATATTTCAATAGTTAAGGTTCACACTTGTGAGGCATAGATATCATGTGTTACAGCTTTACTATTACTTCATTGATATCTTAGGTTGAAAGGGATAAAAATAGTTTCCAGCAGGCTTTAGTCAGTAACATCAAATGGTCAATGTCATAAAATAACCTAGGTAACTATCAAGCCAATGTACTTGATGCGTTAATCACAATTCTTCTCCCCAAATCCATGCTAGGAAAAATTCATTCACTAATTACTAAATGTCAGTAACATCAAATGGTCAATGTCATTAAATAACCTAGGTAACTATCAAGCCAATGTACTTGATGCGTTAATCACAATTCTTCTCCCCAGTCCATGCTAGGAAAAATTCATTCACTAATTACTAAATGTCAGTAACATCAAATGGTCAATGTCATTAAATAACCTAGGTAACTATCAAGCCAATGTACTTGATGCGTTAATCACAATTCTTCTCCCCAGTCCATGCCAGGAACAATTCATTCACTAATTACTAAATGTCAGTAACATCAAATGGTCAAAGTCATAAGGGGATCAAAAAGGAAGCTCAAACAGCAAATAGCAGACTATTGTTTGCTTTCTTCTAATCTTTCCAGAAGTAATATTCAGATCAAGCAATAGCATCTAGACCACATTCCAACTTAAGAATTAATATAAGATTAGAAAGTTCACTCACTCAGGCCTCACTTAGGTTCTAATTTCGAATTAAATTAAGCTGTGTATTCAGACAACCTGGTAGACAAAATTGCCTCTGATAAAATCAGGGAATTCATGAGAAGACAAATCACATGGTTAGAAGAGTTCACTTGATTGTTATGCCATTAATAAAGAAAAAAGCTTATTAGCTCTCTATGATTTTAGAAATCCCAAAATTATAACATTTCATCACATGAAAAACGAGAATCCAGTGTGAGGCCCACATAGTTCCATACGGAACCCCCTATTCAAATTATATATTTCCCATTGTAGTGGAAGTACAACCCTGTTAATACAGTTGCATGATTCAAGTATAAGCAGATTTTACCAATCAAATAGAACTACAGATAGCAGTATGGTGCAACAATATAGCACAATGTTGAAGCTACCAGTTGATAAGGAAATGTGATAAACTCATTCTATCTTATGCTGTCTCCAGTGATGTGGCACTAAAGAGAAACTAAATGCATCCAGGCTGAAGCCCATGCATTTACAGAACACAGATTAAATTCAATAAATTGAAACTAAGAAAAACAGCAAAGAAATGAAACTTGGTAACAGGTTCCAGCTTGACTCAGATTCCAGGCAATGTCACTTTCCACATTAAAATGCTGCAAAATACAGTCTTCAACAGACTCAACTAAACCCCAATGCTAAATAATTACAGGCGTGACAGCCCTCTCCACTCCCACGATTCCCCCAACTTTCAAATTTCTGCAAAAATTGTCAAACAAACCCTAGAGAAAATCATTCATCGATATCGTACCACAAGTGTATCGTCGGTGTAGTCCCCCATGAACTCCTTAAGCTTCTCCTGCACTTGCCCCCGCAGCTTTGCCAATCCTTCGCCGCTGAAGCTCACCCTAAACGCCCGATCATCTCCGCTCCCCATCCGTCCCCCCTAATCCAAAACCTAATTTTACCTTAAACGCTTCCTGCACTTGTGTTCAATCAAAATCGAATTGGTCCACCAAAGCGAACCCTAATTGGAAAGATATGAATACGTATATAGAATATATACTTGGCCAGTGACGAGTAACTATGAGATTTTCTCTGATGCGTAAACTTCAATAATATTATGAATACTGCCTTATTTTCTCTATCCCCGCAGCAAGAAGTATAACAATTTAATTTTACAAACAAAAATGAAAATATGAAATGACTCATACCACCCCCCCCCCCCCCACCCCCGACAATCCTTTTTTAAATTAATAGTATTATATCCGGATGGGGCATGAATGAGATGACGTGAATTCTTTCCGCTTAACTATATGTCTTGTATTCGAATTTTAAGAATGCAACTGCAATAAAATTCATGATACAATGTTTTACCATCATTTAAGTCATGTCCAACACGAATAGAATTAATATCGGTATGATTATTAGTTAACTAATTGAGACAACTTGTTATTAGACAACAAGTAGTAATATTACATTATGATAAAGTTAAATTTTCCATCTAAATTTATTTGTATTGTCATATTTTCCTACTTTAAAACTCTTTTTATCAATAAATATCGAAAGACTTTAAAATTACAATAATTAAAAGTCACAATTAGACACAAATTTCTATCCAACGAGTCCCATGCTATATTCCCCCAATGTTGGATGAAGATAGAAAACGAAAAAAACAAGCAGCTTCATGGAATAAATTTAGTGACTTATCCCAAAAGAAATGATAGAGAGGTGAAACATGATTTTCATACCATAAAGTCGTAAGCTTGTTAATTGTTAACTTCTTCTCTCAATGATTTACGCATGAAGAGACCAAACGAATGATTGCAAGTTTCCCCATTATCCTAACACACACACACACACAAAAACTAAAAAAAATAAAATAACCTTTTTTTCATTTATGTATGCATTATTAATTTAATTGGTTTTAAAAATATATAAAATATTATTTATAAAATGAACTATTATATATATATTTTGTTTGATTTACGATAAAGTAAAACTATAACATAAAGTTAACTTTAGAATCTTATGATTACCAAGTCAACGATCTTATTAACTTGTCAAAAAGTTACCCCTAATAAAAAACTAATTAACGAGCACTTCATATTGTTAACCGTGCGACTAGTTTACCACTTAAGATAATAAGATTACTTTTTATTTGGATGACAACGGAAACCAATGTAACACTAGGTAAATTATGTTGACGTGTAATAGATTGTAAATCACATTATTCTTAACTTACTTGCATTTGATAAATCAAATAAACAAAAGTAGTTAGCAATGTAGAAAGGTAAGTCATCACACTACATAATAGTTGTCATACAAATTCTTTTTTATGTTTACTCTATACTTCTATACTTCTAATAAAAACAAAATCCAACTTCTGCAACTTATCGCTCTAACTATTATTATACAAAATTTAATAATTATTATGGTAAACAATAGATCAATAAATGTGATACCTAACCACATAAGCTATAGTATTATGAGAACAAAATACATTATCACCTATATTATTCCGTGCAATTACTATAGTAATCTCTCTTTATATAATTTTGTTTTACACGGAACGTATAAAAGTATAATTACATAATAATTATTATGATAATTACGGAATTAATTGCACATATATTAATATAATTGACTAATAGTTATTATATTAATTAAGTTAATAATTACATAGATATGTGTATAATTACAATTAAACATGGATCGTTGATTTTTTTAATAATAATTACAATTAATTAATTCAAATGGGGGAGGAAAAAAAAGGTAAATGTGATAGGGTGAAAAAAGAATATATTTAAGGTATAAAAGTTTATTATATATATATATATATATATATATATATATACTGTATCCATGCATCACACAGATAATTGGACAATTATTTGCTCGAATTCAAGCAAAGGTTACATTAGAAAACATAATTGATCCAATCAATTTCATCAATTACACTATATAATATTCGTTGTTATAATTATATAATTGTATATCAATTCAAATGTTTTTAAAATATTAGAACAAATTAATTTCGTGCGAATATGTGACGCTGAAAATACTAATTTTGAGATATGAGATAATGTTTATTTGATTAACTCATAAAAGGTTATAAATATTAGTTGATTCATGTAGTGAAAGTTGGAAGGATATGATTCCTGTTCCATAGGGAACGGGATATGTAACAAATAAAATAAGAATTATATTATTTTCTTTTCCTTTACAAAAACAACAAAATATAAAAATTATATTTTAATGTTTAAATAAATTAATTCTACAAGAGCATTAATTTTTTGAACTAAAAAATTTGAGAAAATATAAAACAATTACTACATCCTAAAAAATTAGGAGTGGTAAAATAAAAAGGTTAAACTTGAAGTGTTCTATAAGTACTAGAAAACCTTAGATTAAACCCCAAACAGATGTCATTCTCTCCTCGTCCATCTAACGTAGGACTATAAATTTCCCATTCGGCCACGCCCTCTGTTTCCAGTTTCTTCTGGTCCTTCCAAACCTAAAGCTTTTTCAAGCCCTTTTCCTGTTCGCTCCTCCTAGGGTTTGTTTCCGTATCCCCCTCTCCTTATAGTCTTATACGATACGATGATGATGATGATAAACTTGTACATATTTACATTGTTCGATGTCTGTTGTTTGATTTGACGGTGTGATTAGGATTCCAGCTTTACTGTTTTTGCTTTAAATTTCAAAAATTTCCCTTCGCTTTCCCACTTTATTCTACGGATTTAGGATGCTGTCGTTTGTGCTGGAATAGCGATTGATGTTCGTTCGCATTGTTTTTTGTTTGTTTTTTTTTTTGTTTGTTTTCTGTTAAATTACAACTACTTTCTCTGTTCTGCTAATCTATTGTATAGATTTCAGATATGATTTTTTGGGCTATTGGATGTTCTGTCTGTTTTGTATTTATGTTTATATGTTTGCTTTACATTACTAAACTTTTTTTTTTGCTAATTTTTTTATTATGTGGTCGTTTGTTCTGTAGGGTTCACAGTTTTCTACACGAAAGATCTTTTATTTGTCTCCTCAGGCGAACAGGTGAGTTTTTTGTTTATGTTTATGTTTTACAAGTAGTCTATAGTGGCTGAATTTGAAGTGATTTAGACTTGTAGGGGATGAATAGTGTGATAGCTTAAGTAACTCTTATGCGTTGTGAGTGAACCGTGAATTCTTTCCTCTTTTTGTTGTCTGTTTTGGTTTTGTGCTTCATTAACTGTCTGTGTGTTGAAGTGAAAAGGATGTTTGAGTTTTGCAAGTTTGTGTTATAACATTGTTACATTAAGCATTCGAGATTGAGTAATATATGTGGAGTTGTGGGGTTGTGCTGATCTGGAGTTGTGATACATATAGACTTTAACATTATATTTGTTGAGCATATAATATATAACCATAAATGTTCAATCCAACTATCAGCTTAGGCTTTTAGTTGATATGGATCACATGCTTCAATTATATTTACTATGAACTTTTAAGATCTTATCTCGTCTCTCGAGTGTGCTTAGATGATTCCCATGATTAGCTCCTCAACTATAAAACATGAATGGTTTATGTATCAACATATAGCTTAAGAAAATTGCATATTGTCATCACCTTAATGAAAGCTTTTCTTTAAAAATTAGATGAGGCTTGCCAATTTTACTGTACTGTGTTTCATGATTATCCCCCAGTCATGGAAAATGGGTTACAGTTGTGTAGGATGCTGCCTGCTTTTGTTAAATGTTTATGCATTATAATATTTTAACTATTCAGCATCAAGTGTTAAACTGTTAATTTTCAAGTTAGTCGTTGACTTTATGGTCGTAGTGAATGTGTTTTTGATTTATGGGAAAATCGTGGCCCCTACCCGAAGGGGAACTTTGGGTGAAGCTCGCCTTGTTACCCTAGCCAGCAAAGGACCACAAGGAGGTAAATCAATCTAGATTGCCTAAATTGTTCATAGCTGATCGGCTCAAATTAAGATGGCCAATATGCGACTCCCATGGGGTGTTGAATTTAGAAGCTTGTGGTTAGTTGGTTAATAAGCCAATTGCCCGACCAACACGACTGGGTTGCCCCCCAGAAAATGTGTTTTTAGTTTGCTGTTACCAAGAAAGCAAATTTTGTTTTTAAATGGGTAATTTCATTTTGCTAGACTCTTGAAACACAAATATGTATTGTAGAAATAAAGAAACATATAAATCCCACCGAGTTTAGCTGTAAGATGCACTCTCTGTGTATGCATCCTTGTATCCAAGGATTTGATGACTTATCATAAGTTCACTTGCATTGCTTATCGTTTGGTACTAATTTTCTGGGATGAAAGAGAGGCCCGATATTTGCATCCTCTCGGTAGATATCATTAACCAGTCATTCTTTATTAAAGAAGTAATTGTGGTGCAGGAAACTTCAAAGACATGGAGCAGAACGAAGCTGGCCTCCAAGCTCCCGTCCTTTGCGTCAACAACTGTGGGTTCTTTGGAACCGTAGCGACCATGAACATGTGTTCTAAATGCTACAAGGACACAGTCTTGAAGCAAGAGCAGGCTAGGCTCGCCGCTTCATCCATCGAGAGTATCATGAACGGCGGCGGGAAGTCTGTCGATGTTGTCGCAGTAAGCTCCCACGACGGTTCTGCAGAGTCCAGCGCAGTAACCGCCCAAGTCTCTCCCACACAACCCGAGAACAATGGCGGCGAGAACACGAAGGACGGTCCGAAGAGGTGCAGCGCCTGCAGGAAGCGAGTGGGGCTAACGGGTTTCAGCTGTCGGTGCGGGAATCTCTTCTGCGCGGTTCATCGCTACTCTGACAAACACGAATGCCAGTTCGATTATCAGAAGGCGGCTCAGGATTCCATATCCAAAGCCAACCCGGTTGTTAAGGCTAAAAAGCTCGACAAAATCTAGGGATTGGGGATGAAAGAGAGGCCTGATATGGCATCTATTCAAGAAATCAAGGTTTTCAATTTCTTGTTATCAGTTTAGTGCATTATGTTATGGCTTCTTCTGCACTTTGCTTATTTAGTGGCTTGGTTTATTGACATTCTTGTGATTAGTCTTCTATATACACTGCTTTGTAAAGCTTATTTAATTTCAATCTTTTGGTTATACACCAACTCTATTTAATTTCTTAGAATGGCTGAACTATTCGTGTTTCATGTACATTAATTTCATATACACCAGAACTAGTCGTTTTCATAAACCAATTCAAACAAAGGAAAAATTAATATTAAGACAACTTTGTCAATTGCGGATAAGTATGAATACATTGAAAATCGGTTCATCTATTGGAGACCCACCATAAATTCAATATAAATATATTTGGGAAAAATGACATATTATGAACCAAATATGTTACATTTTCTTATATATTTGTATAAAAAATAAGGAGTAAAAAATAATCAGGATTATAATATAATGGCTTATGACCACATGTGAATTTCATTTCAGAATGGACGGACATGATTAAAAGTTATGTATATATATATTTTGCCGTCAGCAATTCTTGAATTAGAAAAGGCTTAGTTGTGCCGTAGCTGTAACAGTGGGCATATGCTTCGCTATCACTTCATCTGTGCTTCGGAAATGCACATCATGATTTGACATAATTGTGATCTAGGATCCGCATTGTTTATTGACCCGACATCACAATATTTGATAATCACATTACATTTCAATTAATAAATTTATTGTTGAATTGTTATCAAATTTTATTCAAAAGAGCCAATCTTTCATATGTGTAAAAAAGTCAAATAAACTCTCAAGTGGATGAAATAATGTAATTCAAATCCCTAACTAACCCCCCCTCCCCCCCCCCCCCCCCCCCCCCCCAAGAAAAAACCATTGAGACCCTTAAATCAGTAAAAGAATATAGTTGAGTTATAAAGTTACATATTCAACAAATTATTACTAATTTGGCACCAACTACACTTAAAGCTGCCAAAACATGCTAGCTCGATCCATATGGGCTAACATGTCTTGATTTTGTCCATAAACGGTGCAACCTGGTTTTTACACGTGTTGTGAAAATCTCAGCCTAACTCGTTGTTGAATGAATTTACGACCAACCCGTCAGCCTACTTATTAGTATTTTAACTTTAGATTTTAATTTTTAATATATAATTATAATTTATTTAATTTATATTTAATATTAATATAGTTTACATGTAATATTTTTATTTTGTAATTATAATATTATAAAATTTATAAAATATATACTTTATATAATTTATATAAGGGAAAATCACCATTTGTGGTCTCTCAATTGTTTATAAAATTATCACATTAGTTACGCCAATAGTACACTGATGAATAAGTCAATTTAAGACCTAATTGTACATTTTTAAATGAATTCAGGGGCATGCATAAAAATTTTTTCAATTAAGAGACTTTAATTGTACTATTTACACAATTTTTTTGAGTACTACTGACTCAGTTACAATGCAGTATCTGTTCATAACTAGTTAAGCACAAAGAGTCTACAACCTCTCATATGAGAGTGCAACATTGGTGTCATTAGACTACAATGTCTTAGCAACTATTTACACAATTTAAATGGCTTATTTTACCTTTTTTTGTTGGTTTATTCGTAAAAAACGTTAAGTAGTGTACTTTTAGAGAAAATTACTCTTGTAATATATAGGTTCTGTTTGGCAAAGTTTATTTATGAGCTTATAGCTTATTTTAAGCTACTAATAAGCTATAAGCTCTGTTTGGTAATGTTCCTAAAATAAGTTAGTAGCTTAAAATAAGAGCTTATTTTTGAACGCTACCTTAGGTAGCGTTTCAAAATAAGCTAGTAGCTTCCTAACTTTTTTTCCATCTTTAACCTTATTATTTTAAAGAAATGACATCATTTACCCTTCCCAATTAAAATCTTTTTGCCCTTTTTGACTTTTTCTCTTCAGTATGTTTGGTTGTAATTTAAATTTAACATTTGTATTTGAACATTGATTTTTGTAGGAACTAATCTTATGAATTATAAACATTTTATTTTACTTTATATGTTTTCAAATATATGTTTTTATATATTTTATTAAAATATATTAATTTCACTATTTTTATATTTTAATATATATACAAACCTATTTAAATTTAAAACTATTTAAATTGTATGAAGATGTTCTTTTTAGTCTTTTTACATTTATCAGCTTATCAAAAAGCTAATTTTACCAAACACTTTTAAGCATAACAGCTAGCTTAACAGCTCTTCAGATTTCAGCTTCGAGCTTATAGCTTTTCAGTTTTCAGCTACTTTTCAGCTTTCAGCTATCTTTTCAGCTAGGTTTGCCAAACATAGCCTATAGGCTCAATTAACTTATCTTATGTTTAAGTAGAATTTTTAAAATTTAAATATAATCTTTACATTTTTATTTTTTTTTTGGTGGATAGAATCTTTAAAAATATTTTTTTTGGTGGATAGAATCTTTAAAAAATATATGAAATATAAAGAAAAAGTAAGTGTAATATTGTTCAATTTATAAGATTTTTTTTAACAATACTGACCAAAACAATGTTAATAATATCAGAAATAATCATATACTAATATACAATAGACTTTATTAAACTAAAAACTATGGATATCAATATTAATAATATCCAATAAACAAAATGTACTCCATAATATATACAATGTTATATGATATTATTGACGTGAGTGTCAATTAACAGGATAAACTTTCTTTCTCGATAAATGTAAATTATACTGCTGGAGGTAGGGCCCGCAGTTTACAGCACGTGAAAGCGAGAGGAATAGAAAGGGGAGGAAGAGTGGGACCCAAAACTTGACTGGCCCCACACAACCGCATGAAAAAGCAAAGGCTTGAGCCGACTCGAAAGTTGAGAAAGAGACGGTCAGGTTGGGCGGCTAAAGCGCCGCTAGTGAATGAGCCGCTGATATATATACATATACAGAGAGAGAGATGGTGGGGCAGGAGACTTGGGAGGAGGGACGCCATTGAATTGTCGAAATTGCCCTCTAAATGGGTAGTTAAAACGCGCAGGAACAATTTTCACGCGCTGAAACATTAGGAGCAATTTAACACGGTGGATTAGGAAAGAAGAATGCAAGTCGTGTCCCACTTTCCCTTGTGACATTATTGACTGTTTTGCCTTTATATATAGTGAAAAGAACCAAATGCAATATAATCCCAATAGTGATAATTCACAATCTCATATTTGAAGGAGATATTATATATATCACTGTTCAATATCCTTACGCATGGGAAATTAAAAATTTACAAGTAGTAATATAAATTTTCATAAAAGAGTTAATTTTTTTAATTTAATCTTATTAATTTTATGATCTTTGGGCAATACAATGGTTAAAACAACGAGTATATGAAAAATATAGAGAAAAAAAATATGAGAGAGTAAATATGTGTTGTATTGCTGAATATTGCATGCGAATGATGAAATTTGCTATCCCCATTCTCATGCATGTGGTCTATTTATACATATTTTTGGTCGAGCCATACATAAAATATGAATATTAAACCGCATCATATTAAGAGTTATTGTTACATTGAAAATATTAACCATAGTCCTACTACATTATAAATAATAAGCCACAGTCTTTATTACATTATGAATAATAAGTTCAATCCTTAATAAACACTTAAGTAGCTCGTGTATCTTTCTTGGACTTTATTGATCCAGCTACTATCTTCGGCTGATCTATATGACCCATGCCTAATATACAATCGATCAAGTCCTAAACAACTTTTTATGCTTAATTGGTCATCAATTTCGATGGTTTTACCCAATTGAGTCATCGGCGGTTAGAATAAATGACTAAATCGATAAAAAAAACACTGTAGGCGAGAACTAAATTGGATAAAATCATTAGAGTCGAAGACTAATTTGTATAAAACTACTATAATTGATGACTGAATTGATTATTAGTAGAGGTGAAATTACCATATTATCTTAACAAATTATTCAACAGTGTAAAACTATCAAAGTCGATGACCTATTAAGAAAAAAAATCATTTAAGACTACATATTAAAAATCACTATAATCAATGAATTGGATATTAATTCTTTCTTAAAATTCCTGTTCTAATTATATGTAATTAACATTATATATCAAATGCATGAAACATCCCAAGTGATGTGGAATCGTGGATCATATATGATATATATAATTAGCTAATGGTGAGTTCAGTCATTTCTCAATTGTCATGCAAGTTGCAGGGGTCAATTTATGTAAAGCGATTATGGGCAGTTGATCCCTTTGATGGGCTATGATATAAAAATTTCAATTGTAATGGGTGGCAGGTTAGAAATGAATTTTAAAATTATACAACTATCCTACCCAATCCTTTAATATAACATTTAAAAAATCAACAATAAAAATAAAAACAAAAATAAAGTCTAAATAAGAGAGTAAATAATAGACTGAACTCACACGGAAAATTCAATTGGTTCCTTAGTGGTAATTGTATACAATGACAATTGATACATAATCAAACTCTGAGAGTCGCAAATTGCAATGTGAGAATTTCACCTAATATAGTGAGTTCCTTGTGGAGTATCAAATATTGATCCTTATATGGTCTTATCTAATATGTCATTGAGTCATCGTGGTTTATTCTCATTTATTATCTTAAAAGGTCAAAATATAAAATTTCACATTTGTAGACTTGGAGAGTTGGAGGGTGAATGTATGAGACTACTCAAAAGTCAAAACTATTGTTATCCTTGTAGTTGAGCCAGCGATGGGAGGGGCAGTAGAGGATAAATAATCATATTTAAAAATGATTAAAATAAGTTTTAGTTTTTTTTTCTCACTAAATCTTATATTATTTTAAATATCAATAAATCAATACTCCATATATTATTATTATAATTTTTGAGATATATTTAATATAATACGGAGTATATATTTTTGAAAAAAGCACCATTATTGTTCCAGAAAATATAAAGATGTCCTTCGCATAGGAGGGGTCACTTTCCTAACACTTCCAGGCTGTATAAAAATATATCCCATTGCTCCGTATTTACATTTATGTATTTATATATATTATATTATATTTGGTGGAGTTTTTATTATTTTATTATCGGGTACCTAATACGGGTTGGCATATTCAACCATTCGTATTCAACTCTTTTGGCATATTTGATTCATATGGTCATTTACAGTATGAGGTCATTTTACTTTTTACAAAAATAGTCACACCTACAATCACTTAGCAGCTCTAAATTCATTATGGTTTAGATTATTACGTGACAGACAATTATACAACCAAATATATAAACGCTAACTTTACTTACAAGCTCTAATTCGTATTTCTATCATCTGTTAATTTATGTAAATATTACCGTACATATAAATAGTAACAATATTATATTATTGTAGTAAATTGTGGACAAAGACAGACAAGTCACACTATTATATTATTTCATTCAAAAGCTCTCGAATTTTAAACCGTATTTTTATTATCAATTAATTTATGTTAGGAGTATCGGACATATAAATATTAAGAATATTAGTATATTATATTATACGGTATATGTGAAGGGTCCCCCGAAGGAAACAAATATTAAAATATCCAGAAATGTGACGCTTAAGTAAATAACACGTCAGAGCTAATCTAGAACCGCCCAAGTACGACCACCACCAAATTGGCGTAATTACGTAAAAGTAACAAGGGCATTTTGGTCCACACAGCGGCCTCCAATTTGCGTGATACGCGTCCCTAATGAGGCCATTATTCTATCGCCATTACCGACCTCTCTCCCCCCCTTAAATCTCCTCTCGTCTCCTCAAACCCAACCCAAATCCGACTCGCTTCCTCTCTCTCTCTCTCTCTCTTCGTTTCTTCAACCTCAGCTCTCTCTCTCTCTGTAATTGTTGATACAGAAATCGTTTTTTTTTTTTTTGTTTGAGAAATTTTTGTTGTTGTGAAAATGGTACAGAAGACGGAGAAGGAGGAGACGGAGTTCAAGGTGGTACCTGAGACCATAACGCCGTGCGTGAACAACTGCGGCGTCACCGGGAATCCGGCCACTAACGGCATGTGTCAGAAGTGCTTCAACGCCACCACCGCGGCGTCTACCTCCAGCTCCGTCGCGGCGTCAACGGTGCCGATTCCGCACAAGTTCGCCGAGAAGTCGCCTAGATCTACCTTCCGGAGGACGTCTCCCGGGAGGACGGTTCCAGATCTGAAGAAGCTGGAGGATACTACGGAAAAAGGCGACGAGAAAACCGGAGAGAGCTCGCCGGCTCCTGCTAAGAGAGAGGTGAACCGTTGCTCCGGCTGCCGGAGGAAGGTCGGCTTGACCGGATTCCGTTGCCGGTGCGGCGAGCTCTTCTGCGGAGAGCACCGGTACTCGGACCGACACGACTGCAGTTACGACTACAAAGCCGCCGGCCGGGAGGCCATCGCGAGGGAGAATCCTGTCGTGAGGGCGGCGAAGATCTTCAAACTCTGAAGGTGGAAACACGAAATAACACGGCGTATCTACTGGATGTTGGATTGGAAACGGAACGTAGCTGGGGAAGGGAGATCGATTCCTCCATCGATCTCCGCAGCTGTTTCCGCTCTTGTTTGTTGCTCTCTAGGGAGAGAAAATGAATCGAAAAAAGTGAGAGAAATTCGTAATTAAATTGTTGTGATGATAAAATCTCGCTCTAGCGATTGTTATTCATGGGATGATTAATCTTATTTCAGATTTTTCACTTTTTTTTTCTTCGAATTGATAGATAAAAGATTTGTAGCTTCACGATTGCTAATTAGTAATTTCAATAGTTTTTGATTGTGCTGTTCATCGGAATTTCAATTGTTCATAAATCTTAATTTCACGATGAGACGGGGTCCGGCGGGCCGCCGTGTAGACTTCCTGGGGCATCTTGTGGTAAATTAGGTGAGGTGTTTGGGGCAAAGTAGTCATTGCGGGTTCGTGGGCCCTAAAGCGGTGAAAGTGATAGTTTCGTGAGAAATTGGAGATAAAAAGGACGAGACGTGAAAATGATGACTGAGAAAATCTTTAAGGCGGGGGTTGATGAATATACTTCTGATTTTCTCGTTTACTTTTTGCTTTTTGGTGAAAATAATAAAATACACTATTTTATATATTAAATTATTCGGACAATTGAAAATAATTCTGGATGGGCACTAGAAAGTTGCCTCTCTTTATATAAAATATATAATATTCTTATCAATATGAGAAAACAAGGAATCGTGTATAATGGTAAACAAATAATATTATACAAATAATATACTTTTAATATATTTAAAATATGTATTTTTTATATTAAAATATGTATTTTTTTTAATTTATGATTCACATAAATGTACTTTATGTATACAAATAATATATTTTTAATTATTTAAAATATATTTTTTATTTATGATTCACACCAATGTGTAGATTATGTCCATGAAATAATGATACAGTTACTTCTTCCCCACTTTTTTTTTTTTTTTTTAAATTATATTATATTGTTTTACTTTTAAGAATTCTACTAGCTTTAAACTTAAAATTTAACATCTCAATAAATAAATTAAAACTTTGTTGTGTTGGCTCTATTTTTACTTAAGGGCTAACTACACGAATTAAGGAATTGTCAAGGTCCAATTGGTCATCCATGTTATGAACATTCATTAATGGGAGCAAAGAAACCATATTCTAATTCAATTTGAGCAAATTGTTCAATTTTCCATAGTATGAATCCTTCTCAATGCGCTCATATAATCACTTTCTAACTCAATCCGACGAAATATCCCTCCTAGCATAAATAAAGAGTTGAAAACCATAATAAACAACGCAAAATTGAGCTATGAAGCTGAATGTTCAACCAACCTTCAACCTTGTGACCAAAGCCCCATAACCCTTCATTCTCAAAACGATCCTTGCCATGACTTCCCATAATTATCTACGACCATTACCATCCAAATCAATTTTAACTAAAACTCTCAACATTATATTCTTCCCCAACCCACCAAAAAAAAAAAATTTAATTTTAATACAATGAAATTTTATACCAACTAATAATGTAATATACGGATGTACGAATAAAATACTCTGTATTAATACTCAAACCTGTACAAATTAGAATACCCTATGCGAAACCGGTCTACGTGACAGTGGGTCAGAGGTTCCCGGCCTCTTTGACTATTATATAGATCAAACAACCAAAAGTCCTTCTGCCAGCATTAATGGCGCCTTTTATAGGCGGCCCCGGAAGGGTCCCAGACCAGCGGCATGTGTTACGAGTGTCAGGCCGGCGGCGGCCCACCGCGTGAAAGCCAAGTGTGAGTTCCGAATAGGTCGAGACTTTAGACGAATGAGGTTTCGATCAAGGTCGGGGTGATGGCTTGACCGGCCTACGAAGACCGGTAAAAGAGCAGAGTACCTGTACAAGAATCATATAGACAGGCTAATATAGACCCGTACATATACTTAGACTGGTATAACCTACCGGGCGATCGGGATTTTAACCCTATCACCAACAAAGCAGTCAAGCACTTTGTGTTCAAATAGTATCTATGTAGTTCTTCTTCAGTAGATGTCATGATTGAACTCCGATGGTCGGCTAATGACTCTTTGAACGGCAACAAATAGAAAAACTATAGAATTAACATTACATTTTAATAGAGTTAATAACACTAAAAAAATCATACTATATATCTATAATCAATTAATATAAAAAAAAAATTCCCTGCCGACTAGAATTAACAAAACGGGGTTATGAGTAATCTGTTACGTTGACATGCAACGTAACGTAACTGACAGGCAGGAGCGCAGAAGCAAGCGGGGAGAAAAGAAGAAAGAAGAATTCTGAAATAAAAATACGGCATACCAAATTGAAAGTGACGTTTTATCGCGATTATTCGGTCTGTATATATCTCTTATCTCTTTCGAGAAAAAAAGAAGTAAACAATCGCGAGATTTGCGACGCGATTTTGCCTCGGATTTCAATGCAAAAAGGCTGCATTCCTTTACCAATCGTCAGACGTGCATTTACTATTTCCTCATCAACTGGGAACTTATGTCATCACCACTTGTTCATTGTAGTACATTCTTTATGGCTTTACTGCCAAATTTACGGAAAATTATACTCCATTTTATGTGATGAATTCAATTAACGAGATTTCACTGAATTTATTTATAATTTAATTATTTATAATATTAAATTTAAAGTTAATATGTAAAATTTATATATTTAAAAATTATATTAAATATAAAAAATTAAATTTAAAAATTATAAAAAATACTAATAGATCTCGTAATGAAGAGACATCAAGTTTGTCTTAAAAGTGGTGGCTAAGTGAGTGGACGTGGTGCATGGTTTTCATATTTGAAGGTCACGAATTTGATTATTGTTAAGACGTTCTTAATCAAGCCCGTCGCACATGATCTTCCTAGTGCGGTTTACATCTCTTGTATTATTTGTGAGCTATTATATAAGAGTAACATTTACCTAGTGCACATCTTTAGATAATGACTACGAGTTTTTCTGGTCATGTAAAAAAAAAGGAAAGTAGATATCAAGTTTACTGTTATACAAATTTGAACAGTGAGGTTAACATAGCAACACCATGAATTCATAGATACCGCATACATAAAAGAACAAACATATTCCAGAATGGAATCTAATCTTTCTGAGGTGTTACATTGGAATCCTAGGTCTTTTATTCTTTAAAGAGTATTTGTCAGTGGAATATATAATAATATGTAAAATGGAAGATGATTAGATTTTTGGCTATTAATTAAACACTAATTAATCCAATGGGAAATGAGAAATCATTGACAAAACAACCCCCACTTTCCTATATATATCTATCTGTTGGCCTGGGGACCATATATATGTGTAAATATCATCCCATTTAATAGTCCATTACCAAAAAGCCAGAATGTCATGCCAATAATGGAATCCTATATGGTTGTAAGAGGATTCAGGTGAGAGGTGAGAACCAGCTCTCCGATTAAAAGTGAAAATTGATATGATCTATTCATCTAGGTAGAAAAATGGTTAAATGTTGCTAAAAAAAAATGATCAAATTAATTTTATAAATATTACAAATTAAAAAAGTTACAATGATTAAAAAACTCTCAACTATTAATAAATCTTGATCTAAGGCAACTGAAGTGTCCATCTATAGAGATGGTCTGTTTGTCTCCATTGGGATACAAACAACTGAAACAAAAGAAGCCTCCTTTGTATTCAGATCTGGAAACATAGGAGGAAATGAAGGCATCCATTAATCCATGCATGCCTTCAATTTTATTGTTTTTAATTTTCTAAAAAAAAATAATTTACAATATAAAAAAAAGTCATATTAAAATTAAAGTTAGTTGTTATTGTTGTTGTTATGATGACACTGAAGCCATCATATAGGATGTCACATAATAATGAAATGGCTAAATCATTCATTTGTAAGGGCAAAATGTTACTAACCTATAAAAATAGTTTAATTGATTTTTTTTTTCAAATTCAGAAATCTATTTACAATTTTTTTTTAATTCAAGAATTCAATTTTATATAAAAGAAATTACTTAAATTAAAATATTAATTCCATTATTTAATCTGTGAAAAATAAGTTCTTGGAAATAATTAATATAAAGACTCCCTTACATAATAAAGATATGTAAGGGCAATAAGAATTCACGTTTTATTCATTTCTCCCAAAAATATGTGAAAAATGAAATACTTTAACAAAACCAACAAATTCATTTTCTAAAAATTGAGAAATTTATTTTTCATTGCAATAAATTCTCCATTAATCAAATAAGGAAAAGTATGTTTTTTTCCAAAACTTTGAGGCTAACCAACAATCATTATTTTTTGTTTCAATCACTTTGATTTTTTTTTTTATTGAATGACGAATGAAACATTCAGCTACTACACAAGAGTGTCGCTCTTCTATAATAGCTATCAAACTACACATAAGAGATAAATACATTAAGAAGATTTTATGTGATTAATTCAACTAAAAGAGTGTTGATAATAATTAAAATTGTGATCGTTTAATATGAAAACCCCACACTCTACTTTTTTTCAAGTCCTGTCACTTTGGTCCCCATAGACAGTTAAATTGGTCACATTTTAGGCGGAACGTAGAGACCTTTCGAATTGGAGATTTAACCTTTTAGAAAAAAAGTTGGGTGACTTTTGATTCTAATACCGAGATAAAACGCCCCGTGACAAACTGTTGAGAGGAAGGCGCCACTCACCCAAACAATCACTTTTTCTTCTTTTCAGATTTAATAGTCTTTAGCAATATTGGCCATTACTTTCTTAGATTCTCACCAAAAGTAACACTCTACACACTTCACCACCTTTCTGCCCTACCCTCAAAATTAAGAAAAGACAACACAGAAAAAAAAAAAAAAAATAACAAACATCACACTAATTAATGAATGTCACATGAAACCAACCATCGCATGTTAGTGTTTTGTCATGCCATCCGGCCAGTTTGTTTAATTAGTTCCCATGATGAAGAGATTAGAGGGTGATTAATTGGAGGGTGACTAAGAAGGTTTGATCCAATCACTAAGCCCGTTTTAGGGTCCATTAATTTGAGCGTGACAATTAAGCACTAATTAAAGTCATCAATCATTAGGCTTTTAAAGCTTCACATTATCAAACACTTTTGTTCTGAATGGACACATCTTTTTTCTAATAACTTTGGGTGTTGGTTTCTCGCTAGACCAATTAAGAAAAGTGTCATTCATTGAGTTAATTCTTTGGACGGCGGGTTTAATAAAGAGTGATTCGATGGTAGCTATGCAAAAGATTAATATAAGAAATGGATATATAGGCAAGAGATTCCTAGTTCCACTTAATTAGTTAAGGTATTTAAAGACTTTTTGAAATGTCATGAGATTATTCCATCAAGTATAATATGTGTGTATATTGGAAGATTTTGAAAATTGAAAATCTCATACTTGGGTTACAAGTGTTTGAATCACATGGGCCTCTCGATGGAATTCGGCATATAATTTTGAGTGTTGGTTTTTAGGTAGACCAACTAAAAAAGGTGTCATATAACGAAATTTTTTAATTGGCTTAATTGAGAGTGATTCGATGGTAGCTCTCGAGAAAATTGCAAGAAGCAGACTATTTAGAGATCTCCACTTCCACTTAGTTGACGCAATTAGAGGCTTTCTAAAGATAATTAGGTTTGTATGTTGTGTCAAACATATTCATTGATATGCTAATATATGTGCTGATTAGATAACTTCAAAAATTAATAATGCCGGCCCATGCTTAGGTTACAAGTATTTTAAACTCCTATTGATGAAATTTGATCGACATTAGTTGAGCGTGACTCGATGATAACTACCCAGTAGTTAAATTGCAAGAACAAATAGACCATGGACTTAATTGTATGGGCATAATAAAGATATTACAAGTTCAAACTGTAGACTGCACCCAATGCCCACTACTTGATATGCATAATTGTTAGCAGAATTGTTGCCTTTGCTTACAATCTTTCTTGTAGGTGTGAAATGAGAGCAACCCACTAGCTAGCCTTTTGAAATATATATGGAATATGTGTATAGTACATCATGCTATTTTTAGACACCACTGTACTATTTCCACTTTTGTGGTAATGCACCAATCTTCAAGGTTCCAAAATTTCTAATGCTCAATACTATTCCTTTAAATGACCCACTTTGGGTGACTTGAGTGGTCTTCTTCTATTTTTTTTTCATATAATATTCCATATTTCTATTAATATAAGACTAATTTAGATTCGACTCGAATCATACATGCTTAGAGGGTTAGAAAAAATCTTGCACACAACTCTTTAACAAGACGCAAACATACATAAGTTCAACCTCGATCACGTAATAAATATATACATGATATAACGCGTATGTACTTTGAGTGGAACAATTGAAATTAACTTAAAACCTTATGGTTAACTAACTTGGTTGAGATTATCCTCACTTATTAATTATTCAAGTTACAAGAACCTTGAGGTTACAACCCTTTGGTCATGAATTCAAATTTTAAAACGAAAATTATATTGTATATATGTCACAAGTTTATGAAACTCTCAAATGTAGCATCAATTAAATGGCAGCTATCTTGACACATATGGACCAAAATTCATTTGAGTAGACAAGCACACCTATTCTACTCCGTGTATCATGTCCACTAAACCAATGTGGAGAATTGCTTATAATGCAATATACTAATGGAGCATCAATCGACACTGAGGCAAATATTTTTTTTTTTAATGATAGAAAACTTATAATCACTATTAATGAATGTACACTAAATAAATTCCGCTCTTAAATATCTCGGCAGCTGAACAGTGAAGCAGGGGACGGCGGCGGAGCTTGGTGGTGTGGCAACTGCTCCGACGTCGCCGAACTGTGCTTCCCACGAGCTCCTCCTTCAGCGACTTGGACTTGGCAGCGGCGGTGGTAACTTGGTCTCCAGTCTCTCATATCCTCGACCGGCGAAACAGAACTGTGAGACAAAACAGAACTCTGGTCTCTTCTCCCGCTTGGGGTGGCAGTTCCTCTCTCCTGGTGGTAAAGGTGGAAGATGATTAAATTAATTAAGGCTTAATTAATATTAATTAGTGGTTAATAAGCCACATCATTAATATTTTAAAAAAATAAGCCACATCATTAACAAATAAAGCCACACCAGCTCCCAAACTCGTGACATGTTAACATTTTACCGGAAAATCTACAGAAAATGCTAGGCGCAAAAAAAAAAAAATAGTTTATGGCTCGAATAATCACTTATTGAAGATAATGGTGCGGGGTGAATAATCGTGAATGGTTCATGGTGCTAGATGACACTTTAGCCAACTTAATATAATGAAAAATTGAATTAAAAATAACTTCAGTTAAGTCTAGACGTCTAGTTAAACTTCAATTCAACATATAAAATGAGATATATAGAGTATTAGATAGCTTAGAGACAATTACAATTGGTTCTAACGCTTTTACATACAAACACATATAAAGAAAAAATTTTTTGACTACATGAGTGTAACATAATTTTAATATTAAGAATACATGCTATGTATGATAAACTTGATAAAGGAAGTGTTGACAAGAATGCATAATCCCTTTTACTCCCAGGGAAAACTGTCAAATTTTCTTTCAAACATTATACACTTTACATATGGTATTACAAATTAAAGAGCATAGCATAAGCAATATAATGGGTATTTGGAGCATAACAACATAGGACCCATGAAATTAAAATAAAAAATAGCTAACAAACTAGGAAGTAGGAACATATGAATATATACTTCAATTCAATGGATCATCGTCTTCCCCAATCCATGCTCCTCCATGGACAAAGGAAGCGTGGGAATGCTCTGTTCATGTCTGAAAAAGTTATCAGGATCAACTCTGCTCTTCACCCGAACCAATCTATCAAAATTCTCCATCTTAAAATACTTATTCCCCCACGCCATAGCCTGAATAAAGCTCTCATTCCCTCCCTTACTCATTCCCAAATCAAGATCCCTGTAATTCACATACGCCTCTCTGGGGAACATCGACGCGAAAGGCGCCATGTAATTGTACAATTTCCTCATCCAATCGTAGTGCTTCGATTCCGATTCCGGCGATGCGTCGTTCCAGAGGGTCAAGTATTGGATCTTGAAGATGACGCCTTTCCGGTGCGGGAATGGGGTTTCGGTTTCCGGAATCTTCGCCATCATGCCGCCGTACGGGTTCCAGATCAGCAGCGGCGAGTCTTCTTGGAGGAGGCGTTTCCAGAGGCCTTCTAGCCCGGATTCTGGGATGGGTTCTCTTATGAAGTCGGATTTGGCTTTGAAGAAGTTCTTGAAGAGGGATTTGCCCTGGAGGAGAGTTTCCGGCGGGGTGTTTCTTGGGTATCCGGCGATGTAGAGAATGGATTGGATCCAGGTCATTTCGAGACAGTCTTTTTTGGATAATCCGAGTTCTGGGAAATTTTTGGTCATAATTTGGAGAAGACGGTCGGATTGGCCGAGAAACAGGGCGTTGTAGGCGGTTTGGATGGTTCTCTGGCCTTTCTTGGCGGCGTTCACGGCGGAGATTACGACTCTGATGAAGAGATCCTCGTCGAGTTTATCGGCGGCGACGGTTTGCCATTTGTATAGGATTTTGGTGGCGCCGTCTTCCAGGGTTTTGGGAACGGTGAAAACGGTTACGGTTGAGGGGACCGGTACTAACCTTAATTTCCACGAAAGAATGATTCCGAAGCTAGCGCCGCCGCCGCCTCTGATAGCCCAGAAAAGCTCCTCCCCCATTGCTTGCCGATCAAGAATCTTCCCATTAACATCGACAATCCGCGCGTCTTCCACGTTATCAGCTCCGAGGCCGTATTTCCTCATCATGGACCCGTACGCGCCGCCGGTGATGTGCCCGCCGATGCCGAGGCTGGTGCAGAGCCCCGCGGGGAAGCCGTGGGTGCGGCTCTGCTGAGAAATCCGGTAATACACTTCCCCGACGGTCGCCCCGGCCTGGGCCCACGCCGTGTTCTCCTCTATATTCACCTCAACCCGCCTCAGCTTCGCCAGGTCAACAATCACGAACGGCGACTCCATCTCGGAGATATACGACAGGCATTCATAATCATGGCCGCCGCTCCGGACCCTGAGCTGAACTCCGAGCTGCTTGGCGCATATAACCGCCGCCTGCACGTGGGATTCCACCAATGGGGTGAAAATAAGTTTGGGTTTCGGGACAGACGGCACCAGACACCTCAGGTTCTGGGCCGTCGACTGGAGAATTGGAGTAAACGAAGCATTGTTCGGGGCGAAGAAGGCCGCCCCAAAGGGTACAGTGAAGTCAGAGTTCACACAAACACATTGGTAAAAACTTTCTTGGAATGATGAATCTGAGAAAGCAAAGGAAGTTGAAGATGATGCAGTGATGAGGATTGTGAGAATCCTTAGAAACCACGAGGAGTTTAAGGTTGCCATTTCTTTGGTTTTGGTTTTGGTTTGGTTGTGTTTTAGGTTTGGGCTGTTTAGGGGTTTATATATATGTGCATGTGTTGGAGTGTGGGTTTTGTGATGACTTCATATGACACAATGCAGATGTCAATTAAGGTTTAATTAAGAGTAATGATTGTATTAACAAGAAAAGATTATTAGATTGAGTAGGTAGAGGTAATTTTGCAAGGTTTGTCTCCAGTTCTTGGACACTTTTGACCACACAATGTATCAACTTGGAATCTTTCTTGCCTTTCAATTGAAACTTTAATGGACATGATGGATACAATGTATTTAGTAAGTGTAAAACTTGGTTTGCTTAGAATAAAATATTATTCTCAATGAAAATTAATGGTGAGTGAATAGCTTAAGATGATATTTAGGCACAAGGGTAGTAATTGATGAAATGCCATAGAGAGTTGAAAAATAAGTATAGATGGGTAGATTTTAAATAGGGTAACTTTTCGAATTGCGAATCATGGACAGGCAATAAAGGTGCCTTATATATAGGCCTGGAGGAGACACATGTCCCCACCCGACATATGCACCACGTGTCCTATATGCACCGGTCTTGAACAAGGGCAATCTCGAGAGGTCCACGTGGGAGGAGATTCAATTCCTAACTGCCGCATCATCATGATATGGTGGGTTCGAGTGTGCTCTTTAAACAATTAAGGTCTTTGTTCGCGATAATCCATCCGACCACACGAGGTCGGTTCCTAAGTCTCAAGCATAGATGGTAACTATTGAATTCCTTGTAATTATTCCTTGACAGCACTCGGGTCGGGTTAGATCCAATGGTGTGGGGGACCTCTTAACCATAGGTGTGTATACCGAACTGATTTACGATTATACAAGCGAGAATATACCCTATCAGTAGTCACATACTCCGCAAATTAACAATTACACTCTTTCTAGTAACTAGCTATAGAACTAAAAATCTCACACCACTAATCCAAAACAAATCTTTACCTTATCGTAACAAGTACTCCATCCCCCAAGCCCGAACTTTTAATCTTCTTTCAACAAAAGCCTATAACATTTTTCATATTATTGTGACTTAAAGATTGGACATTGTTTAATTTCTTGGCCGCCGACAGTGTAGTGGAGCAGTTTATATCAGCTGTATGTTACTTTAAGAAAAGATATAACTTCCTTCCAAGTTGATAGTATGTTTCCAAGTCAATTCTCTCTCTCTCTCTCTCTCCATTAAGTTACAAACTTTTTCTTTTTTTTTTTTGGTGTGTGGCGATAAAAACATACAATCATTATTTGAGAAAAATCACAAAATTATAAAAGTGTGTATTAATAAATTCAACATCGTAACCCTAGCCGGTAAGTTAGATTGGTAAACATGTCTAAGTTTTCCATAACTAACTAACTCATCAAACTAGCTAGTAATTAAGAATCACAAGAAAATAAATAACAAGTAAATTAGTCTAAATTTTTCATAAGTAACTGATTCAAATTAATAGACTAATAAGTAATAAGTCACTCTCACTGACATCAAACTTAAAATTTTATAATTATTAAGTCAATAATATAACTAACTTAATTAGGATTTTCCGGTTTACCTTCGTGGCTTAAAACAACGACAATAAAGACATAAAAGACCGACAACATTTGTCCCATGATTTTGCTTTTTTTCCAAACTTTATCCAAATCTGAACAGCTAAACAGATAGCTTTAAGTCAATTCTCTTTGGATTAATAATAATAATAATAATATGTATGCGATGACATATGAATTATTGCAATTAATTGAAAAAAAAAATGTTTTGATGATCTATGTGGATCACATGCAACGCATTGGCTGATAGATATGTATGGTATGTGCTTCTGTCATGCTGATACAATTTGGTTCTAAGCAACATTATTTTTTCCTTTCATCTTAATTGCTTACTAAGCTACCAAAGTACCCAGCAGTCTTTAATTTGGATAATTACTTAATGATAGATTTTCACAGATTTTAGTAGAAAAGAAATGAAAATAATTATCCCGAAAGGGATGGTCAAGTGGGTGAAGCACATGATTTTCTTAATGCGATTTACTTCACTGGAAAACAAATAAGCGATAATATTACATAAACTTATACCATTTAACATCCAACTTCTTAACAATTCAATGCACATATATACTAGTTCGTTTCACGGTAGATATACTTAATCATACAAGTCTAATTGACTTAATAAAATGATAAGTAAGACAAAAAAAAAAAAATACTCCATAGTACTTAATTATTATAGTTAATTATTTATAATCTAGTGTACATGCATTCGTTCAACATATAAAACAAAAATAAATAAATAAAATTAGCTAATTAATTGGCAATTAAGTTTGATCTTGTTGTCACAATTATGTAGTGTGTACAGTTAAATCACTGTCGAAAACATCGTGATCATGAAATCACTACTGAATTGTGTTTGTCTGTTTCAATATATATATATACACACATATCACCCACCATTATACCTAACATTTGCTATCTACTATATTTCATGGCTGTCTATATAAACTCCATCGCAATTCAAGTGGCAAGAAATTAAAAATAACTGCTTATTTAACCTAAGAATTTAGGATGGTTGGTAATATAACTATAGAGTTGGATGTTTTATTATTGTAGCAATTTTTATATTTGGTTCGAGATCCATCTTACACTTATACAAATTTATTTTTAATATATTGTAATTTTATTTTTAGTGTACTATATATATATATTCAATTTGACATGTAATATACTAAAAATGAATTTGCAATACAAAAATGAACTGTCACACGAGATCAAATCAGTTGGTTCGATCAATCTTCCTAAAATCTTGCTCTAGCAAGAGTAAAATTTGACTTTAATTTAAGTATCACTCAATAATTTCTCGTAGAATCATATATGAATGTCTCCTTTTTATTTGGTAAAATGTAGCTGGGTTTCAAAAGTGCCATAGCTAACTGCATGTCCTCTCTTAGCATGAATTTTCAACTTGGCAGATAGGAGTAGGGAGAAAAGAAAGTTAAATAATCTTCAGTTGGACTTAACCATTTCTTTTTCCTGATTTTTTTAATCAGGAAAAAAAAAAAAGATAAAAGGAAACCTGAAACATGCCCAATATATATAACAATATCATGTAGATCAGAGTTGTAGGCCAAACTTGGTAGTCCTTTTTTAATGCGAATATTGAATTATATATTCCTAAGGTATATAGATTATGATCAAGAAATTAATAAATTTTATGAGATATATATCAAATCACATCAAAATCCTTTCATTTAGAATCATAATTGTTGGATTATTGATAAGGTGTACTGTCGAGAAGTAATGAATCAGAAGAACATGAATGTTATTATAGTCGTATTATCTTAATGATGTGAAGATCTAAAGGTCAAATATTATAGCTATAGAGTATGAGTTTTACACCGTTTAACTATTCTCAATGTGGATTACTTTCTAAAATTACAAGAGAAGTTATTACTATTTATACAAAAGTGAACTTTTGTATAGTATTCTTCGATCTAGAGGGGAAATGGGACACAAATACCGCAAATTATATGGTGGACCATGGTCCACAATGCATTGTGGTCCGTGGTCATGGCTGATACTACTGTTGTGTTGAACGGATACTGCAGTTGTGTTGAAAAGATACTGCAGTTATGCTGAAAGGAAACTGCAGTTACGCGAAACAAATGTCGTTCATCTGTTCAACACAACTACAGTATCCGTTCAACACAACTGCAGTATCAGTTCAACACAACTGCATTTACAGACGGATGAAATGGCCTCTGTTCCGCGCAACTGCAGTTTCCTTTCATCACAACTGCAGTATCTGTTCAACACAACTGCAATATCAGTTCAACACAACTACAGTATCAGCCATGACTCATGGTCCACGGTATAACGACTGCACAAATACATCCTTTTCTGCACTGCTTTCTATTCCCACTATCTTTGGGCAAATGGACCATGCTCCAAAACGACGTCACTGAATTTTATGAGTTAGATAATATACATTATGAGTTAGAATAATGTACATTATGTGTTAAAATAATGTACTTTATGTATTAAAAGAATGAAACTTTTGAGATAAAATAATGTATATTATATGTTAGCATAATGTACATTATAAGTTATAAAAATGTATATTGTATCAAATCACGTGAAAAAAATTACTCAAAACGATAATATTTTTAGACCGTGATTCACACAATAACTATTACGGAGTATTATCTTTAGGTGTCCTTCCCACGTGACAGGATGCCACATGTCCTTACCATGGGCTTTATTCTTTTGCTCCAAGCCCAATATTAGTTAATAGAATTACCAATATTTCTACTCCCAAATAAATAACTCGTGCACCATAATTCCAACAATAATTTAATTTTTTTTTTTTGTACAAGTTACAAAGTACAAGTTTACAACCATGCATGAATACTATTTGGGTTGCATCCTATACGATCAACATCAATTTCAATACTATTCTCTGCAACTAAATATAATATATGTGACGGTACTTGATACAAAAGACACTGATGTTGATTGACACCTTAAAAAAACATAGTTATGTCATAAAATATGATAATATATTAATCTTTACATAATAAACGAACATTTACATCGATGTTAATGCACTAATGTCATTTGAATAATAATGTATTAATGAATTCATGCTAGAATATTATGATTCCAACATTATTAAGAAAATGCATGCATGTAAGTATTACATCCACATAAAATGCCCACTGCGTTGCATCCCAAAAGATGCAGTCAAATAAAACATTATTAGTGCAATCAATTCAATCATGTCTTGATGTTATGTTAGTAAGGATTGCAAAATTGATCCAATGCAAACATTATTAGTAAATTAATACTTATTTCTATTAGCATTTTATTATAATTTTTGTGTTTAATAGTAATTTTAATGCAGTTTCTAAATATATAAATTTTACATAATAATTATAAATTTAATATTATAAAAAATTAAATTTTAAATAATTTTAAATATCATAAAATGAGACGGATGGAGTACATTTTCTTCATGTTTTGTGGACCATGGTCCATAGAATAATGATTGGGCCAGAATCTACCCTTTGTCTTTGGGCCGAAGCAGTTGGGCTTTTGGACGGCCATGTATGTGGCCCACGAGCCTGAGCAAGCCCAAAAAAAACTGGGAAGGGCATAACTATCCACCACTATATCAACTAGGGTTTTTCTCTGGCAGCTGAGAATCTGAGACATAGCGCAGCGGAGCAACTCTAGGAGTTTGGGAGAGAGATAAGCGGAGCTGCTTCAATGGCGGACAAGGGGAGCAAAGCCAGGAAGGAGGAGGTCGTCACCAGAGAGTACACTATCAATCTCCATAAACGCTTGCATGGATGGTATATGCTTTTCTCCTCTCTGTATGCGCATTAATCTTTCAATTGAACTTGATTTGCATTCCTTAACGCAGAATCTGTCTTTGACGCTTATTGTCTTTCTTTCTTTCTGTATTAAAAGTGAGGTTAGGGTTTGTATCGCTGGGAATCTGAAATGTGAAATCTAAGTTTGATTAGGGTTTTGTACTAAGTCATTGAAGACCAATATGTTATATTGTCTTGTGATATCCCACATTGGGGTGCGATTAGAATTGTAGTGGTCATATAAGATTGTGCTTCTAAACTTATATGGAACATTTTAGCTTGTTTAGTTCTAATAAAGAGTCCAACTTGTATTCCATATTTCCATGTTTGTGCCTCACCCTTGCCTGGACATATTTATACTGTAATATGCTGGAGAGAACTGTGAAGATTGAAATAAGATGTAAGGAGTACTATGTAGTTAAGTATTATATCCATGTGAGTATTCTGTTTTACCCTTTGTATTTTTATTATTGTCGAACTTCAAGTCTATAATCTGTTTGGTTAAAGTTGGTTAATCTCATATTAATAGGGTAAAGGTTGGTAATAAACTTTTGTCACAGCCATAATCTACAAGAATAAGTTTATATTGAATGAAAAATATTTATTGTGCACTTATCCTAAATATTTAGGAATTAGGATGTTCCAAAACAAGTACATACCTGCAAGCTACCTTCACTTTACAATTTTTTCTTTTTGTGGTTTTTATGGTTGCATTTAGAATTGGCACAATAAATAGTCTGATTTTATGCACTATCTATCCTGGTAGTGTTGGTATTTATGTGTGTGTAGAGTAGAACATTTTTTTACCTTTTGAGTTTTGGGGTATATTACAAGTGTCAAAGGACACCCTCCCTGTTTTCTTGTTTCTCATCATGAGTCCTACCGTATTTAGTTATGCCATGCATTTTTAGTATAATCTTCAATCACACCCATCATATTTTTTATGTGCAGTACTTTCAAGAAGAAGGCTCCCAATGCCATAAAGGAAATCAGGAAGTTTGCCCAAAAGGCAATGGGGACAACTGATGTTAGGGTTGATGTGAAGCTCAACAAACACATCTGGAGCCGAGGAATCCGAAGTGTTCCAAGGAGAATCCGTGTTCGCATTGCACGAAAGAGAAATGATGACGAAGATGCAAAGGAGGAGCTTTACTCATTGGTCACTGTTGCCGAAATTCCCCCGGAGGGACTCAAGGGTATGGGTACCTCAATCATTGACGACGATGAAGAGTGAATAACATCCTCTAGGAGATTTTAAAACATCTACAGTTTTGTTTGTTGAATATTCTAAAGGTGGTGTTGTTCAAGTCTGTTGAATACTCTTATTTTGCAGTCTATCACTCTGTCACATCCTAGACTTTTGTTGTTTGGGTGTTTTATCTTATTTATGCATTTAGCTTTGTTAGATGCTTATTATGTGTCCATTACATTTTGCCTTTTATATCTGTTGTTTGAATTTGATGCTACTGTTAAGCTCTGGAATTTGGTTAAGATTTGAAACATCAGTTCATTTAGACTCTTCTAGTTGAGACATAATATGAATTTGAATATTATGTTAGATGCTTATTATGTGTCCGTTACATTCTGCCACTTATATCTGTGGTTTGAATTTGATTCTACTGTTAAGCTCTGGAATTTGGTTAAGATTTGAATCATCAGCTCATTTAGACTCTTCTAGTTGAGACATAATATGAATTCCAAATGTCATATTATCATCTAAATTTCTTTTAGTTGAGATAGAATATATATTTTTTAGATGAGATAGAATACATTATTTTGTAAGAAAAGATCAAAGAATATTTTTAGCCTTGATCCATTATATATGTAATGTATGTATAAAATGAAGATATGGCCATCTTTTAAAAAATGAGAAACTCTCAATATCTTTTAAAAATGAGAAGCTTTCAATATCTATAGAAGTGACATGTTTTTTTTTTTTTTTTTTTTTTTTTTTTTTTTTTTTCTTTCTCTCTCTCTCTCTCTCTCTCTCTCTTTTTTGGTTTAACAACTCTCAACTGTTGATTGGATCATATTAGTCTTCACTTTTTATTTGAAGTCTGTTCTGACTGAATCTCCCTATACATGTAGAACATGAGCAATGTTGTATTCAGCAACTGTGTTTATAGACATTGAACCATCTTTACCTCTCAATGCAACTATGACTGGTACAAGGACAACTCAACTTGAACATCAAAGAGAACAATAACAAATCAGGCTTATAAGGAGAAAAAGAATATTGAAGCATTTTTGCATAGTGCACAGAAAAAAACTAGGCAAAAATATCTTCAGTAGTAAATGATATATGAGTGCAAGGTTCTGGTTCAGACTGAAGCTGCTCGTAGTTTATTTGACGAGAAGCTTCGTATAAAGCAATGCCAACACTCACTGATAAATTCAAGCACCTAACATATGTTTCAACCATTGGAATCCGGAGGGTCCCTCCGCCATGTGGTTGTGTCTTGCAATCAAGCAGGATTTCGGGTGACAGCCCTTTAGTTTCTGAGCCAAATACAAGCCAATCACCCCTCCTGTAGGAAAAGTCCTGATATTACATAAAATTTATGTCCTTCAATAAAATTGCATTTTCAACCAAAGTACAAACAAAATTTCTACCTTCTTGTTTCACTATGACATAAGAATAAAGTTTGATCTTATATTCCATGGAGTATTTCTTTACTATGAACAACCTCACATGCTAAGTTCACTGGTTATATGCTCTTCTTTTAAGTCATTCAAGACTTATTTTGAGATCTCCAAGTCACAATTAGTCTTGATTAATTTTAAAGTAAAAGCAAGACTCTTTCATCTCTTGATATCAGTCAAGCTGGTACAGTTTTACTGAATACTGGACTTGTGGCTGGTCATTCTTATGCGGGGAGTATCCAACTTGAACTCTGGCCCAATTTATTTAGGCCACAGGTCACAAGTTTCCACTTTATCCAATTAAGGTGGTGAGCTAGCTTAGAACCCAAAATTATCAGTTAATTTCAAATTGTGTTGTTCACTAAATCTGCTCTTCACTAAACTAGCAAACACTGAATCATAAAGTTGTATATTGCTAGCCCCCTTGTGTTTCTTATAATCATATTTGCTAGCAATTATGACATAATACAGAGAGATTTTGGAGATAGCCACAACATTGTTATTCCTGAGTTCTTTTCTAAGGCAAAGAGAGGATAGAATGTCTTACTTTTCCAGTAAAATTTTCAATTTGGAGAATCTGAACCCAACAAATGTAATAACACAAATACAGTACTTACTGAATGTATTGTTGTCCCTCTCTTAGTAAATGCCAAAAGCCTCTTGTCCCCAGTCTGTAGTGGAAAAATATTTATATTAATAACCCATGAATTAAAAATGAAAGAACTAAGAAGGGTTTTAATTCACTGATTAAGATTTGAGGGCAGAAAAAGACACCTGTCCGCTGAAATAGTCCTGAAATTCAGACCATGATTGATGCACTTTTACAACAACATATCTGATGTGAAGAGTTAAAATTTGAAAACTTTGTTACAGTACCAACTTTTATCACCTTTCCCTTTGATCCAATTGTGCATGCATGCATGCCCAATTTTATGCACATCTAAGTTTATCATATTTACTTTATACTCACTAATTTTGACACTCTTCTCTAAGTACATATAGTCTTCAAAGAAAAATGTAAGAATGACTTGAAGTAAAATTCACCATGTAGAGCTTGCCAAAACAAATATTTGGAGAGTGGAGACACTTCAGCAAGTGATAAGCACATCCTAGATCAGAGGTCCGCTAGGTTGTGACTATCTTAAGTGACCAGCAAAAGGTGTTGGTGATGCAGAGAGAGAGAGAGAGAGAGTATGTGGTGTTGCATACAGTACCAACTAAAGAGGAAAGGGGGGAAGATGAATGGCGGCCAGACATCCAAAGCTACAGATGCAGAAGCAGACAGAAGCCCAAAATACTAATCATGCTTTCTGACTCTTCTAAGTGATGCAGTCATGCTTTCTGACTCTTGTGTATCCCATTTGGAGTGGACTTGTTTTCTAGGATAGCAGTAGGCCTACCCTATATATAGTCTCTTGTAAGGAAGGGGGTGTGGAAGTCGACATTGTGCTCTCTTGGGTTCCTTGAAGGTTATTCTCTTCATTCTTATCAATTATCATATTGTTCTCTTCTCAATCTTGTTTTATTTATTAATATACTTGTTTCTCTCAGTTTTTTCAACAGTTCAACTCATTTCTACATTAAAGCCTCTACAGTTGATTTGGTCATAAGGCCAACCTGCTGCCATCAGTTTGCTATGGTAGAAATTTCATGCCAGTATTACACAATAGTAATAAGCACGAAAAGGCCAAAATTTAAACAAACTATGAAAATAAACAGTACTAATATGAACAAATACAGATTACGAAGTGCTGCAAAGGATACGGCCAGTAATCCAGTCCTGCACGTTTTAGCTTTGTATCATCAATTTGAAATCCTAATGGCTGGAAAAGGCAAAGGGCTAAGCTGGTTATAGTTGCCAACATGGACTTCTTATTAAGAAATTAAAGTACCTACATAGCCTATTCAGCTCTAAAACTCTATATATAGATTATAGCTACCTCAACCAGGTGGAGTTTAACACCAGATGCTGCACAAGTTCTCGCAATACTTCCAACATTTCCAGGAATCTATCAGAGGCAAGGGATCAGTAGGCAGTTAATATTACCAAGCTAAAAGAACACATTTAATATAGTTTTTAGTTTTTTACACCGATTGGCTCCCAGCTAGAACATGAATGTGCCAAATACATCACTGACATTGACAACAAAATAACAAGGGCAGAATTATAGAGTGAATGCAAAAACATAGTGTACGAAACCTAATCTCACAATTTGCCTCCAGTCCTCCACTATAAGCAACAGATAACCAAAAAAAATCCATTTAAGTTCAGCTTAAATCAGGCTGATTGGTTGGGTTATCAAACAAGTATGTATTGAACTTTGAACTTATCAAAATACAATCCCAGGTTTTCAATTGCTCAACAAAAATCACAACAGCTCTTTCAGATGATAAGCCACTAATTTTCATTACTTGGAGAAAAACAATACAGTGTAGATCTTAAAATTATCTTTGATATTGCAGATGTTCTGATAATTTCTCAAACAAAGCGCAACATACAAAATAATATAATTTTGTTAGGTTTTGTTTCTCTGTGTGTGTGTGTGTGTGTCTGTCCTGATGGACTAATCGAACTGAGTACTTCTTTGAAAGACTATCGTGTTTGGATTGTCTACAGTTCATCTTGAAATGATAGCTATTATTGACATGTCCAACAGGTTATGCAGTGTTTATAACAATGCAGCAACAAAAAGCTTCAAATTTGCAGACAGAGGAACCACTGTAAATGATTCATAGAGCATACTATCATGTCCTAAATACGAAATTATTTCCTGTGCAGCTGTGATTTATGACTGCATAGGCATTTAAAACATTAAAAAAAAATACGGAGTAATAATTAACAGATTAGGAATTCCACAGTTCGGTTAGCAACCTGAGGAGAAACTAAAACCACTTGAAGAAGACCATTCTTTGAAGCCTCACTCACAGCCTCACCAGCTCCATTAGGCAAGGCTTTCGCACTGCTTTTTTCAGCTGCAAATTAGAACAGAAAGAGAACAAAAAATTATGTGTACCTAAACTTTATAATGAAGCTTCGCACTCATATTTACCGAAGAAGACGAAGCTAGAGTAGGAGTAATAGGCGGAATTACTTACGCAGTGAGCAGAGTGGAAAAAAATGAGAAGCAGAGCGCAATATAGGGAAATGGAATCTGTGGTGGAGCTGATGAGGCAAGTGAAAAGGGCGGAGGAGAGAGGCTTTGGAGGCGAGATTGATAGGTACCGCAATGGCGGTTAAGGTTTTCAAGCCAGTTGTCATGACTATCGCCGGCGGCGACTCGGCGATATATCGCCCGTTCCTCTTGCCCTGTCCGTCGCCTCTACACGCTATAGCTCAGGCTTATCACCAGCATTCACCACTCCAGCATCGCGCTACAAGAAGTAAAGAAACCGGTCCGAAGGGCTAGGGGTTATGTTCGAAGTGAGCTGATTACGGTTCTGCTGAGTCATTGAGGGTGCGTTTGGTTCGCACATGGGAATCGAATGTATCAAATACTTGGTAATGATAATGGGTTTTGGCGAAAGTATTTAGCATGTTTGATAGTTGGGTGGAATGAGAGTGTTTATTAATAGTTGGGGAAGAAATGAAGAAGGAGAGATGAAATCCTTATTAAATAAGAGTATGAGTTTTCTCATTAATGGGGTATTCCAAACCCATAGTAGCATTCATAAAACCAATCAACCAAACACAATCAATCACTTTCATACCCATTCATTATACCTAAACCCACCAACCAAACACACCCTGAGTTGTTATTATTTTGTCGGACTGAGGTGCGAGACATTAAGGTTTAAAGATTAATCTTTTGAAAGAAGAAGTCTAAGTTATACTTAGAATTATGAGATCGAATTTGAGTGGATGCGATATAATACTGCATTGTTACAACGTTAGTATTATTTAATTTTCTTTTGATAAAAAGAAACATTAGAATTGAAAAAGTGATCATAATTAAAGTAAATAAAGCAACCCAAGTACACAATAGTTAAAAGGTTATTGTTATTTTTCGAGTACTATTGACTCTATTACAATGTGATATAACTATCCTTTAGTCAACATTATCTCTATTGAAGCTAAAACCTAGAAGAGATTAGTGTAATAACTAGGACTAGGAGGATTATAATTAAAAAAAAAACAAAACAAAAAATGAGTGGTAGACTTTTGTCTGAGGGCAGAAGAAAGAAATAAAGGCAAATTCAGGGACCTAGAGTGCAACTTCACTACATAAAATCCAATCCTGCAAACCCTAAAGCTCAAAAGTCACATGGTCTCCTTTCCTCGTCCTATCATTTAACATACCTTGTATCCAACCCGACGAAGAAGGGTGCGTTGCCATCACACAATATCTCGCCTGTATGTCAGTACATGTATCTCTGGTTTGCATCCCGATCATCCTTTCTTGCACTGATCACAATCCAATCGAAGACAATTCTTGATTTTCCTTTCCAGGTAGAAAATTTTGAGGATTGCAGATCAAAAACTTGTTTTCGATTCTAAATCGTGTAGCTAAATTATAACTATGGGTTGAATTGTTCTTATTTGTTGTTTTGTATCTGATTGTCAAACTTTCGATGGTAGAATTATGATAATACTTCATTGAGTGGGGTTGTTGGAAAATTTAGGATTTTTTATTATAAGCGTTTTCAAGATCATTACTTTCTTCTCCCTCGTCGTTTTGGAACAAATTTTGGCTGTTCTGGTTTAATTATTTTCCTTTGAGAGGGCTACACAAGGTATGAGGTTGTTGAACCATCCCATCCCACACAAAAAAAAATGATGTTTGTTAGTTCAATGCATTTTATACAGATGATTGTTGGCAAGCAGTGTATTGGTGTATGGTTTTGTCAGTCATATATGCATCACTTTAACTATTTTGGGTTTTGAGCTCCGATTTTAGCATGGGGGAAGGATCTTGGTTTTGTTGGATTGGGCTGGCTTTGTTGCCAGCTCAAATTATGTATTTCTGTCTCTAAATACCTTTTTAGTGCCTGCCAAGCAGTGAAACATTGTGGTGACCAAAAATTCATAGTAGAAGTTTTGCCAATGGAGAAAGCAAAAGATCCTAGCCTCTTTGTTAATGATGGTTCATTCATGGAGAGGTTTAAACAGCTTCAACAAGAGAAGGATAAGGAGAAGGGGAAGGGGAAGACAGACACTGAATTAAAGAGTTCAAAAGTAGCTTCAAATTTGTCAGGAACTTCATCTCCCAAGCTTATCATTAATAAAACAAGCTTTGCATTAAAGGGCAATGAATCTCGAAAGCCTACTCCTGCTCCTTCTGGTGGGAAACTTGCATTCAGCCTAAAACAGAAGTCTAAAATTGTGGCACCTTCTGTTAAGTTGGGTGAAGATGAGGATGAGAATGAAAAGGATGCTGGAAATCCTTCTGGAGATGCCCCATCTAAACGGCAAAAGTTGGATGAGCCCGTTGGTTCTGTGCAATCATTGAGGCAATTTGATGTTGGTAATTATTTATATTATGAATGTTTGAATTTTGGCCACCATATTACATCTTGTAAATGGTTTTTCCACAGCTTTCTAATTTCTGCAGTTCTGCACCTATGTGTGTGCATTACTATATTTAGAGTAATAACTAATTCAACCAAAATGGCAAACCTTTCTGTAAATATTTTCTTGATATTCATAGTTTTAACATCAGAAATCAAAAACCATTATAGTCTAGGGGGATAAGTTTGTGACTTTAGATAAACGGTCATGTGTTCAATCCCCATTCCCCTAAGTTGTACAAAAAAAAGTTGTTTTAGAAGTGCTTGTGTTATAATGCAACTTTGATTCTGAAAACTAGTTTTGATTCCTTGTCTTTCTGGATATGCAGATAGGGAATTTTTTTAGTACTGTTCTTGTTTTAAATTCAATTTTGCTATCATATAGAGAGTAATAGTTTTGCAAAAATGTTCCCTTGGTTGCAATAGAAGAATTTCTATTGGTGTTTCTCTACTTGAGGTGATGGATAAGTAGAGGACAAAACATTCTTGAATTATTCTTGTCTGATGAATGCAGTGTATAAACTTAATCTCTGTCAACATTGGTGGGAAAGAGATGTTCAATGAAAGATTTGGAAAATTTCGCACGCCTGCTACAAGAGTAATTTACATTCACTTGTTCATGCTCTCGGTATTAATCAGTTCTTTAAGTGACATGCAGCACCACCTCCGCCAAGTGATCCTACAGTGAAGAAAGTTGCAGACAAATTGGCAAGTTTTGTGGCCAAGAATGGAAGGCAGTTTGAGCATATTACACGCCAAAAGAATCCTGGAGACACTCCCTTTAAGTATGCCCTTGCAACTTTTTTGAATGGTTATTTGTCTTTTGTTCTGATTACATGATCCCATTTTGGTGATCTTTGCTTCACTTTCTGTCTTGTGTTATTATGGGAATTCTTGATTTTCAAAAAATCCACTCCCTGACATTTTGGTGGGTTGTAAGTGCCTTGTGTTTGTGTTCTGAAAATCCACCGACTGCTGCGGTATTATGGCGTTGATCCTCATTTTCCAGTATTTGTTCTTGCATGTGTATTTGCATATGCAGTTTGTACATTACCTGGGATAGGTATAGTTTAACGCAGATTATGCTCTTCTCGAATTTTATTTTTCCTTATAGGTTGGTTTGGAGGCAGTCTTTGCCTCCTGGCTAGCTGTAGATGCTTAACTAGTTAGGCCAAGTGTTGACATTGAATGAATTTTTATTTTGTGGCTAAAATTTACCATGTGTGTATATATTGATAACTTGTTTGTCTGTCTACTTCATTTAGCTTTGATAATAAAGTTTGTAGTTCCTTTTTCTCTTTTTCCTCTCTTTGATGTCCTCTTTAAATACCTGAAGTCTGTAATTTGTTTTTCATGTTCAGTTTGTAGCATATCCTGAAATTTACCATCTATATATATATTGGGCTCTTGCAGGTTCTTATTTGATGAAAGTTGTCCTGATTACAAATACTATGAATATCGGCTTGGTGAAGAGGAAAAGGCTCTGTCACAAACCACTGACTCTCAAACTGCACAAAGTGGTCAGTCAACTTTCATCTTTTGTTCCAAACCTCCTAATTCTAGACTGTTAGTCATGCATGACTTCCATCTTTTTCCATTTCAATTGTGCTTCTTACTTGTACGTGTTTGTTTCACTAAGTTTGCTTCTCTGTCTCTTACATTGTCTTCTTTTCCTAAAATGATGTATTCTTCTGTTGTTCCATCACACTGACAGGAGGTACAAAAACTTCTACCCCAAGTTTAAGTAGCGGATCTCAAAGGTCATATCAGCAACGCTCAAATTATCAAATTCCAGCATCAGCTTTGTATGGTACAGCAGATGCTTCTAGAGAGGATGCATCTACTGGAAGATATGGTGAGAGGGTTAGATGCATATTCTTTCGAACAGACATTCTCGTCTTGTACTCATTTAGGATCTATTCGTAGGTGAACCTAATCCTCCAACAGCAGCAGATCCAATAGCAATGATGGAGTTTTACATGAAGAAGGCTGCAGAAGAAGAGAAATTGAGGCCCTTTAAGTCATCAAAGGATGAGATGCCTCCACCCCCTTCCCTTCAAGGTTCTTCTTTTGATGTTGTTATAATCTACAACTCTTGATGCATTACCGATATTGCCAAGTACTTTACGAGTTTGTGAGGATACATTACTGATATCGCTAACTTCATTGGACCTACTAATTTCTTTGTTTTATGATGCACAGTTTCTTCTGGCAAGAAAGGGCATCATATGGGAGACTATATCCCACCTGAGGAGCTTGCAAAGTTCATGGCTAACTGCAATGATGCTGCTGCGCAGAAAGCTACCAAGGAGATTGCTGAGAGGAACAAAATTCAGGCCAATAATATCGGTCACAAACTGTTATCAAAAATGGGATGGAGAGAAGGTAAAATACTTCTTGTATGAAAATCCCATACCATTGGCAACCCCGACCAAGTTAGTCAGACTGCTGACTTGGTAACTACAAAGTTACAAGTTCAACTCCTAGCCTATTGTTCTTCTTGGTTTGAGCCTATCAACTATGGGCAACCTAGGCTAGTTTACCTCCTTGTGGTCCTTATTGGCTAGAGTCACAAGGCAGGGTTTGTAGTCACTCAAAAATCCCAGACCATTTTATTCTAGATTGAGCATAACTTGGTTGCTCAATTTCATCTACTTCCAATAATCTCTCATCCTTCCTCACCAATCTTTGTGATTTGCAGGTGAAGGTCTGGGAAGCTCTAGAAGTGGTATTGCTGATCCAATTACAGCAGGTGATGTAAAGTCAAACAACCTCGGGGTTGGTGCTCATAATCCCGGGGAGGTCACTCCAGAAGATGATATCTACGAGCAGTACAAGAAGCGGATGATGCTGGGCTATCGATACAGACCAAATCCTTTGGTACGATTCACCACATTTATAGAGACAACAAAGATTACCTTCCATAAACAAGTTTTTCATATTCTATGTCGCAACTAACCCCTGAAACATGAACATGCCAGCAAAAGCTCACCACATCCTATTTCTATTTTGTTGCAGAACAATCCTCGGAAATCGTATTACTGAGACCGTTTCTTGATCTCTCCAATCGTATCTGCCATGGAATGCTGTAATAACACCTCTGCATCAAAGCACCCCAGCTCAGTCTATATATTGTTTTTCAGGAAAAGAATCAACTTTTAAAGTTTGTGTCCTTACAGATTGAATGACTTCCCTGCAAATTTGTACTTACTAAGTGTTGAAATTCAACTTGCTTTCTTATTTATCATAATGGCCCATCTCCAGGTCCTCTTAATGAATGCCTAATCCCATGCCTTGCCCCATCTTTTATTCTTTTATGTTGCTCTTGCCATCTTAATGAACAAATTCAAAAGTGACACTTTTAACCTAAGGGTGTGTTTGGAGGTTTCCTGTGCTTGGTTGTGTCTGAAAAAGGTAAACTCTATTTTAATTTAATATGAAACTTTATTTCTGAAAAAAAAAAGGTTCACTATTTTATATAGGTCATGGATGACAAATCATAAAATTGAGAAGTCAGTGTCATACAATGGCAATGGATTGAGATAAGCAGAGGACCACTAAGTCATCCATTAAGAATTTATGCCAATTCTGTAATATACACACAAAAGAATATTCACAACTTTAGAAATAAATAATATATTTTTAATTTTTTTAAATAAAATAAAATAGATATTAAGGCTAGGATTTGAATTCGTGGCTAGAGTCACAAAATAAAGTTTACTCAATACACATCATTAAATAGTAAATGTGGATTTTCTCGTCTAATACAAAATAAAAGCAACACTATTGTGTTACACATCATTAAATAGTAAATGTGGATTTTCTCGTCTAATACAAAATAAAAGCAACACTATTGTGTTACTAATAATAATCACCAGGACAATTGAGTCATGTCACTTGCCCGTTATTTTAAAGAGTTCTACTATACATATTCCTAAATTTTACTCGCTTATTTATACTCCTTGAGGTGACAAACAGTCCCACTTTAAATTAACTAAATAAATACTCTCTAACAGAAGCAGCATCTGCCATTTCTGGCTTCTCTTCATGGAAATCTATGCGGATGTCGACCGCCACATCATCAATCAATCTGCAGTAAATCTTCTTCCGTTCTTCGTGAAGAAAGAAAAAAATCCCCACCATGTTTAGCTCGGAAGCCGCAATTTCCACAGAGATGAGCAGTAGCAATACAAGCGCCTTCATGTTTTCCGATAATTCAAGTTACAGGAATTTCATGGGAAATGAGATTCTGAGGAGGAAAGACATCGCGGCTTCCTATCTTTTCCAGCAACACAATCATCAGAGCGGCGGAATGATGCGGTTCCGCTCGGCTCCGAGCTCGTTCCTCGCCGCCATGGTTGACCGCGCGGGGAATTCTTCCTCCGTCAACGGCGGCGATGGCAACTTCACGGCGAATGATGAGTCGGATACCGTGTTCTCTTCTCTTCTGAATGGTAACGGGTCCGGGTCGGTCCACAACGGCAACTCGGACTCGCGATCGTTGCGGTTTATGAAGCCGGGTATTGCAGAGGAGAACCAGCGGCGGCGGCGGAGTTCCGGTGATGGGAACGGGAACTGGGACGGAAAGCAGATGGTTTATGAAGCTCCGGGAATGGAGAAGCAACAGCAGATGAAAAATGAGTCAATTCTCGTCAGACAGCGCAGTTCGGAGGGTTTCTTCTCTGGTAAAACTCTCTGTTTCTTTTGCTCCAATCCTTGTACATTTACAGAAATTTAAATATTACAGTAGACAGTAGTACTTTGCATTTGATGATTACTTTTTTGTCCTTTTTCTTATTTTACATAGTGAGTTGTTTGGCTCCACTAAGAAAAAGTAGCTTTCGCGGGTATGGGCAATCCAGTTAGTTAGTTCTCATGTGTTAGATTGCATCTTAAAAAAAGACCGAGTCCCGATAGTTATGTCATGATAGCAATATTTAATGTGGTAAGCTTTTTGTGGGCACTATATACTGATCCTCCCACCTAAGACTCGAGTTTTGTAGTCATAGTATATAACAACAGCCAATGTTGTAAGTGTTTTATGGGCACCAAGTCCTCCCACCTAAGAGGACTGAGTGACAAATTGCACCCTAGAACGCGAGTACGGGTAGCCGCAGTGTGGGAGCGGCACCAATGTGGTGGGATTTTTGTGAGTACCGAACACTGTTCCTCCCATTTGAAAAATTGTTGAGTCACTATGATTTATTCCTCTACCATCATATCGGGTCAAGGTGTGGGACGGGATTTGATGATTATGATCAAGATTGGGTTGTGGAAATTTGGTGATGGATTGCAGGATTTGAGGCAATGGGAGAAGTTGGAAACTACAGACACAGTAATGGGGAAGGCAGCTCATCCACAAGTGGGTTCAGCAATCACATAAAGCACTCATCATCTGCTCAACAATCTGCAGCTTCAAATAACCACATGCCCACCATAGCAGAGAACCAATCATGGAATGAATCATCACTCAACTGCTTAAAAAGAACCCAAGAAGCTGACTTCGAGCTGCTCTCTGCTACTTCCAATGGAATGGCAAGTCAGGTACAAATTCAATCAATCAATCTGTGTACTAATAGTCCATATACTGCTTCTGTTACTGATTATTGTCTCTCTTATCAGAATGAGGAACCAAGAACCTCTGCTCCCGGCTTGACCCGCCATCTGAGCATGCCCAAAACTGCTGCTGAGATGGTTGCCATGGAGAAATATTTTCAGTTTCAACAACACACCATCCTGTGTAAAATCCGGGCTAAACGAGGCTGTGCCACTCACCCAAGAAGCATAGCAGAGAGGGTATAGTACTTAGTACCTTTAATTTTCTATCTTTAGCTGTGGTTTAGTTCACATTTTCAAATGCTGCCTAGCTAGAACTATCATACTAAAGTTCGATGTTACTTTCTGTTGATATGTATAGAATAGGCGAACTCGGATCAGTGAAAGAATGAAGAAACTGCATGAACTGTTCCCAAACATGGACAAGGTAAATCTCACAGCTTTGGTTGTGTCTTTTTGATCTTCTTTAGGTTGAGAAGTCAAGAATTCATGTTGTTTTTCCTATGTTTTCAATGGGCAGCAGACAAATACAGCTGATATGTTAGATTTGGCAGCTGAGCACATTAAAGACCTTCAGAAGCAAGTCCAGGTATCTCTGCACTTTACAGCAAAACTAACTCACATGAATCTCCCCCCAACCTCATAATCTAGTCCAATAATGTTTGCTGTTTTGTTGCAGACACTCACAGATAAAAGGGCAAAATGCACATGTTCAAGAAAAGCTCAACCATAGTCACATGGCTTTCCTTTGTACTGATAGCAGAAATAGATGAAGTAGATAATGGAAGGCTAAAAGAAGGAACAATAAAACCTAACTAAGGTGTAGTTTTTAATGTATGCTAACTTTTTACATATAATCTTGTAAAAGTCCTATGTTTATAAGGCAACCCAACTGGTCCAATAATATAGGTATCAGGCTCACTTTTTTTGAGTATGTCTGGTTGGGAACTGATCATGGGATTAGGCACGGGCGCTAGTAGTGGTCAAGTTCGTCATCACTTCACTAGCCGTCACTCTCGCTGTGACAAGTAATAATTAATTAATATAAACTACATACTTCTTATTACTAAATTCTCATATTGATCTAGTACATATACGTAGCATATAGAGATATCTATATCTAGGGACAATCTCAACTCGTCGAATTATTGGTTTGGTAATTACAAAATTTTAAATTCAATTCTTAATGAGAGCAGTCTATTAGCTTTATTAATTTGAGCAGATCAGTTATGATAAATTTAAGATGATTTACCTCGTAATTCTTTAACCAAGTAAGATTATAAGGTGATTATATTATTGAATTTTAAAATGTAATAGAAATAACATTTCTTTAAAAAAGAAAAGGAAAAAAAAAAAAAAAAGAGTAAAATATCTTCCGGCAAGAAGCCGTTAGTCACACGGCCTTCGCCGCCAAGTCCAACTAGACAAAACGGTTTGGAAAGCTGTCAGCCGACTAAAACCATTTTCAACTCCGCCGGCTTTACTATTTGACCATTTCGTCAAACACCTCGTCTCCTCCATCTTCCTCCCATTCATTCAATCAGCCCTAAATCTCCAACGCCTGAGAAGTTCAAGATCTTTAAGCGGCTTTAATTTGACGATCGGTTCTTCGTCTGATTTCCGCGATGTCGAGGATGTACGGAGGCGGAGGTGACTACAATCAGAAGATCGACTACGTGTTCAAGGTGGTGCTGATCGGAGACTCAGCGGTCGGGAAGTCACAGCTCTTGGCGCGGTTCTCTAGGAACGACTTCAGCATCGACTCCAAGGCCACCATCGGAGTCGAATTCCAGACTCGGACCGTCGTCATCGATGACAAGAGCGTCAAGGCTCAGATTTGGGACACCGCCGGCCAAGAGAGGTTCCGTTACTACTACTACTTTTCCCTATTCTGTACCGCCTGTTTGTCGCGTTCGTTTATCCATCGAGCATGAATAAACTGAAATTCGGAGTAATTTTGTTATGCTTGAACTATTGCTTAGTTGTATTGTTGTGGCGATTGATCTAGACTTTTCGCGTATCTCTACATTGAGATGGATTAAATTTTAGCGGATTATCTTATTTCATGATATGGAAACACAAATGCTTTGTTCTGTTAAAAGTTGAAAACCCTATGGCTTTTTCACAGACCTTTATCAAATTATCACCTATCACTGAACTGTGTAGTCTTGCATATTCATATTAGTGCAATCTGATTTAACTTGATTGAACTAGCTAGACAAATTCACATCTTGTCCAACTGGATGTAATTTCTGATCATCTGTTTAATTATTGAACTTGTTTGGAAACAGATGAGAATTTTCTTGTGTGTCTCCATAATCTCAATGCATCTCTTAGTCTGATTGTGATAGCGTTTGACATAAGATACATTTTTCAAAACTATCTGGAAAAATAGTTTTGAAATTGGGTTAAACGCATTTGGGAAATGCATTTTTGACGGAGTTGGACTTGCATTTCCAAACTAGTTTTTACCTATTTTTGTCCGTATTTCAAAATCTTCCTATTTTCATCTGTATCACACCAAATCTTCCCATTTCAGTCAATTGCCCTTCACAAGAAACTTTATCTTGGATTTCTGCATTCTTCCTGTTGTTAATTAGTCTCTCTGAAACTGCATCTTTGTTTGGTTCCAGATATCGAGCAGTGACGAGTGCATACTACAGAGGTGCACTGGGAGCAATGCTGGTCTATGACATAACCAAACGTCAAACATTCGACCATATTGCAAGGTGGTTAGAGGAGCTGCGTGGCCATGCTGATAAGAACCTTGTGATCATACTTGTGGGCAACAAGACTGACCTGGAGAGTGACAGAGATGTGTCTACAGAGGATGCCAAGGAGTATGCTGAGAAGGAGAATCTGTTCTTCATTGAAACATCTGCCCTCGAGTCAATCAATGTTGAGACAGCTTTCCTCAACATCCTGACAGAGATTTACCGGGTTGTCAGCAAAAAATCTCTTGTCGCCAATGAAGAAGCAGAATCAGCTGGAAGTTCATCCCTTCTCAAGGGAACTCAAATTGTTGTCCCTGGGCCTGGACAGGAACCTGTATCAGCTGGGAGTTCATATAGTTGCTGTAGATCTTCATAGAACTGATTCCTCACAGAATTGGTCATCAGGCATGGTTTTGCAGTCATATACCAGCATAGGTGAAGCATCTTCTGCTGCATGAGAATACATCTCCATCATCTGATCTTTTTGATGATTCATATTTAGGTCGTCTGTATGTAACTCAAGGCTTTTCGGTCACAATGATGATTCACATGAAATTTGTAGTTTTAAATGTAATATGATTGATCAATAGTCCATGTTTTTCTAGTCACGAAAAGGGTGAGTTGAACTCAGAACCTTGTGGCTACCAAACCAACTCAACTGGGAAATTGTCACCGAAGTATGATCTGAGCTGTAGAATTTGTTCATATAGTTGTATGTTTTCAATCTTTCATATATGAATTATAAAGCTTTCTTGAAATTAAACAGCCTTTAGGCTGCTAGATTAGACTGCATATTAAATTTCTAACAGAAAGCTATCAAGTAATCTGCTTTTGTGCAGGTGAAAGTGCTGGTGGCATCATCATATGGATAGCTATAAGCTCTTGGACAAGCATTCTTGAATATCCGGGAATAGTTTGTCGGCTGGCATGTTTGCGGGTTGCCGAACTCGCCAGTGCAGCAATATTCCGGCTTGTTGAAGGCGTTGCACGCGCTTTTACACGCTATGACTTCGCCGCCGGTGGACCGGACCTGCAGTTCTTGCGGGCACGACCTGTTGAGGTCCCGGAGACACTTGACCTCGGAGCAATCCCCGGATCCGCCGGACGGGAAGATGGATACGGGGACGTTGAAGCCGTCGACGAGGCTGACGTCGTAGAAGTCGAGCGGGCTGTCCAGGGTGAACTCCGCCAGCGACGCCGGCGGGGCTCCACCCGCCCCGTCGCACTGGAGGCTCCCGCCGCAGTCGCCCGTGCCGCAACTCCCTCTCCCGGTGGATTTATCAAACGCGCATCCACTCCGCGGCCAGATCCTCCCCGACCACCCCGCCGGCGCGTCGATCCTCTCGCTCTGCCCCGCTTCCAACACTAACCCTCCTTTCATCAGTACGGGACGCCCCGCTCCTGATTGAATCCCTGGCCATATCGTCACATTGCATCTATTCTTCAACGTGAAAGTCGCTGCATCAACTCCTGGAAAAAAAAAAAGAAGACAGAAACATACAAGTTTATAACGTTATAACCCCATCAAATTAATCAACTGGATTCAATCTTTTAGCCTCGTTTTACTCACCAATCAATGATGAAATGCAGAGCAGAGTGAGAAAGAGATGCATTGGAAATGCCATGATCGAGATCAATTTACAGAGAAGAAACAAGTGAAATTGAGGATCTCCTATCCCTTCTTTTCTTCCTATCTACTTAGAACAAACTTCGTTCACAGATTGAATTAATGCAGTCAATAAATTAAAGGGACGACTGTTCATCACATGCAGAGCTTAATTTTGTGAATTAGTTTTGCATGGAAGAATTTGAGTGGGATGGGATGTATAAATAGATAGAGTGATGAAGAGTTTAAGGCATGCAAGTTATGTATTAATGTTTTTGATTGGCGTAATCAACTCCATCATCATGACTATTGTAAATGGATATTTATGAAGAGTGACAAGTTATTCTATTTTGTTTTGCTTTTCTTAGGGTTCAATTAAACCATCATGTCATTAATTAACACTCCGCATCATTGCTCAGACTCCGGACAACCCAAGTGGGTGGAGCATGATTTTAATACTAGAAAGTCACTAGTTTGATTTTTGTTAACCTCTCTTAGTTAAGCCTCTGGTACAGATTTTTTTTAGTGTGATCTAATAATCTAATATATCTCTTTATGTAATTTGTAAGCTATTATACAGAAGCACCGCACATCCTCGAGCTCTAGGAGTAGTGCACAGTGGTAAATATGTACCATGTTTGTTAGTTTGATACGGTGTGCATGCTACTTCAATCCTAAAACAATGGAACAATGTAGTACTCATTCAAATCACAATTAAAATTATGTTTTCTCCTTAAAAAAAAAGTGTATTATTGTAACAATCTCTATATTTCATTTTACATGTCGGTGTATATACATACACACACATACACTATTTAATGGTCTTACTTTGAAGAGGCTACCGTTCGAACTAGGCCTCCCATAAGGTAGGTCGGACGTGACTCGGAGCACTTGGAACATGAGTAGGGCTAGTGTCATGCTTATTCTAAATTTACAATGAGAAAACACATAACATGCCAATAGAATAATCAAATTGTTCAAAAAATTCAGTTATTGATTTTATAGTTCATTTCAATTATGATTGACCAAGTGAAATTTTTTGCTATCAATTACAAGTATAAATTTTATCGATTTTAATCATCTAAAAAAATATTTCAATTATTGATCGAACCGTGGCAGTTGGGCTTAATTAAATTGTCATGAGTTACTTATTCTTTTTTTTTCCCCACTTTTCTTCTTTAATTTTATATATATGTGTGTGTGTGAGAAATATAATTAAATTAGATACTATAAAATATAAAATTTATTGCATGTAATGTATGTTATCTTAGTGGATAGACTTTTAGTTAGTTGGGTGATTAACGAAGGAATGTTTGATGACAAATCAAGTGGACTTTTAGATAATTATGATCCAAGGAATAATATTTCCAAATAAATTTAACTTTTATGTGTTATATTTTCTTCCCTCAAAGTCCTTTTCTCACTCCTTTTCCTATCCACACGAAATCTCTTTGGAATTACAAAATACAATAAGATGTCCAAAACACACTTTTGTTCAAGACAAGGTACAATTAATGATTTTACCATCATATCGTTATATTATAGATTGGGTTAACCACGGACATACATGTTAACTTTTTGTATAATGAAAATTTATTTTTAATATACTACGTGTTCAGATTCATTTTTAAGGTATTGATGAATTATCGTGATTTACATTTTTACATTCCTGCTGAGTCAAGGCGTGAGGGTCCTAATGAGGACGAGGGACTTTACCTTTTGAATGGGAAAAATAATTTTTAATATACTAAAAATAAACATTTATCGATTATTCACCTTACAATATGGACCATGTATAGTCCAAAGTATAATTTGCCATGATTTTATGCTTTTTAAAAATTCTATACAAATTTTGCACTTGATCGATGTTATAATCATGGGAACACAAATCTCGACACAGGTTAAATGGTAGGTAATATTGACTATGGGCAACTTAATTAGCTTGGAGACTTTGGTTAAGCAAAACATTTTAAACTTGTAGGCAATGCATTATATATCTTTTTATGTTTTATACTCAATGCTAATTAATTAAGTTAGGTACATGTAATTGATACACATGTTTCAAACTGACTTAGATAATTTGTCTAGTTAAATTGATATACATTTCCAATAACTATAATGTTATATGTTAAGACAGTGATTTGAGATAATTTTTGTTTGAAATTTTTTTATTATTATAACACGTACTAATCGGAAACAAGATAATTTTTGTTTGCTTATTATATATGTATAGTTGGGAAGATATAAAATTAACAGCGATATTTGAGCTGTATGGAGTTTGGAAAGATATGTATAGGTGATGTTTTATTATTTGGGATTGTGATAAAGCTGACGTGGCATAAATAATTCATTTCTAATTACTCTTTGTGATTGTAATTATGTTTAGAGACATAAGATCATATCTTAAGTCTTAACGGTTAAGATGCACATAACTATCTTTCTAAAAGTAACATTAATATTACTCCACAATACAATAAAAAATAAGTTAACAAAATTGTATTATGCGTACTAATAATGTTTTCTGTACAATATACAAACTAATTTAATATTATACTTTATACATAACTATATTTCTAAAAGTAACATTGATATTACTCTACAGTAAAATAAAAAATAAGTTAACAAAACTATATCCGTACTAATATTTTTTGTACAATGTAAACTAATTCACATGTGGTTCAGAAAATCAACAACACCGTCACGTCGATCCCAAAGTTAAGTGTTCGGTGGCGGACGCGCAGACGTGGCTCATCACAACTCTAACCAACCTCGAGACGTGTCGGGCGGGGTTCGCCGACCTCGGAGTCACCGACAACATTTTGTCGGCCGTGACGTCAAATAACGTGTCCTATTTGATCAACAACAATTTGGCGGTTAACAAAGGGTTCACTGCAACCAACAACGAGGCAACATGGTACACTGAAAGTTTTGCTAATTGCATTAAGCCTGGTGACCGGAAACTTCTGCAATCATCGGCAACTTCTAAAGCAAATATTGTGGTGGCAAAGGATGAATCGGGAAACTATAAGACCGTGACAGAAGCTATGAATGCCGCGACGAAGAGAACTGGCCTGGGAGTAGGAGATATGTGATATATGATTGATACATGATAGATGTTCTTCAACTTGCTATCAATCATATATCACATATTCCACTCCCACATCTCTTAGCTATATCATTCAGTGCTTCCGTCACCGTCTCATTGTTTCCGGACCCATCTTGAGCCACCATAATATTCGCCTTAGAAATCGCCGATGACTGCAAGAGTTTTCGGTCACTAAGCCGGCCTAACCCAATCAGAAAAACCTCGTGTACATGTTGCCTCGTTGTTGGTCGTAGTGAACCTTTGTTAGCGGTCAAAGTGTTGCTGATCATATACGGCACGCTATTTGATGTCACGACCGGCAAAATGTTGTCGGTGACTCCAAGGTCGACGAACCCCGCCCCACAGTCTCCAAGTTGGCCAGAGTTGTGCTGAGCCACATGCATCCGCCACCGAACACTTAACATTGGGATCAACTAAGAGTGGTGTCAATTTTCTGACCATATGCATTTCAAAAATTATATGTGAATTTTGCACTTGATGTTCATCATAATCACGGAAGCACAAATCTTGACACATTAAATTGTAGCGAATAATGACTCTAATTTAGACAAATTAGCTTGGAGACTTTGGTTAAGCAAAACATTTTAAACTTGCAGGCAATGCATTATACTAATCAAGTTAGGTACATGTAATTAACCTAACTATAACTTTTTAAACGTAACGCAACTATTGTAATAAACTTTTATTCTAGATAAAAGCTAATAAGCTAATAAATCATCTCTACTAAAACATGTCATCTCTATCTAGTCTAGTAATAAGGAAAAGAGAGAACTGCCCTCCATATCCTTGTTTATTCATTTCCATCTTCCCACCCTATAACATTACTTTCCAAGCTCACCTGCACATGTAACAACAGTTGTAGTACAGCCCTTTAAGCTTAGCAGAAATTCATAATGTTTACAAATTTCAAGTTTACATGTTGCCCCCCCCCCCCCCAACCCGTGTTAAAAAAGGGTCGGGCCGTTTTCGACTGAACTCAAGACGAACTGACCCGTTTTGACAGCTCTACGTATAATATTTAAAGTATTAAAAAAAAATTAAATTGCATTGTACAACATTATATTTGTGTTTTGTTGAGTTATACTATATACTTAACAAAGTACAATCTATTATTGAACCTCCACTACTCGAAAGTGCATATCTAATGAAATTCGCTTTGAAATCTTAATTGTAAAGGATCCCGCCATAAATCAGACTAGGTTACTTGTAACTGACTCAAACTAATAAGGTCATTAGAAGCTTCCAGACAGTCGAATGAAGGCCATTAGACAATCCAAGTAAAAGTCAAACTTGAAATGTTGTGGTTATATTAAGACAGAAATTAAATGTATAATATTTGTTAAGAAGATGAGAGGGGCCGGGCTTACACGGTTCAAAGTTGGCAGTGCATTTATCTGGAAGCTGCAAAGCCATGTTGCGGTCAACGCCGACGATGGGAGGGCCGTTGACGACGAGGCAGAGGCAGGGCTGGCCGAGAGACCTGACGGCGGCGCAGCAAGCCTCGGAGGGCGGGAAGGGCCTGAAAGCGGAGACGGCGGGCCTGCAGGGTAAGAGCTGAATAATTGCAGAGATGAAAGTGGAACCGCAAGGGGTGGCCTTGCTTTCCCGCACCACACTCGCCATTACAACCAACCACACCACTAACCACACCCAAAAATAACTCTCCTGCCGCGAGACCTTCTTCATTTCAATCAATTCCTAGCTAGCACCTAATTAATTAGGGATTATTATTATTGTGTGCCAAATTAAAACCTCTGATCTGATCTCAGACTTCGATCTTCTCGATCGTACCAAGTATGGTGATCGAAATATATATATATATAGCGGAGATTGGAGATAGTAGGTGTTGTTGTTTCGTGCTGCCGTCCTAACTCCCAGTCATGCTCGGTTTGCTTCACTGGGCATGACTTGCATGTATGCATCATGTCTCCGGTGCACTTCAACAAAAGTTTCATGAAATGGCAACAATTCATCATTCTGCATTCTGCTTGCTAAACTATATATAATATAATCCACTTTTCACCCCCAATCCTAAGAATCGCAAAATCTCAGTGGAGGAATTAAGTAAATGGAGCAAGATAGGTCTCAACAATTTATATATAGGCAAGGCAAGGTCGGAGCCAGAAATTTCATCCAGTAAAAGTGAAAGATTAAAGATATGACCTATATTACAATAGGTGCATCATTAACCATCTAAGCTACTTCAACTTTGAATAATTTATATCTATATTACTATGTATTTACTTATATCTAAACAAATTTACTATATATATAAACAAAGAGTCTTGGTGATGTGCCGTGGGGGAGGAGGCAGCTGCCCCATTGCCACTATACTGGCTCCATCCATAAATATAGGATCTCCTAAGTATATCAAACTCTATCGTACCTCTTGTGACTATAGGAGATCGAGCTATTAACTCTCTTTAAATTATGTGGAGTTATAATTTATAATGGTTTAGGTTTTCAAAGTATTTGTATACTATATATAATCCACCTTGCACCCCTGAGGCCCTGATGCACAAGGCCACACACAACTAGTAATCCAAAAAGTCTCTCATAAACTAGGTAGCAAATTGAGTTTCTCACAAGAAATGAAGTTAATAATCTCGAGAACAGAGTTATCTGCTAAAAATATGCACATTATGAATAGCACCAACTCTTGAAAACCATAGAAAAAACTACATATTTCAAAGTGAAACTGATTTACAGGCCAGATAAGGAATATATGCAGACAAAGCTTATGGAATATATGAAGGTTGAGATCCATGAAATACTAGAGCCAATTCCTTCTGCCATAGGTGGTGATGGCAGATATGTTGCAGTTTTCATTCTTTAATTTCCAGTTCATCTCTAATGAACTCAACTTCCTGCTCAACCCTGGCCCCTCCAACAAATTCGCCTTTTCTTCCAACAAAAGAGTAATCCTTGTCAAGAACTAACGCAACCAAGCAATCCACCATATCTACTTCTCCCCTCAGGTTTCCCTTTCTTTCTTAACATAGATTTTCAGCTCTGAAACATCATTTCCTGACATCTAGATCAGAAGCAAAGAAAAGCCATTGACTTGATGAAAACTGCAGGTTGACTTTCTGCTACACTTAGAAAAGTTCTAGGCAGATGATTTTCAGTAGTTAGATGAATATATACTCACAACTTGAACCTGCTCCAGAAAGGGATTCAGAACTTCAAAGATATAAACAAAGATTTGATAAGAGAAACATGCCATTACTCATTATACATAAGTTAAAACGAAATAAAATAAAAATTTTCAAAATTGACAAGAAAACAAGAACTGCAGAGTGAATACCGTGATTTATCATTTACTTTACGCCGCATAAACTTTATGCTAATCTTATAGTTAAAGTTGTTTCCCTCTAAACTTATTTCAAACTCAAAAATAAAACGGATATACATCTAGAATGAACTTCACTTTCACTAAAACCGAATTGTGTTTTCATTCTACATAATCCTGGTGTTTTCATTGGTGCACAAGAGGCGTTAGATATGTGCAATCTCTACACCAAAAGTACAAGATTCCTCTTTGAGCAACAAATTTCTTAGATTAAACACTACTATATATAAGAATTGAACAGATATATCAAATTCAATTGAAGTGAGACTAAAAGCTGAATTATATTGCAAAAGAAAAATCAAAGAACATAGCAATAGCCATCAATTACTAGCTAGAGCCATTTCCTTTGTTCATATGTGTTCATGGCAGATTTGTTGCAGTCTTCCTTCACCTGTGTATCCTCGAGTGAGTAAACCATCCATCGACCTTCCTTCCAATACGCGTAATAAACCTCGGGAATCTGTGCAATTCTGCAGTGATCTAAGCCCTGTCTATCAGGAAGAAATGTCTCTACAAAGTCTTCTGGCATGTCTATGAACTCAAGGAACTTCATGTTTACCAGGCGTTCGATTCCACCAGGCACTCTCTCCAGAGAGTTACATCTTCTAATGACTAGCTTCTCAAGAAGAGGAACTGCACCTACCTCCATTGTTACAGATCTTAGGCCTTCCAATCTGTCGAGATCTAACAGTCTCAGCTTCTCGAATTTCCCAGCCTTGAAACAAAGCGTCTCTCCAACATAACACCTGAGAAACTCGATGTGTACAAGGTTTGGTAAGTCTTGGAGATATTCTAGCGGATTCTCCATTAATTGGCTCCACTGGAAATATACTTTTACCAGGCCTTGAAGAGTCTGTACCCAATGTGGCACCTTTTGTAAGCAGCCCTTCAGATATAGCCGCTGAAGAAAGCGTGGAGGAGAAGACATGAAGCTTAGATCAAGGATTTCACATCCTTCCAGTGATCTTATGCTTAACGAGCGGAGCTTTTGGAGCTTTTCAATACTGGAACACAATGTTTCACTGTCTTCCCTTCTCAACTTTGTAATGCTAAGTCTCCTCAGATCAGTCATCATCCCTATTTCTCTTATAATACCGCTGCCATGGTTTAACTCAACGAAACTGAGTTTCTGTAAGCGCGACAAGCCTCCTATTCCCACTGGTGCCTTAAAACCGTGCAAGTGTTCAAATGGCTCAAAAGATGGATATGAGTACTGCCCATGGTAATACACTAAAAGTTGGCGAATAAATTGAAGTTTGAGAATCTCGACAGGCAACTCAGTAACCAAAGTCTGTTTAAGATCCAAGATCTCAAGATTTTGGAGATTCTTGATAGATTTGGGAATCATCTTTATTCTGGTACTTCTCAAGCTCAAGTATCTTAGATGAAGCAGTTTCAGAATTTCTTTTGGAAAAATTTCTAGAGGAACTCCTCTCAGATCTAAAACTCTCACCATCTTGCAGCTACTGAGCAACTGGACTGCACAAGATGTCGACTGGCTATCTATTACATCAAATGTAAGCAAAGACCGGAGTCTAGCAACATACCTTTTATTCTGTACATTTCCAAAAGTGCCATGAATTGATAGGCACCGAACTTTATTTGGCCATGTAGTGATATGTTCATTGACAGTTGACACAAAATTATGATCTCGAGATTTTGAAACAGCAATCTCCCGATAGAAGTCGTGGATGTGGCCTAACTTGAGGCTTCCATCATCATTGCTTTGGATGGCATGGATCAAGCTTCTGTTGATGAGTTCATTAAGATAGCCTTCTGCAACTTCTTCTAGTGTCCTCCCCTCTCTCTCTTTAACAAAACCTTCTGCTATCCACAGCCGGATCAGTGTGTTGTGCTCAATCAAATGATTCTCCGGATAGATGCTCATATACAGAAGGCATGGCTTTAGATAGAAAGGAAGCTCTTTGAAACTAATCTGCAAAATGACTCTGATACTCTCGAGTCTGTCATTTGCTTCCAATTCAAAGCCAAGGTGGCGGTTGAACACCTGCCACTCCTCAATATTATTCTTGTTCTTTGAAGTCAAGACCCCAGAAATGGCTACAATTGCCAGCGGCAATCCCCCACATTTTTTTAAGATGTTTTTCGAAATTTCTTCCAAGTGTGAGGGGCAAGCACTCCCTTGAAATGTTTTATGAGAAAACAGAGTCCAGGACTCTTCCTCTGTCAGAGGCTTGAGCTCATACTTATACCCATTGGATTCTAGGATAGAATAGGAACCCACATCATTGATTCTAGTAGTTAGAATCACACGGCTTCCATCATTTTCATTAGGCAATGCAAGCTGAATAGATTGCCAAACTGCGATAGCCCACACATCATCAAAGACAACTATGTACCTTCTCCCAAGCAGGAATTCTTTTGCTACTTCTTTCAGCCTAATAGCATTCATGGTATTCAGTCCTTCAGGAAGCGGCTGCTTTACTTCATCAAAGAGCTGTTGAACTAAGTCCTTGAGAACGTCCTCGATCTTGAAAGACTCGGAGACAGTTATCCAAGCGTGGCTGTGGAAATGTTTCCTCACTGCTGCATCATCGTAAACTTTCTTAGCCAAAGTGGACTTCCCCAGTCCTCCCATCCCAACTATCGAAACAACTTTGAGTCCAGAACCCACCTCCAAAAGCCACCCAATTACTTGTCTTTTGCGGCCATCAATGCCAACAAGCTCACATTCTTCAAGTAGAAGCGCATCACCTCTACAATCAGTTGCAAAGCTGTTGGCAGGTGTCAAGCTTGAACCTTGGTCCGGGACATTAAACTTGAAACAATATCGTTGATGTCTCTCAGAAATATTGCTTACTCTTGATTTGAGGCTTTGAACTTTAGAAGCAATAGCCAAGCGAGCTCGCAATTTACTGATTTTAAGACATAATCTGACAAGGAAATTGAAGGGTCCATATTGAGCACAACTATTAGTCTGATGGAGAACAAACTGATCAAGAGTTTCTTCAATGTCATAGGCTGCATCTCGTACTTGCTTAACCCAAACTTTGAGTTCTGCATCTTTCTCTTCCATGGAATCCGCTACTCCAAGGAAAGCTATCATTCTTTCCAGTTCATCTCTGATGTACTCAACTTCCTCCTTGACTCCCTTCAATAAATTCACCTTTTCTTCCAATAAAAGGGTAACATTCTCAAGAATAAATTCAATTAAACAATCTCCCATGCATAAATCCATCTATACTCAGGTTTTTCTTGTCTTCATGAGGGGTTTCTATTCTGAAGTTATCAACAAGGCGATATAGCAACTTATGCATCAATTCATACATGAAATTCATATATATAGTATGAACATATAGACTCTAGAGGCAAAGAAGAAACACTGATTTTGTGAAAGTTAAGTGTGCTGTGATTTCTTAATAACTTTCTAGGATGTGAAGACTGAAATTTCAGTAAAGGTAGGAAATTGCCAAGCAAATGAACTTCTGTTAGGTAGATGAAAATAGAATTATAGAAAGCCAACCCAAAGTCTGCTTTGCCATCATAGTTTATGCATAAAGCTATTTGAAAATTCAAATAAACCAATACTATAAGACAACAAAACAAAACTAAAGATTAAAGAACTCAACTGAGAAGGGTCCTGGCTGTCAACCAACTTGAATGGGTGGCAGAAGACTATATGAAAGACTGAAGAGCTTAATCCCCATTGGCCCTGAGAGAGGAAAAAAAAACTGTGAATACAAGGTGTTACATCAATGTTGACCAGCAAACTCTTCTTTAATAAGTTGGAGCAAACCTGCATTTTTAGTGATAGAATCACCAGTTGGATACACAAAGTGGCAGTATTAGATACATCATGTTCTTGAAATCTTTTATCAGATACTTGCTATATATGGCACCAGAACATATTCACACCACACCAAACTCTCTTGCCCGGGCAAAATTCTCTTGGCCCGGGCCCCACACTTCAGTCTGACAGGATACTAGAGGATAAATTACAGTGACTAAGTGGGAGGACCGTGTCTGGTTCCTACAAGAGAATTCGGCCGGACATGATAGTGGAGGATAAATTACCGTGACTTAACGACTTATTAGGTGGAAGGATCTGTGTTTGGTGCCCACAAGAGAGCCTATCACATTGAATGTAACTCACACACTGCAACTGTTGGGTGGTGCACAAAATTTGTGTTTGTCCTAGCCCTATCCAAGACTAGACATTAAGCAGGCTACTCAATGAAGAAAATAGTCATAAGCAGAGTAATTATTTACTTAAAAAGAGAAAGAACAACAAAACAAATAAAAAAAAATACCTGCAGATTAGCAAGAACACAACATTGCAGAGTTTGTTAGGAATGGGTCATTCCTTACTTTGGAAAAAAGGTCATTTTTTTGGACCAAATCTTTCAATTATATAAATTCCACTTATGCTATTTTTGTTCATCCCAAACATGTACAATATTGGTTTTGCGCTTTGCGTCATGTGAGGTGTATGCCGTGTAGAAGGGTGAAAACCAGATATGGAAAAAGAAGTTTTTTTTTTTTTTTTTGCCTTTTGTCTGCTCCGGCGCATGGGAAAAGAAGGAAGAAAAATGGCACTTCCTCTTTGACTGGAAAGAGAGGAAGCGTAGAAGACAAAGGGGAATTATTTTCTATGCTTAATACTACGTATCATTTTGTCTCCATTGTTTTTTTTTTTTTTTTGAAAAGATTTTGTCTCCATTGTTAAGAGCTTGATTTTCAATATCTGATCGACTGATCTTGACATCAACAGTGGATAGTTTGTTTGGGAGTTTGAGAGTTTTTGCCTTAATTTTCTTTGAATTCTTGTTATATTTTACTTAATTATTTGTTTCCACTTTCCAAAGAAGCTAAGTAAATTACTGCTTGTCTCCCCATTATTTTATTTGCCATATTTACTATTTATTGTTAAAATCACCTCTTTCTTATTTATTTATTTTCTTTAGGAAAATCAGCGCTTTTAGCCCCTCAATTGTTTTACTTTTGAAAATTTAATCCCTGTCAATTGATTTCAACAAATTCAACCCTTTAATTGTTCATAATGTGCCACATTTGGTCCCTCATGTTATATAATTAAAATTTCTTTTTAATAATTTTTTTGCATGAGGTTATAATTGTCCATTCCTTTCAACTATTTAACTTTATTCTCCTTCTTAACATATGCCTTTGCAATTAAACATATGAGATTGCATTATACTAAGATTGGAGATTTCATAAAAACAATTAAAAAAAAAAGGCACAAATAAGTTGTAAAAATAACAAATAAGCTACGCATTATACTGTCGACCTCCCTAAACTAAATATAACATAAAAATAAACAACAATGTTATATAGTTCAGCATCAGTAGTATCTATCACAGATTCACAGGGATTAAAATTTAATTTCAATTTGTGAAAAGTTTGAATTTAAAAATGCATAACCCTACCCATAACTCCCAAAGTCATAATAGAACACCGCACATACCACTCGAAATAAAAATCCACAAACCAATTACTACAGCAACATAGCAACAAAACAAAATAACAAAACATGGAATTTCAAATTATTCTTACATTTTGGTGTTTCGATTAACCCAATTAACCTTCTACTAGTCATTGTAAACAACGAACTTCTACCTTTGAGTCTTCAAATTTCATATACATAGAGAGGTTGTTTGAGAGTAAAGGTTAGGACACTGGCGTACGCGAAGAATGAGAAGTTAGATGATTGAAAGGAATGGACAATTATAACCTTCTGAAAAATAAACTATTTAAACAAAAATTCTAATTATATCAGATGAGGGACCAAATGTGTCATACTATGAATAATTAAAAGACTAGATTTGTTCAAATCAATTGACAGGGACTAAATTTCTAAATGTAAAACAATTGAGGGGCCAAAAGCGCTATTTTCCCTTTTCTTTAATATATTTTTAAATTTAATTTGTTGTGCTTAATAGTATTTTTAGTGTATTTTCTAAATATATAAATTTTGTATTAAAAATAACTTTAGTTAAGCACGGTTAACCGAACGAGACACATAAAATTAGACGGAAAAAGTATTGAATAATAATAATTCCACTTTGAATTCTTTAATTATTGACAATTTTATAATTTAATCTCTTACTTTTAATTTTAATCAATATAATCCTTAATTGTTTTAGCATATTGTAAATTTGGTCCCTCAAGTGAATAATTGAGAGACTAACATAGCACACAATGGCATCATACTATGCTAACTGATGCTAACTTCAGTATTGTGATAGTCAAGCCAAGCCATATATACTGCATTTCCAATATATCATACATTCTTAGAGAACAGCAAATAGCACAATCTTGTAAAATAGAACTGAAAAATGAGCACAAAATGCCAAGCATATGTATGATACAAGTATAAAACTCAGGATTAGGAGCTGCAATGCAGCATGATAAATTGATAATCATCCCGAAAAGCATGAAGCTTCATGTTTCTGTCAAAAGTTGGAGACTAGAGTGAGTTGCGCCGCCCAGTGATCTTAGCAGCAGCAGTTCCAGGCCCTCGAGAGGCGTTGCTCCCGTGCTTCTCTTCTAGTGAATTCACCTCCCAGCAACCATCTTTCCAGTATGTATAATAAACCTCGGAAATGTGTGAAACTTTACAATAATCTCCACCTCGTTTATCTGGAAGAAAGGTCGAGATAAACTCATCTGGCATGTCGAAAAACTCAAGATATTTCAAGTTAATGAGACACTCAATTCCAACTGGCACCCTTTCCGTGAAACTACACCTCTGAATAACTAGCCTCTCAAGATGAGGCATTGCTCCCTCATCAATCACCACAGATCTTAGCTCTTCTAACTTATCCAGATTCAACAGTCTTAGGCTTCGGAACTTCCCTGCATTGAAGTGCAGAGTTTCTCCAGTATAACCCACAACAAATTCAAGATGGACAAGATTAGGCAAGTCTTGCAGATGTTCGAGTGGATCATCCTTGAGTTTACTCCACCGGAAGTATACTTTGACGAGGTTATGAAGAGATTTAATCCAATGTGGCATCTCCCTCAAGGATCCTGTCAAGTAAAGGTTTTGAAGAAAAGGAGGAGGCGAAGAAAGGTAATTGACATCTAGGATCACATCTTCTGCTATCGATTTCAGATTCAGTGATCGAAGTTTCTGGAGCTTTCCAATGGATGAGCACATGGCTTTACAATCTTCAGTTCTCAACTTCTGAATGCAAAGTCTCTTCAGCTCATTCAGTTTCCCTATTTCTTCAATTACTCCACTCCCAGGGTTATAATCAATATATGCAAGTTTCTGCAAATATCTCAATTCCCCTATCCCTAATGGTGGCTTGAAACCAGGTGAATAATCATAAGGTAGATATGAATATGGTATTGCACCATATACTAGAAGGTGCTTCAAATGTTGAAGCTTTAAGATCTCATCTGGCAGCTCAGTGACATATGTATACTTGAGATCCAATATCTCTAGCATTCTGAGCTTCTTAATTGATCTTGGGAGCACTTTCACCTTTGTACTTCTCAAACTTAGGTATCTTAAGTGAAGCAATTCGAAAATTTCTTCCGGAACTATTTCTAAACAAGTGCCTCTTAAATCCAAAACTTTGAGCACCCTACAACTACCAAGTATTTGAGCAACGCGTGACGAGAACTGAGAATCTGTCACATTAAATGTAAGCAAAGATCGAATTGGAAGTTTAGTGGCTTGCCTTTTCGTTTGTGCATTGCCCAATGTGCCGTGGATTGACAAGTGCCGGGCTTTCTCAGGCCATGCTGTGGTGACAAAATTGTGATCTCTTGATTTCGAAAGTATGATCTCCCGGTAAAGGTCATGGATTCGACCACGCTTCATGGTTCCATCATCGTTGAGCTTCACAGGAAGGATCAAGCTTCTGTTTATGAGTTCAAAGAGGTAGCCTTCTGCAACTTCTTCTACTGTCCTTCCCTCTTTTTGCTCCACAAAGCCTTGCATTGTCCACTGATAAATCAGAGTATTGTGCTCAATCAAATGATCTTCTGGATAGATGCTCAAATACAGAAAGCAAAGTTTAAGATATTGAGGCAGATCATTGAAACTAAGAAGCAGAATGATCCTCAGGCTTTCGAATTGATCATTGCCTTCAAACTCAGAGCCAAAGCTGTGATACAGGGCTACCCATTCATTGATGTTAGTCTTGTTCTTTGTTGCCAAAACACCACCAATTGCCACAATTGCAAGAGGCAATCCCCCACATCTTTTCAAGATTTTCTTTAAAATTTCCCTTAAATGTGATGGGCATTCGCTTGCATAAAATGCCTTTCGACACAACAGGGTCCAAGACACTTCTTCAGACAAGGGTTTCATCTCATAAATATAGCCATTTGTATCAATGCTAGAAGAAGAAGCTACATCCATAAGACGCGTTGAGATGATGACACGGCAGCCATACTTTTCCTTAGGCAAAACATGTTTAATAGCTTCCCAAACTCGAGTACTCCAGACATCATCAAAAACAAGAACATACTTCCTCCTTAACAGAAACTCTTTCACAATCACTTTCAGCTTGTTCGCCTTCATCGAGCTCAATCCTTCTGGGACGGGTCGCTTCACCTCTGAAAACAGCTGCAGAATCATGTCTTTTAAGACCTCTTCAACCTTGAATGTCTGAGAAACTGTTATCCAGGCATGGCTCTGGAAATAATGTTCTGCATCATCATATACCCTTTTCACCAGAGTGGTTTTCCCCGAACCACCCATTCCAACCACAGAAATCACTTTGAGCATATGATCCTTCTTCAGAAGCAAGCTAATTAGCTCTTTCCTGGCATTTTCAATTCCCACAATCTCATCTTCTCCCAATACAAGTGCATCACTTCTACGGTCATTTGCTATCTCATATGCATGACACGGATAACAGCACCTCTGATGTCGCAGCACATTGGATTTGATGCTTTCGATTTCAGAACCAATCCTTTGCTGTGATTTGAAGTTCCTAATAAAGAAAAAGAATCTCCACATGATGCCATAGAATCTACTAGACTGATGCTCAGCTGGTACGAGGAGCATGAACTCGTCAATGGTATCTTCAATGTCATATGCAACATCTCGGGCTTGCTTAACCCACATCTTGATTTCTGCATCACCATCTTCCACTCCCAAGAAAGCTATCACTCTTTCTAGTTCATCCTTGATGTATTCAATGTCGTCCTCTAACAAGAGTACTCTTATCTTGTCGAGCACATAAACGACAGTGTTGGATTTGTATGATTGTGTATAGCCTGAAAGAGGGAGGTCCTCCATTTATACGAGCAACGATTTAATAGGAACTAGGCTTAGTTCTCTTGATCTATTCTATGTTGGTTGTCTTACGTTGGAATATTTATACATATTTTAGACTAGCAGTCCTACCAGAAATAGGAATTTGCCTAATAAAGAGAGCGCTTACTACTTTGAATGGGGAAGCCCAATCCTCTTTAGATTATAATTAGTAGGCTTAGTTGTTAGTTGTGCTTACTACTTTGAATGGGAAAGTAAAATAACCTAAACTAAACATGAAAAATGTGACATTCCAAAGTTCACATTCCCTTAATTATGTTATACAACTTGAACCATACACGGATACACCCCTTATAATTTTGTTTGAATTCAACTCAGTCAAAGTCCGACTCTAACTAAGCAACTCTACTCTCACACAAGTGTTACTTTATTCAAAAGATTCAAACAACAACTATGTTACATAAACCAGACATCAATATAAATAAATAAAGTACATTATAACAACTCCAGAAACTAGACAACATATGAGACATGCAACAAAGTTAAAGACTGGGAAGACAAATGAGAAACATAATATATGCATGTAGGATGCAGCAGAGAAGACCAGAGCCAATTCCTCCATCCTTTTATTGCAAATGCCACTCTGAGCTTGCAAATTATTGTGTGGATTACAGTCCAAAACGACGTCGCTAAATTTTATGAATTAGAATAATGAAATTTTTGGGGTAAGATATTGTGCATTATGTGTTAAAATAATGTACATTATAAGTTATCAAAATGTATATTGCAACCGGTCGTGTAAAAAAAATTACGCGAAACAACATCATTTTTAGAACGTGGTTAAAAATTAAAAATAGGTTATTACTATGCTAAGAGATGTACACAATGGAATCATACTATGCTAGCTGATGCTAGGAGAATTAAGGAAACAAACAATACCTAGTCAAGATCCAAAACATTCGAAATTCTAGCTTCAGTATTGTGATAGTCAAGCCATACAGAATTTCCAATATATCATACATTCTTAGAGAACAGCAAATAATACAATCTTGTAAAATAGAACTGCAAAATGAGCACAAAATGCCAATCATATGTACGATACAAGTATAAAACTCAGGATTAGGAGCTGCAATGCAGCACGATAATCATCCCGAAAAGCGTGAAGCTTTATGTTTCTGTCAAAAATTGGAGACTAGAGTGAGTTGCGCCGCCCAGTGATCTTAGCAGCAGCAGTTCCAGGCCCTCGAGAGGTGTTGCTCCCGTGCTTCTCTTCTAGTGAATTCACCTCCCAGAAGCCATCTTTCCAATATGTACAATACACCTCAGGAATGTGTGAAACTTTACAATAATCTTCACCTTGTTTGTCTGGAAGGAAGGACGAGATAAATTCATCTGGCATGTCGAAAAACTCGAGATATTTCAAGTTAATGAGACACTCAATTCCAACTGGCACCCTTTCCATGAAACTACACCTCTGAATAACTAGCCTCTCAAGATGAGGCATTGCACCCTCATCGATCACCACAGTTCTTAGCTCTTCTAACTTATCCAGATTCAACAGTCTTAGGCTTCGGAACTTCCCTGCATTGAAGTGCAGAGTTTCTCCAGTATAACCCACAAGAAATTCAAGATGGACAAGGTTAGGTAAATCTTGCAGATGCTCAAGTGGGTCATCCTTGAGTTTACTCCATCGGAAGTATACTTTGACGAGGTTATGAAGAGATTTTATCCAAGGTGGCATCTTCCTTAAGGATCCAGTCAAGTAAAGGTTTTGAAGAAGAGGAGGAGGTGAAGAAAGGTAATTGATATCTAGGACCACATCTTCTTCTATTGATTTCAGATTCAGTGATCGAAGTTTGTGGAGCTTTCCAAGGGATGAGCACATGGCTTTACCATCTTCGGTTCTCAACTTCTGAATGCAGAGTCTCTTCAGCTCATTCAGTTTCCCTATTTCTTCAATCACTCCACTGCCAGGGTTAAAATCAATATATGCAAGTTTCTGCAAATATCTCAACTTCCCTATCCCTGGTGGTGCCTTAAAACCAGGTGAACAATCATAAGGTAGATATGAATATGGTAATGTACCATATACCAGAAGGTGACGTAAATGTTGAAGCTCTAAAATTGCACCCGGCAACTCAGTAATATACGTGTGCTTGAGATCCAATATCTCTAGCATTCTGAGCTTCTTAATTGATCTTGGAAGAACTTTAACCTTTGTACTTCTCAAACTTAGATATCTTAAGTGAAGCAATTGGAAAATTTCTTCCGGAACAATTTCTAAAGAAGTGCCTCTTAACTCCAAAACTTTGAGCACCCTACAGCTACTAAGTATTTGAACAACATGTGACAAGAACTGAGAATCTCTCACATTAAATGTAAGCAAAGATCGAAGTTTAGTACCTTGCCTTTTCATTGGTACATTGCCCAATGTGCCATGGACTGACAAGCGACGAGCCTTCTCAGGCCATGCTGCAGTCTCTTCATCTGTTGTGGCGATGAAGTTGTGATCTCTTGATTTTGAAAGAATGATCTCCCGGTAAAGGTCATGAACTCGACCCTGCTTCATGCTACCATCATCGTTGAGCTTCACAGGAAGGATCAAGCTTCTGTTTATGAGTTCAATGAGGTAGCCTTCTGCAACTTCTTCTACTGTCCTTCCCTCTTTTTGCTTCACAAAGCTTTCCATTGTCCACTGATAAATCAGAGTATTGTGTTCAATCAAATGATCTTCTGGATAGATGCTCAAATACAAAAAGCACAGTTTAAGATATTGAGGCAGATCATTGAAACTCAGAAGCAGAATGATTCTCAGGCTTTCAAATTGATCATTGCCTTCAAAATCAGGGCCAAGGCTGTGATAGAGGGCTCCCCATTCATTGATGTTGGTCCTGTTCTTTGTAGCCAAAACACCACCAATGGCCACAATTGCAAGAGGCAATCCCCCACATCTTTTCAAGATTTGCTTTAAAATTTCCCTTAAATGTGATGGGCATGAGCTTGCATAAAATGCCTTCCGACACAAGAGGGCCCAAGACACTTCTTCAGACAAGGGTTTCATCTCATAAATATAGCCATTTGTATCAATGCTAAAAGAAGAAGCTACATCCATGAGACGCGTTGACATGACGACACGGCAGCCATGCTTTTCCTTAGGCAACACATGTTTAATAGCTTCCCAAACTCGAATACTCCACACATCATCAAAAACAATAACACACCTCCTCCTTAACAGAAACTCTTTCACTATCACTTTTAGCTTGTTTGCATTCATTGAGCTCATTCCTTCTGGGACTGGTTGCTTTAGTTCTGCAAACAGCTGTTGAATCATGTCTTTCAAAACCTCTTCAACCTTGAATGTCTGAGAAACTGTTATCCAGGCATGACTCTGGAAATGTTTCTTTACTGCTGCATCATCATATACTTTTTTCACCAGAGTGGTTTTGCCAGAACCACCCATTCCGACTACAGAAATCACTTTGAGTGTAGGATCCTCCTTCAGAAGCAAGCTAATTAGCTCTTTTCTGGGGTTTTCAATTCCCACAATCTCATCTTCTTCCAATAGAAGTGCATCACTTCTACGGTCATTTGCTATCTCGTAAGCATGACTAGTACTCGAGACTTGGTCCGGGACATGATATCTGTATCGATACCTCTGATGTCCTTCTGCAATGCTGCGCACCCTGGATTTGATGCCTTGGATTTCATAAGCGATCTTTCGCCGTGGTTTCAAGTTCCTAATGGAGAAAAAGAATCTCCACAGGAAGCCACAGAATATACTGGACTGATGCCCAGCTGGTAGGAGCATGAACTCATCGATGGCATCTTCAATGTCATATGCAACATCTCTGACTTGCTTAACCCAGACCTTGATCTCTGCATCACCATCTTCCACTGTATCAGCAACTCCGAGGAAAGCTATCACCCTTTCTAGCTCATCCTTGATGTATTCAATTTCATGCTTGAGCCCATGCAGCATTACCACTTTTGCCTCTAACAAGACTGTTATCTTGTCGAGCACAAAAACGACAGCACACTCTGCCATATGTTCTGTATTTTCAAGACTGTAATTGTATAATTGTGCATAACCTGAAAGACGCAGGCCCTCCATTTATAAGAGCGACACCTTTTGCAAGTCTCCTGCAAGTCAATCCTCAAGACTTAATATTTGCAGAGTAGGTGGAAACACTTGGAATTGGCTAATATTAAATTCGAATTTGATTTCCAGCTTGTCAATAAGTTGACTTGCTACAGCATGGAAAATGACAAGGCTTCTAACACATATTCCAGTCCATCTCTTGCTCTTGTTTAGCTTTAACAAGAGAAAGAAGCAACAATAGAAGCCTCAATGGATAGGCTGCTCAAGTTAGATATATGCGTGAAAAGATGGAGTTAAAAGATGAACTAAGATGAAGTGTATAGCTGGAAATGGTGGAGGTAGCAGAAGAATAGGAGGAAAGAAACATGAGGATGGATATGAAAGATTACCTGTGACGGCTGTGAGCATTCAGAGCCTGAGTGAAATCCCATCAATGAAAAACATATGAATTTCCAGGAAAATTCTTAGGGTCCATGGTCTCATGAGACAAATGATTTGGTCTAGGTCATTTTCAGCATGGACATTGAAAAATACTCCCAGTCCCACTCAAGGTTTGTCCTATATATCAAGTAGTTTTGGAATGTTGATGCTGAGTCATTCTTGATGTATTGGAAAGTTGTAAGAAATTTCATTGATTCTGACACCATTATATATAAAAGACAACTCAATAACATAGACTAAATAGTGTTGCAGAATAAATAATACAAAAAATAATCTAGCCATCTAGGCACACAAGAAGCCATTTCAGCTCAGGGTTTAGTGGTATATAACTCAATTACAGAAGCACATTACACTAAGATGGAATCAAATGCCAAAGTACAAAGTCATTCTTAATTCAAAAATACTACAAAAATATTTAGTGCAGTTGATTTATCAAATGCAAAAGTCATTCTTAAATTGAATAATGATGCATTAATAAAGTTGATTGCACCAGATCGATCTGGAATCCAATGGCTAAGTAGTTTTTTATTCAAATAATGATAAGAAGAAACAAAATGTTGGCCATTAGGTCAAATGCACTGAAGCAAGAAAGAATTATTTTTTATTATTTTTTATAAAAAAATTATATTTGTTTTAATTTTTTTATTCTTACCGCCTCATTTTCTTTTTCCTAATTACACTTACAAAAACTATTCAATTACCACAAAAAAACTCCACTGATAAAAATGCTCTGACAGTCCTTTCACTTCAGAACTTAGAAGTCATTACTCAACTATTACATAAATAAAAGAAAGAAACTTGTGGTGCAGGTGCCTACTCCATATATGGAATCATATGCAAGCCATTTGTAATCCAAATATTGATATAAGGATACAAAATTATGTTAAACATAATGCACTGGAGTACTCAACAAAGAAAAATAAAGAAAGAAACTTGTGGTGCAGGTGCCTACTCTATATATGGAATCATATGCAAGCCATTTGTAATCCAAATATCAATCCTTAACTCACAAAACTTATAATTCAAGTTTATGAACATAGGATCATGAATACCATCTTTTTTGTGCAGGCAATTAAGAGAAGATCCATTCATCTCAATTGCTATTTGCTTCCAGATGACATAAAACTTTGACAAAATGAAGGACAAATTTCATTGATCAAGTTAAATTAAAGTTTCACCAGCATAGTGAATACATGTCTACATATCTTTCAACGCAGGAACCCTAGGATTTACACCATTCTAACACCACATACCAGGAAAAGCAGCATAGTAAGCAAACACAAAACAGAACAAACTACAACGCAACAGAAACTAAAATCAACGAGACTATCAAACTTCAGCTTAGCTTAAGCCCTCTCGCCACGGATCCTCCTAGCCAACTGAATATCCTTAGGCATAATGGTGACTCTCTTGGCGTGGATAGCGCAAAGGTTGGTGTCCTCGAAGAGTCCAACGAGGTAGGCCTCCGCCGCTTCCTGGAGTGCGGCGACGGCGCTGCTCTGGAACCTAAGATCGGTCTTGAAATCCTGCGCAATCTCCCTAACCAGCCTCTGGAACGGCAGCTTTCGGATCAAAAGCTCTGTGGATTTCTGGTACTTCCGGATCTCCCTCAGAGCCACAGTTCCTGGACGGAAACGGTGAGGCTTCTTCACTCCTCCGGTCGCCGGAGCGGACTTCCTAGCGGCCTTGGTGGCCAGCTGCTTCCGGGGAGCCTTTCCTCCGGTGGACTTGCGAGCTGTCTGCTTGGTACGTGCCATTGGAACGATTGAACACTCGAATTGTATGTATAGATTGCAGAAACTGCTATGGAATGCTTGTGAGATTTCACGGGATTTGGAGGAGATTTATATAAGGATTTTGAGGGCGGGAGGGTTTGGTATTTGGGGAATTTTTGAAATTTGGGATTTCTGGAGGCAAGTTTCAGCCGTTGATTGCTTTCAACTTTGGTTGGTTCGGATTGGATATGAGCTCGTGATCCGGATAGCGATCCTCGTGAAGGGTATTATATGCAATCAACTATAAACACGTGGCCATGTAAGAATCTGCGTGATTTAATCCTGTGCATTCCATTTTCGCGCCTGGCGGGTTCGACAAAAAATGATTTTTACAAATTTGTAATTCGGTACGTTAACAATGGCTAATTACTTAATAGCCTCTAAACTTTTGTGTAATTATGCCCCAAACCATCAATGCAGTATTAATATATATAGAGCAAATTCCACTTTTCGTCCTCAAATATTGTGTCATTGTTACATTTAGTCATATTCTTTTGATTGTGTCATATTACATCACTGACTTTAAACAATTTTCACTTTTAGTTATCGACTATTGTAGTATTGTCACATTTAATCATATTCTTTTAATTTTGTCATATTACTTTGCCATATACCACAGTTTTGCAATTACAAAACCATAACATAAATTTTATATGCCTCCTCAAGGTATGATTTTTTCTTTTTTTTTTAATGAAATTAGTAAATTACTTTGTTGAAAATTACAAATAGGTTAAATTATTAGTTATGTGCACAACATTTGTATAAGTTATTACTATGTTGGTGATGCCTGTTATCCAACTATTCTTGAGTTTTTACGTCGTAGTGTATGGAGAGTTATAGGTTAAACGAATTGTGCTAACAATGACAAATATGAAACAAGCAAGCTTTATTCAACTATTGACACTCGTTTATCTAGCTTTTCATTTATCCAATTTTTCATGTGTTGGGTGCTATAGGCTTCTCGTGGTGTGTGTATCGTGTAAGCTGGTTGCACGTAATAGTTACTAAAAGCTTTCACTTTCCCATGTTTTGTTGGTAGTCTATAAATATGAGATTTCAAGGTATGAATCATTTTAGACATCACAATCTTAGAGATACACGACCTATTTCCTCTATATTCAAGCATCATTCTTCACATGGTTTAGTTGTGTACCAACTCATCATGCTAGTTGTTGTTTTTCATTTTAGTATGTATCTATTACAAGACTAAAATAGCACCGACAACCTAGCTAACGCCTTATTTAGCATTTTGTATTGCTCATTACATGTTTTATCCTCAATTGCCCAATTATTTTGTGGTTGGCCTAATTAAAAAATGAGTAAATACCCAAAATAGTTCATCGAATATAACATAATTTACAAATTGATCATTAACTATTGATTCAATCCAATTAAATCAACTATTAAAATTTTACCCAATTAGGTCCCCCGTCAATTCTTATGTTTAAAGCATGTCAACTTTGAGGTCAAAAGAGTAATTTCATTAGCTCCTCAGTTATACAGTAAACTATCCCTAAAATTAAAACCTAAATACGTCGTCGTTCTATTATTTGTCTCCCTTTCCATTCTCGACTCCATCGCGACTAGCGACGGCCGTGGTCGGCCAGGATTGAGCAAAGAAGAAAAAGAGGCAGAGAATGGAGAAGTAAATGTCGAGGTAAATATGGACGAAAATGATGAGTTTTTGGAGGGAGAAATAGGCTTTGAAGCGGTTGAATATGAGGGAGATGATGATGTGAGGGGTGAAGATGAAAGAGGCGACTGTGGGGGCGTATTTGTTGCCCACGATGGGCTTAAAGTTATTTGGTGATTTGTTTGTTGGCTTTGTTGAGGTAAACTTTGGAGGTTTTGGAGATTCTTTCCAAATCCGGCAAAGGGTTTGTTGGAATTTGGAGGGCATGACTCTGAACTCGGAAATCAAGTCGTATTGTTCATCGTCAATTTAGTATGGTTTTGTGTCACCGGATGAGCTTTTCTTGGTGGATTGCGATTTGCGTTCTTGGAGTTTGGTCGATGGCTTCTTTTCTAGCTGGGATTTGGGATGTTCTTTTGCCTAAGCAGCAGCATTGTTGGTTTCGTTCTTGGAAAAAAAAAGAGCTAAGCTTGGTTAGATATGAGGATTCCTTGATGGTTTTGGTTGAATTTGAGGCTTTTAATTTCAATGAATTGGAAGTAGAATTCAGCTTATTGAAATGATTCTTCTGGGAAACCTTATAAGAGCCTGGAGTGGGTTTGGGAAGCTTGGTTTTGTTCTTAAGGGAGAGTGAAGAAAGAGAGGAAGAAGAAGAAGAAAGCTTGAGTTTGGTTTGGTTTTTGGTTGATCCAAACCCATACCCATTCTCAGAGAACATTAGTTTGGTTATTGTGTGATCCAAACCCATACCCAGTCATGAGAATCTTAGTTTAGAGAGAGGTGGGTGACGTGGCAGAGGTGGCGAAAGAGGGGGAGTGGGAGAGCAGCGAGGTAGCAAGGTGGTTTTGGACATTGAAATTACTCTTTTGACCTCAAAGTTGACAGGCTTTAAACGGAAGAATTGACGGAGGACTAGTAATTTTTGAATACTTGAGGATTTAATTGGATTGAATTAATAGTCAATGACCAATTTGTGAATTATGTTATAGTCGAGTAACTATTTTAAGTATTTTATCTTCAAAAATCATATGTAGCCAATATTTTATACTCCGGAATTATTTTAATATATAAAGATTGTTAATTTTCAATTAGAAAGATGCTTATCTAAAAGGGGAAAGAAAAAAAAAAAAAAAAAAAAAAAACGAAGAAGAAGTAAGCAACGACCAAATTTGCAAATTGACCATTGACCCATACATAGTGTTGTCAAGTTGAATATTACTATTCACTAATCCGCAATACTTTACCGCGTTGAATTCGTCAGCCGCGCCCCTTTCACACGTCGTGGCCTTAGACTACTTGCACAGTTGCACATGAAAATTGAAAGAAGTAAGAAAAGGGCACACGAAATTTCCGCACTCCTTCCTGCCCAAAAAGATTAGAAAAAATTGTATTTTTCATCTTTAAATTTAAATTATAAGGTAGTGGTAGAATTCATTTATAAGTGATGGTTATACTCATTTTTGTCCACATTACACGTTTCATCTTTTTTATCAATAAAATATTAGCGACAAAATTTGTAATTTTAGTATAACTCATCGACAAAAAGCGAACATGAAAAGACGAAAAGTGCAACGCAATATGATAACTTAGGACAAAAAGTGAGCATGATCAACACTCAAGTACGAATTTTACAATTACTCTATAATTTAGAGATGAAAAGTGCAATTTTCCCTAATCCTTGCTAACAGATTTTTGATTGAACCCGTCATACAAAATAATCTTAATGCAATTTATTATATGACGTAATTTACAAGTTATTACACGAAAATAAAAATTATGGCATATACATTATTATTATTATTATATAACAACTAATTTCCCCATTAGTGAAAACAAATTCCCAGCCCAATTTGACCGGCAACCACTCCATAATAAATAAATAATTCAAAGTCCACCCCTCTCATCATACCAACCCAAAAATAGACCGTTCATCTTCCTTCCTCAATATAATACCAGGATAGATTATCCAGGCAGAAAAAAACCTAATCTTCCATATCCATTCTTGATTATTCCTCTGTTTCAATTCATCTCGTATCTGATTGCTGTAGCAATGGACAAGGAACAAGACGAGATTCAGTTTCTCGGCTTCTTCAGCATATTCAAAGAATCATTCAGCCTGGTTTCCACATGGAAGAGGATCTTCTCCCAGATTACAGCCGCCATGATCGTCCCTCTCTCCTTCATCTACCTCGCGCACATCGAGATCTCCGACATCCTCTTCACCGACATCCTCCGCGACGAGTACATCCTCGACAGGATCCAGCGGGGCACGAAGACGTACGAGAAGATCTCCGACGTTCTCTCCTCGGAATGGACCGCCTTCTGGCTCTTCAAGATCGCCTACTTCATCTTCTTCCTCATCCTCGCCCTCCTCTCCACCGCCGCCGTCGTCTACACCATCGCCAGCATCTACACCGCCAAGGAGATCGCCTTCCGCCGCGTCATGTCGGTGGTCCCCAAGGTGTGGAAGCGCCTCATGGTGACTTTCCTCTGGAGTTTCGCCATTCTCTTCGCCTATAACGTTCTCACTTTTTCTATCCTCATTTTATGGGTGATGATGGTGGGGCCCAGGGGGGTGGGGTTGTTCGTGGCGGGGGCGATAATGGTGGGGTACATGATAGGCTTCGTGTACATAACCGTAATTTACCACCTCGCCACCGTGGTGTCCGTGCTGGAAGACGTGCACGGCCTGAGCGCGTTGATCAAGAGCCGGGGTTTAATCAGGGGCAAAATGGGGATTTCCGCGGTCATCTTCTTGCTTCTCAACCTGGTTTTTTTTGGGGTTCAGACCGGGTTCGAGTACTTCGTGGTGCTCGGCTATGGCGGCGGGGTTGCAGGGAGGGTATGGTATGGGATTCTCTGCGTCGTTTTGCTGGCGATTCTCATACTCTTTGGACTCACCACCCAAACCATCATTTACTTCATCTGCAAGTCATATCACCATGAGAATATTGACAAGTCTTCGTTGTCGGATCATCTGGAAGATTACCTCGGAGAATATGTTCCCTTGAAGTCTAAGGATGTACAGCTCGAGTCATTCCACGTTTAATGTGCAATTTTTTTTCTTGGTTTTTGTCAAAGAATTGTTGATGTTCATTCTTTGATATGTATACGAGGATATGAATGTTTTTACAGAGATAATATTTGATTAATGGTGATTTGTAGTTGTACAATCTAACCTGAACCCTGTTCAGAGATAATGTATGTGCAGTTCTCTATTGCTTGTTTTATTTAGGTAGATGTATGGTTGTTTGTATATGTGGGATCAGTAACAACCCTGAATCTTTGTGATACTATTTTCCAATATTGACTTATACCAAACCTTTATTACACTTATGTTCAATTTTTTTTTTTTAATACTACTGACTCTATTACAATGAAGTATCTGTTCATAACTACTTTCTCAACCTATTGAAGCACAATAAATCAGTATTGTCTCCACTGAGGCTCGAATCCACCACCTCCCATATACAGGGAAGGGTTTGATGTCACTGGACTACAAGGTCTTTGGCACACTTATGTTCAATTTGATTGGAAGAAGAAAAAAATAAACTTATAAACATCATGACCCGTACTAAATCAAGCAATCAAGGCATACTATGTCACGTGGGGTATAAAATGGGGGTGGGATTTGGAAATTCATGTATAATTACTCTAATGAGAATTTAAAAATGTATCATGTACTTTTTTTAAATAGCTCTGCATTCTGTCAAGCGTAAACTTTAGAAACGTAATATTAGGTTAACTATTTATTATTCTTAACTTACTCATTGATTTTAATAAGAAATGTTTTTAGGTTCGAACCCCATCCCAACCACAGTTGGTATAATTGTTGAACATATACTATAAGTCTATAAATATGTTAAAGTTTATTAAAAAAAAATATAATATAAAATTTAACATGAACTTTGGTAACTAATTAGTCATACTATATGTTCAAATTTTTAGCATAAAATGACATTGTAAGTAGCTATTGTGTGGTACATATATATGTGAGGTCCACTTCTGATTTGTGTTGGGTCAACGTGCGTTCGGGCCATTCGTTGTGAGACGAAAACATTGATATATTGCACGTTCAAACGGATATGGGTGAATGAGAATTTGGTTTTGAAAGTTAACCAATTTGAGTTGAAAATGAAGGTTGAATGGCTTCGTAAAAACACTTATCCACATTAGTTTGAGAAGTGGTTTGCACCACTATATATACAAGAGCATTTTAAAAGCATGTTGAATTGTATAGCATAGAGTCTCTCGCGCGTGTAGGGGATGCAAATCAAATCTCAAAATGAGTCTGAAAAGACTTACTCGTGTACGTCGGCACCTGCGGGCTAAGTTATGTCAAATTTTCGTATAATTTTTCAAACTCGAAGCCATTGTGTGAGAGGTAATGTTGAACAAATAGTCACATGGTCGAGAGGTAACGTTGAGTGAATAGTCACCTTTCGGACTTGTCACGTTTCATACTTGACTTTCAGCCGAGTAGTTACCATTCGAATGCAACTATTTTGTTTGACCGAACAGTTGACTACTCGTAAGTAACCTTCCGGGTAACTTTTGAAAGGTACCATTCGGAGTAGTTACCTTTCGAATTACTCACGTTTCGAACCATTCGAACCACTCTTCACTGTTATGTATATTAATTATAATGTTATAGAATTAATTACGAATTAATTCCAATTTAAATTTTAGAATTAATATCCAGATAAATGGTTGTCTGTTACGAATGTTACAAAGCTGAATTCATTTAAGTTGTTAATGCGATGATTACTATTTTTAATTTCCACATTTCCTATGAAAACCTTTTGTTGGCATATTGTTAAGGCTGTTGATTTTGAGAACTTCAACAATCTGATTTTGTCTTCGCTCCCTATCTCTCAACTCTTTTATTCGAAAAATATTTTGCAAACAATTCCGTAAAGTGTACGGAACGCCCGCTTGGTATTCTTGTTTGCCAGACATTTCGTTTGAATGCTCAAGCTTAAGGTTGTAATCCGTTTTATTATGGAAGACTGACGCTGCAATGCCCATAGCACTATTATGGACTTTATTGCTTCAAAATAAAATGTTAATGGGTTTAATTGTAACTTTAAAAAGTTTATGTACTTAATTGACTTTTGAAGTAAAGTTTGATAGCATATTTGACTATCGAATGAGTTAATATCCAAGTTAGTCTACGAATATAATGATTTTTCTCGATTTAGTCTTTATGTGAAGTCATCAATTTTGATTATCTTATCCAATTCAGTCCTCAACTGTCATAATCAATGACTAAACCAAGAAAAATCACAATAGTTAATGACTAAATTTGGTAAAACTACTATAGTCGAATATTAACTTGGGTAAAACTGACTACATTGGGTTTTAATATATGTGAAATTGCAAAGCTATATTATCCGATGACTCGTTTGAGTATAACCATCAAAGTTGATGACCTAATTAAGTACAAAAAGTTGTTTATGACTAGATCGAGTAAAAATCACTATATTTGATGGCTAAATTGAGTATTATCCCCATCTCAGATAATAGGAATGTCAATATGGTCGGAGATAAGTCGAGGAGGACAACCTCCATCATTCGAATTAGTGATTGGGTAGCTATGAATTTTCATAATAACCCAAACAGGCCATCCAACGTTAATTGTAGACAAGCTCAAGGGTGGAGCCAAGGTTGGATAGTACAGGGGGCCAACTACGATTGAAGTACTAAATCAAATACTCCGTACATTGATATCCATTTAACATGTTTCAAAATAACCATTACACTACAAAATTACTAACGTTTAGAATAAATCATCTATAATCGAATAAGTATAAAATTATTTTGCAATATGCTTTTCGATGTAGATTGCTTTGTATAGTTAAAACTTAAAAAGAATAAAAATATTCACCCATGTTTTGAAATACTATTGATTATTTATTGAAAACTATCCTCTTCACAACATAACATAATAGCAATTGTTTTCTCAAATACAAATACTACAAAGCTCCTATTTTTTTAATTGAATTGATGAAATCAATAAATATATTAATCAAATATGCAACACATCACATATAAGTACAAAAAAAATCAAACATAAACTAGTAACTACATAAATATTAATGTGAGTTTCAATTCAAATTATTAATAGAAGTGGGAGTACAAGCGTGGATAAATAATGTCTATTTATTTGAGAGATATGATTGATGAGAAATAAGAAGAAAATCATTTAAAATGTGATATTATTTTCGTAATTAATATTACAAATTTCGTATGTGTATTACAAAATAATACTTGGGCTGCACATACTCAAAGTTTGTTAAGCCCTATAAAAAAGAGAGTTTATTTTTGGAAGCCCTACCCGCAGGCCGCAACAAGATGCCAAGCCGATCATAGTATCATAAGCACGCCCTTCTTTTATTCATCTCTCACCTTGCAGTCTTTCACCAGTCACCACTTCTCTTTCAACACAGAAGGCCGGAACGCCATCGTAGCAGCCCTCTTTAATAGGTATCGCCACAACCACTATTTGCTTGCTTAGTTGTTTATATTGAGTTATCATATAACACTGTTTGGCTAAGTTGTATTGATTTTTTTGTTTGATTTATAAGCAGTGGAATGTATCAAATAATCATTCTCCCTCCCGTTTTTGTTTTCCATTTTGCTTAGTTTTTAATGTTTTCATTTCATTTTCTGTGGTTTTCTAGAAGCAAACATGTCAAATTCCTGGACTAATAACCAGAAATGCTTGGTGACTTGAATACTTATGGTGCATGTTTTGTGCAGGGGTTAGAGATGGCTGGAAAATCGAACAAAGGGAAGAATCGGAAAGGGCAAAATGCCACCAATGCTACTGAGCATAAAGTGCCATCTGATGCTCCTGATTGTGTAAGTTCAGAAGCTAATGGAAATGCAGAATTGAGTGAATCAGCTGATATGAAGACTGAAATGAAAGAGTCTTCGAATGGGGCTCCAGAGGACCAGCCTAAGCAAGGTGGAGTTATTGGTGGCCTCTTCTCTCCTTGCCTTTTGCACTAATAGTTCTGTTTGTAACTTTAGAATTCAAAAAATTGTCACTACTGTTAAAGAACTAAGGAACTTATACACTGCTATGTATCCCAGTCCCCGACCTTTAATTAGCTTTTACTACTTGTTCATCACTTTATGTTTAGATATATTCTAAACATTTAGTCTGCAGCTGACTGTTTCTAGCTTCAAATGGTTTATTTTTGTGTCTACACATATTTTTAATTTGTTTGTGCAAGCTCGGAGATATTATTTGCCCATTTTCATCTACTAGGCTTACGGCAACATTGTTTTAGCGTCAGTTTGATAGAAGTTTATGGATCTTTTCATGAATTATTATTTAGAATATGGATTGAAACATTGTGGGTCAACTTAATACCTATTTCTCTCAACACATAATTCCTTCCCCTAGGATGACCACAGATGTATAAACAAATGTGGTTCCACATTAATATTTGCATACATAGTTTCTTTTAGGAATGGGAAGCGTAATTGTTACTGGAGGTGAAATATCTTACTTAAAGAAATAAAGAATGGCAGTGCCTTGTTGCTATACTACCCTTGTTCTGATGATATTCTTCAACAACTACATTATATCTAATTTGTTTATCTCTGATGATTTAGTTTGTCGTAACCCTCGTTTGAAACTTAAGTGTTTACAACATTAATGAGACAAGGCTCACTTTCCCCTTCCTTATTATGTCCACGTTATTTAATTCAGATACATATTATGTTAATCTTCAATTACTTTGGATTGCTTTGGGAAACAATATAATTTATATCTTACAATAGGTCTTCTGTATCAGGTGGTATCCATCTATATCCAGTTACTGTTAAAACTCAAGGGGGTGAAAAGCTAGAGCTTCAAGTAAGACAAAGATTACCATTAAATTTGTACTCTGTCATTAGCTTGTTTATATCCTATTTCCTATGCCCATACCCTGCAGCTTGAAATTTTTGATGTATTTCTTCCGATCTCTTTGAAATTATTTGTAAATCCTACTTACATTGTGTATATTAAAAGTCACTGAATATGTCCTATACCATGAAATGGTTCAATCTTCTATGCTGGTCAGAATACTGAGTTCCTTTAACAGAATAAGATAGAAATTATTTTGTTCAACTGATTTAAAGTTGGTGTTTGTGAATGTTTTGATGGTATTATGATTGCAGCTGAGTCCTGGGGATTCTGTTATGGATGTGAAGCAGTTTCTTCTTGATGCTCCAGAGACATGTTTCTTTACTTGTTATGACCTGTTATTGCACACAAAGGATGGATCAAATTATCATCTAGAGGATTATAATGAAATTTCTGAGGTAGCTGATATCACCTCTGGAAACTGCTCCCTAGAGATGGTTCCTGGTATGCCTGTCTTGTGCTTGGCCTGCATTAGTGCTAGAATTTGCAGGCTAAATAACATTGTGGTTATTGCTTGTTTGCTTGCAGCATTATATGATGATCGATCTATTAGGGCTCATGTTCACCGTACTCGAGAATTGTTATCTCTTTCCAGTTTGCATTCCTCACTCTCAACATCACTTGCACTACAGCATGAATCAGGGCAACCAACAGCTGCCAAATCTGGAGGTTTGTTATTCAAGCTTACCTTCATTCTCCTTTTTAGATTTTCTCCTTTCCTTGTTATTTTATTCTTTATTCATCATATGTAAATCTACTGTATGATTTTTTTTTTTGGATGTTTATTGTGTAGAGCCAAATCAGCCAATCAAAGCTGATATACCAGAACTCGATAATATGGGTTTTGTGGACAATATTTCCAGTTCGCTCTCCAATTTGTTATCAACAATTTCTAAGGAAGTGAAATGTGTGGAGAGTATTGTGTTCTCTTCATTTAATCCTCCTCCCAGCTACAGAAGGTATTATTATTTATTTTCAAGTAATATGTATAATCATATCCGATCATTTGCTTCTGGATATTATCAGTAACATTGTGAGTGCTGTTTTTATTGTATTCAGGCTTGCTGGAGACTTGATTTATTTGGATGTAGTAACACTTGAAGGAAACAAATATTCTATTACGGGAACAACTAAAAACTTCTATGCTAATTCAAGCACTGCAAATGTTCTTGATCCAAGACCAAGTAAAACTGGCTCCGAAGCAACAACTGTAATTGGACTTTTGCAAAAGATTAGCTCAAAGTTTAAGAAAGGTATCAATGACATGTTTAGAAGTAGTCATTGTTTATTTGGGCTTCTGAATATACTGAAAACCATATGTAATGATATACAACTCGGTTTTCTTTATTAAAGCCTTTCGAGAAATATTGGAGCAGAAGGCCTCTGCACATCCTTTTGAAAATGTTCAATCTCTACTGTCCCCAAATTCATGGCTTGGCTCCTATCCCATTCCTGGTAAGTGCTTTCCATTAGCTATTATCATGCTAGCTTATAATTTATTTTTCATCCACATATTTCAAATGGGATGTTCATAGTCATTGAGACACTGAGTGCTTTGCTCGAGTTTACCAGCCACTAATCATATGAATATTGGTTATTTTGATCCGTAGAGTTTATCTGATTAAGATATTAGGTGCTCTTTGTATCCTCCCAGAAACTCTGGTTTTGCTCTATTTGAGGTCCATAATCAATGTTGCATTGTCTATGCCTGTGGCACTTGCTTCTCCAATCCTTCTGATTAATTGTGTTTGATTGATTTATTTTTTTGGTTGCATATGGAAGAAGTGCACACACTATATTTATCAGTGTGGTATTAACTTGTATTTCTTGCTTCAGATCACAAACGTGATGCAGCTAGGGCAGAAAATGCTTTGACACTTTCTTTTGGAAGTGAGCTGATTGGGATGCAAAGAGATTGGAATGAAGAGTTGCAATCCTGTCGGGAATTTCCGCATGGGACACCACAGGAAAGGTGCATTGCTACCTCTTTAAGTTTGTCTCTCTATGAATGTGAATGTACTCTATTAAGTTTATTATTATTATTATTATTATTATTATTATTATTGCTGTTGCCATTATTACGAGTGATGGTATTTATTATGCTTTTAACTTTCTTATATCACTCATAACAATTATTTCCAGGATCTTGCGAGATAGGGCCCTTTACAAAGTCACTTCTGACTTTGTAGATGCTGCAACTAGTGGTGCTATTGGAGTCATCAGCAGATGTATACCACCAATCAACCCAACCGATCCAGAGTGCTTTCATATGTTAGTCACTTTTACACAACTCCATGCAATTGCTGTATTCTATGCATTACAGTGTGCTTTGCCCCTTTATTTAATTGTTTCTTTTTTTAATTTTTTTTAAATTTTTTTTATCTTTTACTCCTGATATCAGTATTACAGTGTCAGTGCTCCTGTAAAACCATTCCATTAAATTTTTCTTTTGGTGGTTCCTACTTTTGTACTGTTCATTAGTTTTCCATATCTGTGTGTGCCCTCTAAACCTCTAGCTATACACTCTTGGCCGCCTATTATTCATATGCCTAATATGAGGAATACAGATGCCATGTTCTATGTATTTTATGTATATGTCTTTATTTGATTAAACGCCTCCTCACACCTTTTTTAAAAATCTAAAATTATTGGCAAGCACGAGTTTGGTAATATAATTGCCTTAAATCTTTGTAAAGTTACATCAACTGTTCCTCATTTGTTTTCATGTTTTCCAGGTATGTCCACAATAACATATTCTTCAGCTTTGCTGTTGATGCGGACCTTGAACAATTGTCCAAGAGGAAGACCTCTGACTCTCTTTCAGAAGTTGAGATCACAAGCCCAATTCAATTATCATCTGAGAAGATCCCCAACAATTTACCACATGGAGCTTCTGAAATTTCAAATGGGGAGAAACCCACTGCTTCTAGTGCTGAACATGTAAATGGCATGTTGGATTCAGCCGTTGGAGGACCTGCTGAGAATCAGTTGGCTGAAAGTGAGCAAGCCACATATGCAAGTGCAAACAATGACTTGAAAGGCACAAAGGCATATCAAGAAGCTGATGTCCCTGGGCTATACAATCTTGCAATGGCCATAATTGATTACAGAGGTCACAGGGTCGTTGCACAGGTGTCTAATAAACTTGTGGTCTATTCTCTTTAAGTGCAATATGCTGATGAATATTAGTGCCTCATTGATAATTAAGTCTTTGGACTTGAAGTTTGTATAGGTCAATTTGTAAGACTATATTACCTAACTGTGAACCTCTGCCACTGCCATCCTGAAAAGATAAAAGCAATGAATTTCTAATTAAATGTCACATTTCAGCCTCCCATGTTGAAAATTTTCAGCTGCTAGAGAGGATTGGTTTTGCATCATCTTTGTTACACACTAAATCTTTGTATTTTCTATTCTCATTAAGTGTATCTGCATAATGAGCTCACAATCTACAGGAACAACACTAGACACTTATTTGAATTTTAGATTGTTGATTACACTTGTCACTTGCGTGCTTCTTCCTTTGTATGTATTGCAGTTGGTACTTTGTGTCATTATAATCATCATTATTCTGTTACTTGCTTACAGAGTGTTTTACCTGGCATCCTTCAAGGTGATAAATCAGACTCCCTTCTGTATGGTTCTGTTGATAATGGGAAGAAAATATGCTGGAATGAAGATTTTCACTCCAAGGTTGGTTTTCTTTGGTGTGATTTTAATTCTTTTTTGGTTGTGACATTTTCTATCTACTAAGTAGCAGCAATGCCCACAGGGTGAAAAGTGTTTCTATTATTGTACTGTATGAAAGAAACCTATAATGCAATCAATTCTATTTCCTGTAATTTCACGTGATTTATGAAAGAAGATGATTGACAGTGTATGTCCAGTGGATTTCACTGTTATCGTGCATGCTATCTTCCTATGTAAAAAAAATGAATGCTGAAGTGAGAGTTTGCTTAGCTACTATATTATGTTATTTTGGTTTTGTAATTTGATAAGCAAGATGGTTTACAAAATGAATTTCTTGATTCCAACTTTCCGAGGCTTCCAGCTACTTCTGTCTGGTTTTGGATCTATATGACTATATTGTCAAGTCAAATAATTGTTTTTCTCAGCTTTATTGCAATAATATCTTTATATTTTGAGATATTGCAATAATGTCTTAAATATGGAGATATTCTTCTCTACTATACAGACTACCTGTTTCTTGGTTCAATCAATATTTTTAATCCTTTGGCTATCAATAGGTAGTTGAAGCTGCAAAGCGTCTCCACTTGAAGTTACATGCTGTCTATGATGGATCTGGAAATATTTTTGAGTTGGCTGCACCAGTGGAGTGCAAGGGTATTGTTGGCAGCGATGACAGGTATGAGATAGTTTGTTTGGGCAATAATAACTTTTTGAATTTAAGCATTAATTTTTCTAACACTGGCATTCAGGCATTATATATTGGACCTGATGAGAGTCACACCTCGTGATGCCAATTATAGCGGTCCAGGTTCCAGATTTTGTATTTTGAGACCTGAGTTGATAACTGCATTTTGCCAAGTTAGTAGTCCATTTTTCAGCAATTGTTCCTTTTAATTATTTTTTCATTTTTTCATTCTTATTCTCTTATTTATTTATTTCTTGGTGTATTTATTTATTTGTTATTTTTTACTTAAACAGGTTGAAGCTACAGATAGGTCAAAATCAAAGTCCAAGGCTGAGGGAGAGGTTCAAGAGACTAGTGATTCTTCAGATGCAAATAATACTGATGAAATTCCTAGAACTGAGGATAATGCCCCGAGCCAGGTTGACAAAGAGGTAATTTTTTTCCTTCTAAAGTATTTAAGCAAGGATTATGGACTTGGTGCTGCTGTGTATATTACACTCTGCTGTAATCTTTTACTATAAGCAGAGCATCATTCTTTAATATGTTTTGAGCTGTTTGTGTATATGTCTAAATTTGTGATATATCTCTGTATGGGATTACATCTTGGGATATGCCTGCATGTACTTTGTTCGCTTGTCATAGTTATCAGATAATAATATTGTCTTTGATTTGAAAGTTGGGAAAACAGTTTGAAAAGTTTTCTGCATTTGGGATCCCTTTTAGCTTAACCTGGTGCTGCTTCTTGTGCTCAGTCAGTGATGCTATTCTGCATTTATCTTCTTCTTTTTTCAATATAAAATGATGATGCATCAATTTGTTGTTTTTTACCATGCTACAAACATGGGAAGCATTGTACGCCAAGTTTTTTAGTTTTACTGCTTTGCAACCACTATGCCTTACTTCTGTGTGGATTTTACTTGTGCTAATGTTGTATTTGGACTATTCTGGTTCTGTACAGGAAAAATTAAGTGAAAGTAACGATGCTAAAGAATGCTGTTCTCAGTCAGGGAGCAAAGATGATATCCCTGAGGAGATACTTTTTAATCCTAATGCTTTCACTGACTTCAAGTTGGCTGGGAATAAAGAGGCATGGATTTTGCATATTTTTATGTCCTTCAGTCAGATAATTGTGTGATTCCTATTTCCTAATTCATTGTGCCCTACACTAACTTGACCAGGACATAGCTGCTGATGAAGAACTTGTGAAGAAAGTTAGTTTGTATCTTAAAGATGTTGTGCTTCCAAAGTTTGTACATGACCTCTGCACGCTTGAAGTCTCACCCATGGATGGGCAGACTTTAACTGAAGCACTTCATGCCCATGGGATTAATTTACGTTATCTTGGAAAAGTAAGAAGCTCTTTATGGTTTTTTTTTTTTTTTTTTTTTGACAATTTTCTGGTTAATAATAATCTTATGTATCCTTTAAATTATGTGTTTTTTTGGTAGTATGAAGCCCCTGTAAGTAATTATTATTACTGATACAACTATATCACTACCACTAATTTATTCAAGGTGTTTTAATCTCCTCCAGGTTGCTGAGGGAACTAGGCATTTCCCTCATTTATGGGATCTTTGTTCTAATGAAGTTGTCGTTAGGTCCGCTAAACACATTTTCAAGGTGATCTGCATCTGCTAGTGTTTGACATATCATTGTTATTTTCACGTTTTTTTTTTTTTTAAATTTTAATTTCCCGTTAAAATCTCTATTTTGTTAGCCTGCTGTAAGGTTACGTTGCAACTTATTTTCATTTTGAACCTTGGAGAACTGTGTTATTTGGTTAGCTTTTCTAATAAAATCTTTGTTTTCCTTGCTGTTTGTATAACATCATTTGTTCTTATTTCTTTTGTTCTGTTGGTTCAATAACAGTTATTAACAGATCTGTTGGACTTGCAGGATGTCATGAGAGATGCAGAAGACCATGACCTCGCAAGTGCCATCTCACATTTTTTTAACTGTTTCTTTGGAAACATCCAAACTACATCAAACAAAGTTGGCACAAATTCTGTGCATTCTAGAAATCAAAAGAAGGTAAACAATGTGGTACTCGGGTCATTTGTCATTTGTGTTATCTAAGACAATGTGATACGATATTATTTTGGGCTGTTTGTCTGATAGAGGGGTATACATTCTATTATGCTTTAATAATATCCCTTTTCTGGTGTGTGCAAATATGGAAATGCTGCAAACCTTTGTGAGTTTTATCCATTGTTGCAAAAATCCCGCCTAGGCACCGATTAATCCCCGCCGGCGCCGGTCGACCGCCTAGCGTATCACCTAAGTTTTTGATTTCGTCAAACTATATATACACATGGTGGTCTAGGCGACCGCCTTAGCTCCGCCTAGGCCGCTTAGGTGCTGACAGCCTAGGCACCGACTAGGCCGCCTAGTCGGCCGATTAACTATTGCTCTTTTTTTTTTTTAATTTTATTTTATTTTTTATTTTAATGGGTTATTTCACTCAAAACAACATCATTTTGAGCGAAATAACCATAAATTGTACAAAGTCTTAATATTTTTAGGTTAATATTTAATATTTTAGTATTAACTATTAAAGTATTATATACTTTATAATTATTAGTTTTTAAAAAATAAAAAATAAAAATACACGGGCGCCTAGGCGCCGATTAATTCCCGCCTAGGCGTCCTAGGCGTCAGGCGCTCCCTGACCGCCCAAGGAGCGCCTAGCGATTTTTTCAACCATGGTTTTATCTAATCGGATTATCTCTTGTGTGGTGTTTTGCTTTAAGCTGTACTAAGACTAAACATATTCTCCAGGATCATCATTCTTCAGGGAAGTTTTCCAAGGGACAGGCAAAGAAGAAAAGTGCGGCGTCTGCAGGAAAGAAGCAATCTTCATATATGAATGTCACGTCTGATAGTTTGTGGTCTGACATCAAAGAATTTTCAAGACAAAAATATCAGGTATCAAGTAATTTAAAATTTTCACAGGTTCTTGTCTATTACTTTCATTTGTAATCAGATTCTAATTGATAACTTTTCAGTTTGAATTGCCTGACGATGCAAGATTACTGGTAAAGAAAATTCCAGTTTTACGCAATCTTTGCCTGAAGGTACCTCATGATTATCTCATTAACTGTTCATCTGAATTTTGTTTCTTATTGCTATTCAATGTTGCACTTCTATTAATGGATAAGACAACCGTGGTTAATATTTTATATTGCTTATGCTTCTATTGACTGTGGTATTCTTTAACAGGTTGGAGTAACCGTTGCAACTCGAAAATATGATCTTGATGCTGTCACACCTTTTCAAGCAACTGATATTTTGAATCTTCAACCGGTGGTGAAGCATTCGATCCCTATCAGTTCAGAAGCAAAGGATCTGGTGGAAACAGGAAAAGCTCAATTAGCTGAGGTATAAACAGTTCTAGGCAACATTATGTAGTGTGACCTTCGTGTTTGGGAAGGAAATGAAATTCATGAGACTTGTAGGAAAAATAATTTAGTGAAGATTAATGTATTGTATTCTTAGGATCATTGCTATTTATTTTCAGGGTTTGCTTAATGAGGCCTATTTATTGTTTTCTGAAGCATTCACAATACTTCAGCAGGTATAGTTGTTAACTGATTGACTATTGTGATTAAATTCATTATCGATTAGCACAAATTAGCCTGGTTTCTACACAATGTGCAGGTTACTGGTCCAATGCATAGGGAAGTTGCCAACTGTTGTCGGTAATTGTTATTTGCTTTACCAACTCATTTATCTAGCATTCCAAATATTTTTTTTTCTTTTTACCTCAGTTAGTTTGCGTCTTTACAAAATTATCTTTATCTTACCCCCATCAGTTTTGCATTACAGATATCTAGCTATGGTTCTGTACCACGCCGGTGATATGGCAGGTGCAATAGCGCAACAGCACAAGGAACTTATCATTAATGAACGCTGCCTTGGACTGGATCACCCGGACACTGCTCACAGGCAGGAGTTCTTTTCCTCTGAACATCTATTTGTCCGTTAAGATGCTTCTTTGAAGGCCACGGCATTTATATACCTCGACTGATCATTATGTTACTGTTCTTGACTACAGCTATGGAAATATGGCTCTTTTCTACCATGGGCTCAGCCAAACGGAACTTGCGTTGCGGCACATGTCAAGGGCTTTACTTCTGCTCGGGTTGTCTTCTGGTCCCGATCATCCTGATGTTGCTGCAACTTTTATAAATGTTGCGATGATGTACCAAGATATTGGAAAGATGGATACTGCTCTTCGATACCTGCAAGAAGCCTTGAAAAAGAATGAGAGACTCCTAGGAGAAGATCATATTCAAACTGCTGTCTGCTATCACGCACTGGCAATCGCCTTTAATTGTATAAGTGGTTATAAGGTGTCCCGCCAGGTATATTTTTGAGTCTTTTATTTTTCCCTGTATTTCAGAAATACTTATTATAACGAATTTTGGAATCCATTTTATCAACAGCATGAGCAGAAGACATATGATATTTTAGTGAAACAACTTGGAGAGGACGATCCAAGGACAAAGGATTCTCTGAATTGGTTGAACACATTTAAGATGCGTGAGTTACAGGTATGGTATTGCTACCGTTCACTTATAAAATACCTTCATTTAGAATTTGTGGGTCTGTTGTCTTCAAACATTTGTTCATCCATGGTGTTAAATGCATTTTTCACAGTTGAATGCTCAAAAGCAGAGGGGTCAAGCTTTAAATGAGACTTCAGCTCACAAGGCTTATGACATTTTGAAGGTACGTTTCATTTTTATGAAAATGTTTCACGCTGTACTTTCTGTCTAGTATGATTCTTTCATTTTGTTCATTCTGAATTTTTAGCTCCAAACTTGTGAATTGATTTACAGGCCAATCCTAGTATATTACAAGCTTTTCAAGCTGCCACTGGTGGTGCTGGGTTAGCTGGTGTGAATCAATCTCTAAATGCTGCCATGCTCGGTGAAGCCTTGCCCCGAGGAAGAGGAGTCGATGAAAGAGCTGCCCGTGCAGCTGCAGAAGTACGGAAGAAAGCTGCTGCAAAGGGTCTTCTACTACGTCCTAATGCTGGTGCCGTGCAGGGTTTGGCCCCACTTTCTCAGATACTAAACGTAATAAACCCCGGGATCACACCTGATGCTGTAAATAGGGTTGAAACTGATGGAGCAAATAACGAAGCAAACGGGCACTCCACAACCACAAATACACCTGCCGATGCCCAAGGGGACGACAACTCCAAACCCGAGCAACCAGACGAGGCACCAGTCGGATTAGGCAGCGGTTTGGCATCACTCAATACCAAGAAGCCGAAGTCTAAACCCAAGGTCACATCCTGAAACTTACTTCAGAATATTCTAGCAGTAGCTACAATTTGATTGGTATCACCACACGTGAAACTTAGTATACTTTCTCCATTCATCCTGCACCCTGGTATTAGAGATGCAGCCCCAATAAGCGATGCAAAAAGTTGCGTCTTGTGCGTTTAACTTGAGATTGTTTTTCGAGTCGAAAATATGCACTAGTCAGGTGGTGTTTTCGGGGAAAGTGTTGGTGGGGGGTGGTGTTTGTTTCGATTTCTCTGCATTTTTATGTCTTGAAAATTTTGATGCCCTCCACTTGGAGTTCAATTTAACTTTGTGGCTTGTTTCTTATTTCTATTCTTTAAATTTTACCTGTAATAAATTTTGCCGTATATTCACTAATTATTTTTATTATTCCATAAAATTTTATTTATGTTGTGTATGTATATGTAATCTCATATGAGTATTCTGTTGCTCTAAAGTTGGTATAATGTCCGCACTGGTTTAGCTTAGTAGTTTAGTAGGCAGTATTTGTGGGAAAAAATTGACATGTTGAATCCTGAAATTGGCAAATATCGCATTTGGCAAATGTGAGCCTGTATTGCCTTTCTCAAAGGTGTGTCTGTATCGCGTTTCTCAAATGCGTGTTTGTATCACATTTCTCAAATGCGTTTGACATGCCATATGCGTATTTGGGATGGGATATACATTTCTGACCTATTCAAATGCACTTTCCAAATTAGTTTTGTTGTTGTGATTCAAAATCTATCTATTTTCATCCAGTAGGTTTCAATTATACCTATTTGAGTCAAAAACCCTGGTTATGAGTTTTGGTGTAGATAAGCTTAGGCGGGTTGAAGTTTTACTTTGAATTGATTGATATGCCAGCAATGCTTGTGCGGGCATGGATGGATCTTTGTCTTTAGATGGCAATGCAAAGATTCATGGACAAGACATTATTATGGTAATGGATTGACGTTGTCTAGGTAATGGCTGCTTTATGTCTTTACAACTCCATGTTGATTAAAGTGGTGACAGGTTCTTGGGTTGCCAGTAATGATTCATATTTAACAAATATACCCGACTCAGCTCTAAGGGATTTTCTTAGGATATCGATTTGTAGAATTGACAAAGTTGGTTTTAATATATCCTGACACAATTTTTTCCGTAATGAAGTAGAAGAAATCAATATCGATGTGTTTGGTCCTTTCACAAACTGGATTTGAGGGTGTAGAGCTGCTTGGTTGTCACATATCAGTGTCATTTGAGCAACATTGTTACATTTCAAACTCTTGTAGTAAGTGCTTCAGGCACATGAGCTCACACGTAGCAAGGGCCATGGCAATAACATCTTGCTTCTTATTTTTCCAAAATATAAGATACTATGTTGTGAGAGTGTTAAGCAATTAACTGATAACTTATTGTGTTAGCTGTTTTGACCAATTGATAATATCAATTGTTTGTATAAAATTGTGTGGCAAATTAAATATTAACTATTAGTTGATTACATGTAAAAAGATATATAATGACATAAGTATATTGTATTATTTACTTAATTTTTTAAATTACATTTATGTTTATTATTAATGTTGTTGTTAATATTATTAATTATTTTTTGTTTTACTATTAATAATGTTGTAATTATAAGGAAACACTTTGTATTATTAACAATGTGACTAATACTTTTAGTGGAGTATACATTTTATTTTTAATTCACTATGCTTTGTGTACGTCTTTGACCTTTGCAACTTTTTTTTTTTTTTTTTTTAAATTTAAATCTTTGCAACTTGCTCTAATGCTTTTTGGGTAAAACTCAAGTTTCAAAACCCTTTGTTATTCTTCAAAAATCACTTTAAGAGAAGTGTGATAAACTTTGGAAGTAGAAGGCTTGGAGACCAACAATGTTATTCAACACAATCAATAAACCTGTTGAACATACACACTGAACTTGTTGGGACAATGAAGAACAACCATACTATTTAATAAGTCTATTTTTCTGTTTGCAATACAATAAGGAGGGGAAACCCAGATTGAGTCACAAAAACAAAACAACCTACACCGTCCCAAGAATGAGACGATCACAAACAACCCCTAGTTGATCATTATACACAAGGTTCTTCTCAATGTTAAAAGAGTCATTTAAAAATTAAATCCAATATTCTAGGGGTAAAACACTAAAACCAGTGTTTCAAGTTTTAGCTGATTGGGATTGAGAAACTAAGGGAATAAATTGTTTATCAAACACCTATTTTACCTTATTGACTAGTTAAATAAATCAAAATTTGACTGATGAGTCATTTTTCAAACAACCCAGTATATAAAACCGGTTCAATCTATTGGGTCACTAAGTACACTCTATTGGGACACCGCTCTCTCAAATAAAACCGGTTCAATCTCACCGCCCTCCCGAAAGGCAATCATTATATCGTGGACCCTGATTCAATACACAGAATTAGACTTCATAATGTACAGAATTCATGTTCATAATACACGTACACATAAAAACAATATAATGAACATGAATTCTGTGCATTATGTTAAGTGTTTAATTCATGTTCATTATACTGTATTTATGTGTGTGTATTATGAACATGAGTTCTGTACATTATGATTCTGTGTATTAGAAGTTAGAACAGGATCCACAGTGCTCGATCCAACATGCTCACTTGGGCTGCACTTTCACAGGCCCAATCCATACCCGCTTAAAAAAGGGCCGACCTGAACCCGCGATACGCTCTGCCTTGTTTTATTCAACTATTCACGGTTTCACGGCCTTCCCTTCGACACAGACGGCCGGAACTCCATTTCTACCTTCAACTACTCTCCAGTGTCTGCCCTACACTAAACCTTTCGTTCTCTGCCCCGCCCCTCTTCAATTTGCGATAACAGGTATCCCAAGCTCGTTCCTTTGCTCTTTGTGCTACTGTGTGAAGTTTGTTTAGTTCACTTCATTTCTTATATATCGGGCTATCATGTTTTGATCTTTCTGCTTGCTTCAATATTGAAAGCTACTGGAAACTTGTAAAAGCGGCGCATGTGTGTTTAGCAAAGTTAGGTTTGTAATTTTCCTTCGGTTAGTTTCATTAGAAATGCAGAAAAAGTTGGATATGTCAAATAAGCAATCTCTGTTTCTTCCTTTTTTTTTTTTTGTTTTTTTTGTTTTCCATTTTGCTTAGCTTTTAATGTTTTGTTTAGCTTTCTGTGGCGTTCTAGCAGCAAGTGAAGGCTTGTAGCACATCTTATCCAATGCCTCAATCAGTTCAGAAAGATAAGCAGAAATGCAAGGTGAATTGATTACTTGTGGTGCATTTTTTTATGCAGGGGTTGGAGATGGCTGGAAAATCGAACAAAGGGAAGAATAGGAAAGGACAAAATACCACCAGTACTACTGAGAATGCAGTGTCATCTGATGCTCCTGTGAGTGATTCTGTTAGTTCAGAGGCAAATGGAAATGCAGAATTGGGGGCATCAACTGATATGAAGGATGAAATCAAAGAGTCTTTGAATGGGGCTCCAGGGAACCAACCAAAGCAAGGTGAAGTTATTGGTGTCACAATCCTGTCTGTTATTTTAGAGCTCAAATTGGTGTCACTGCTTCAATGTGTGTTGGTTAAAGAACTAAGGAATTTATACATAACTATATTTCCCAAAAATGAAGTGTCCAACCGGATCCTAGTCCAGGCCTTTAATTAAATATTTACTACTTATTCAGCACTTTATGATTAGATTTATTCTAAATGTGTAGTATGCATGTTTCCAGCTTGAAATGCTTTGTTTTGGTGTATACACATATTTTTTTAATGTGTTTGTGCATGCTCAGGGATATTATTTGCACTTTCCCCTACTAGACTCACCACAACAATGCTTTTGCTTCTATTTGATTGAAGTTGATGGATCTGTTAGATGGGCTATTATTTAGCATATGGGTTGCATCATTAGGGTGAAACAACCATTTTATACCTTAGTGCCTATTGCCCTATTCATTTCCATATGTAATTCCTTTCCCTAGGATGATGGGTGACCACAAGTGGATTTGCAAATGTGTTTTGATGTTAGTATTTGCACTAATAATTTCATTTTGTTTCTCCCGCCTCAAAAGGAAAGCTTAATTATTAATGGAGGTTAAATATCTTACTTAAAGAATGACAGTTCATTGTTGCTATACTACCCTTGTTCAAAGCTACATTATAACTATTTTTTTAAATATCTTCAGTGATTTAATTTGTCCTAATCTTCATTGGAAATTCATGTGTTTCCAACCATAATGGGGAATGGTTCACTTTCCCTTATTATTGGCCCCGTTATTTAATTCACAGACATATTATGTTAACCTTGACTTTCTTTGGATTATTTATGGAAACAATATAACTTATATGAATATATCTGACAATAGCTCTTCTATATCAGGTGATATGAATCTATATCCAGTTACTGTTAAAACTCAAGGGGGTGAGAAGCTAGAGCTTCAAGTAAGACAAATATTATCATTAGTTTGTTATCTGTCATGAGCTTGTTCATTGCCTATTTTACCTTGCAGCTTGAAAATTTTGATGTCTTTCTTCTGAGCCCTTTGAAATTATTTGTAAATCCTATTTACATGGTGTATATTAAAAGTCACTAAATACGTCCTATTACCTTTATTCTCTATGCTGGTTTTCTCATGACCCAAAAAGGAAGAAAACTGGGTTCATTTTACAGCGAAAGCTAGAAATTGTTTTTTTTTTTTTTCAAGTGATTTAACATCAGTGTTTGTGAATGTTTTGATGTGTTGTGATTGCAGCTGAGTCCTGGGGATTCTGTTATGGATGTGAAGCAGTTTCTTCTTGATGCTCCAGAGACATGTTTCTTTACTTGTTATGACCTGTTATTGCACACAAAGGATGGATCAAATTATCATCTAGAGGATTATAATGAAATTTCTGAGGTAGCTGATATCACCTCTGGAAACTGCTCCCTAGAGATGGTTCCTGGTATGTCTGTCTTATCACTTATGTTTGGCCTGCATTAGTGCTAGACTTTGCAGACTAAATATGTTGAGGTTATTGCTTATTTGCTTGCAGCATTATATGATGATCGATCTATTAGGGCTCATGTTCACCGCACCCGAGAACTGTTATCTCTTTCCAGTTTGCACTCCTCACTCTCAACATCACTTGCACTACAGCATGAAACGGGGCAAACTACAGCTGCCAAATCTGGAGGTTTGTTATTCAAGCGTACCGTCATTCTCCTTTTTAGATTTTCTCCTTTCCTTGTTAGTGGATTCTTTAATCGTTGTATTTAAACTCCATTGTACGTCTGTACTGTTGTGGTAACAATATCTCTGGGTTTTTATCATGTAGAACCAGTCAAAGCTGATATACCAGAACTTGATAATATGGGGTTTGTTGACAATATTTCCAGTTTGCTCTCCAATTTGTTATCAACAAATTCCAAGGAGGTGAAATGTGTGGAGAGTATTGTATTCTCTTCATTTAATCCTCCTCCCAGCTACAGAAGGTATTATCATTATTATTTTCAAGTAATATGTGTAATCTAATATTTTGCTTGTTGAATGTTATCAATAACATTGTGAGTGCTGTTTTTATTGCATTCAGGCTTGCTGGAGATTTGATTTATTTGGATGTAGTAACCCTTGAGGGAAACAAATATTCTATTACAGGAACAACTAAAAACTTCTATGTTAACTCAAGCATGGGAAATGTTCTTGATCCAAGACCAAATAAAACTGGCTCTGAAGCTACAACTCTAATTGGACTTCTGCAAAAGATTAGCTCAAAGTTTAAGAAAGGTATCAAATACATGGTTAGAAGCAGTTATTGTTTATTTGAGCTTCTGATTCTACGGATTGCTTTATGTAATTATAAACCACTCTCTTTTCTTTATTAAAGCCTTTCGAGAAATATTGGAGCAGAAAGCCTCTGCACATCCTTTTGAAAATGTTCAATCTCTACTGTCCCCAAATTCATGGCTTGGCTCCTACCCCATTCCTGGTAAGTGCTTTTCATTAGTTATTATCATACTAGCAGAACAATTCTTTTATAAGTTTTCTTTTTCATGCTCATATTTGAAATGGAATGCTCATGGCCATTGGGGCACCGAATGCTTTGCTAGGCTTTACCAGGCACTAATAATACTGATGTTGGATTGAACTCCTTGCTTCTTTCTGATTTTAAATGATTTTGGCCCATAGACTTCATCGGATTAAGATTTTAGGTGCTTTTTGTATCCTCCCAGAAAATCTAATAAGTTCTCTATTTGCTGTCCATAATCAATGCATGTAGCACTTGCTTCTCCAAACATGCTGATTCATTGTCTGCTGTTGATTTTTTTTTTTTTTTTTTTTTTTTGGGGGGGGGGGGTTGCATATGGAAGAAATGCACTATATTTATCTGTTTGGTTTTAACTTGTATTTCTGGCATCAGATCACAAACGTGATGCAGCTAGGGCAGAGAATGCTTTAACACTTTCTTTTGGAAGTGAGCTGATTGGGATGCAAAGAGATTGGAATGAAGAGTTGCAATCCTGTCGGGAATTTCCGCATGGGACACCACAGGAAAGGTGCATTGCTACCTCTTATGCTGCCAGTATACATCCTAGTTTTTCTCTATGTGAACTTGATGCTCTCTATTTGTGAATAATGGTGTTCATGCAGTTTTCACTTTCTTATATCACTCGTAACAAATATTTCCAGGATCTTGCGAGATAGGGCCCTTTACAAAGTCACTTCTGACTTTGTAGATGCTGCAACTAGTGGTGCTATTGGAGTCATCAGCAGATGTATACCACCAATCAACCCAACTGATCCAGAGTGCTTTCATATGTCAGTCACTTCAATAGAACTCCAAGCAATTGCTATATTCTACATTACAGTGTGCATTGCCTCATGTTTTAATTATTTTTTTCCTGATATCATTATTACAGTTCCGGTGCTACTGCAAACCATTCCATTAAATTTTTCTCTGAAGTGAATAGCTAGCTCTTTGATTTTCCTTTGTGTGAATTTCTGGTTCCACTTTTATACTGTTCATTAATTTTCAATATCTGTATGTGCCCTCTAAACCTCTAGCTATGCACTCTTGGCAACCCAATATCCGTATGCCTAACATGAAGAATAAAGATGACATGCCGTTTTATTTTATTTTATTTTTAAGTCAAATTATTGACAAGCTGTTATTTGGTATTATAAATGCCTCAACTTTGCAAAGTTGCATCCACTGTTCCTCATATTTGTTTTCATGTTTTCTAGGTATGTCCACAACAACATATTCTTCAGCTTTGCTGTTGATGCGGACCTTGAACAATTGCCCAGGAGGAAGACCCCTGATTCTCATTCAGAAGTTGAGAGCACGGGCCCACTTCACCTGTCATCTGAGAAGATACCCAACAATTTGCCACACGGTGCTTCTGAGGTTTCAAATGTGGAGAAACCCACCGCTTCTAGCGCAGACCATATAAATGGCACGTTGGATTCAGCCCTTGGAGGACCTGCTGAGAATCAGTTGGCTGAAAGTGAACAAGCCACATATGCAAGTGCAAACAATGACCTGAAAGGCACAAAGGCATATCAGGAAGCTGATGTCCCTGGGTTATACAATCTTGCAATGGCCATAATTGATTACAGAGGTCACAGAGTTGTAGCACAGGTGCCCAACAAACTTGTGGTGTTCCCTTCACATTTAGTGCAATATAGTGATTAATTAGTGCCTTATTAATACACAAGTATTTCCACTTGAGGTTTGCATAGGTCAATTAGCAAGACTAGTTTGCCCAAACATGAACCTTTCCCACTGCTAACCCAAAGGATAAAAACAACAAATGTCTAATGAAATGTCACATTGCAGCCTCTCATGTGCAAAATTTTCAGCTGTTAGTGAGGATATTTTCTGCATCTTATTTGTACACATTAAATCGTTTTGTTTCCTATTCCCAATGCCTTATTAAGTGTATTTGTATTAGGAGCTCAAAATCTACATGCCTCATTGTGTGTAATGAATTGCTTCTTCCATTGTATGTATTGCAGTTGGTACTTTGTGTCCTTATAATCATCATTATTCTGTTACTTGCTTACAGAGTGTTTTACCTGGCATCCTTCAAGGTGATAAATCAGACTCCCTTTTGTATGGTTCTGTCGATAATGGGAAGAAAATATGCTGGAATGAAGACTTCCATTCCAAGGTAGGTTTCCTTTGATGCAATCTGTGAAGCTATGCCCATGCATGGTGAAAAGTGTTTCTTTTATTATAATGTATGAAAGAAGCCCATAAAGCAATCAATTTTTGTTCCAGTAATTTCATGCGATCCTTGCAGAGACTGTGTATGTCCAGCGGATTTCACTGTTATTATGCATTCTATCTTCCTATTTAAGAAGAAGAATACTGAAATGAGGCTTTCTTAGCTTCTTATATTATGTTTGTTTGGTTTAGAAATTTGATAAGCAAGATGGTTTTACAGAACAAATTTCCTGATTCCAATGCTTCCAGCTTCTTCTGTCTGGTTTTGGATCTATAAAGTCGAGTCAAAAATTATTTTTCTCAGCTTTATTGCAATAATATCTTAAATTTTGAGATATTCTTTTTTACTATACAGAGAACCTGTTTGTTGGTTCAATCAATATTTTTAATCCTTTGACTATCAACAGGTAGTCGAAGCTGCAAAGCGTCTGCACTTGAAGTTACATGCTGTCTATGATGGATCTGGGAATATTTTTGAGTTGGCTGCACCGGTGGAGTGCAAGGGTATTGTTGGCAGTGATGACAGGTAACTGGTTTAAGCTGCCTTGTTCTGATAGAAGGGAAAAGGTCTGATCTTTCTTATTATGGAAGTTTATTTTATTATTCAAGGTGAAATACTATAGTACTATACTTTTCTAAACTTCAGTACATAGCATAAATCTGACTAAGACAAGATGAAACTGTATTTGGATTTTGGATTTGACTTCTAAAATTTTCAAGCTTGAATTCACATGATTGAGCTTCAATAACTTTATGAGTTTATACATTAATTTTCCTAACAATGTCAACCAGGCATTATATATTGGACCTGATGAGAGTCACACCTCGTGATGCCAATTATAGCGGTCCAGGTTCCAGATTTTGTATTTTGAGACCTGAATTGATTACTGCATTTGTCCAAGTTAGTATTCTTTCAATTGCCAGCACTTGTTCCTTAAATATTTTGAAAATTTTCAATCTTATCCTCTTATTTATTTCTTGATGTCTTTATTTATTTGTTATTTTTTACTTAAACAGGTTGAAACAGCAGATAGGTCAAAATCAAAGTGCAAGGCTGAGGGAGAGGTTCAAGAGACTGGTGATTCTTCAAATGCAAGTAATACTGATGAACTGCCCAAAACTGAGGATAACGCCATGAGCCAGGTTGACACACGGGTATTTTTTTCCTTCTAAAGTATTTATGCTGGATTTTGGACTTCTGCTTCTGTGGATACTACACTTACTGTAATTTTTTACTATTATTATGAAAATTTATATGCAACATCATTCTTTAATTTGTTTCGAGCTGTTTGTGTATATGCCTAGAGTTGTGGTAATCTCTGTATGGGATTGGATCTTGGGGTCTGCCTGTACTTTGTGCACTTGTCATAGTTATCAGATAATAATATTGTCTTTGATTGCAAAGTTGAGACAAAAATTTGAAAGCTGAAGTTTTCTGCATTTGGTATCCGTTTTAGCTTAGCAGGTGCTGCCTCTTGTGCTCAGTTATTTGAACTATTCTTGTTCTGTGCAGGAAAAGTTAAATGAAAATAATGATGCCAAAGAATGCTGTTCTCAGTCAGAGAGCAAAGATGATATCCCTGAGGAGATACTTTTTAATCCTAATGTCTTCACTGAGTTCAAGTTGGCTGGGAATAAAGAGGCATGGCTTTTCCATATTTTTATCTCCTTCAGTCACATAATTATGTGATTCGTAATTCATTGTGCAATACACTAACTTGACCAGGACGTAGCTGCTGATGAAGAACTTGTGAAGAAAGTGGGTTTGTATCTTAAAGATGTTGTGCTTCCAAAATTTATACATGACCTCTGCACACTTGAAGTCTCACCCATGGATGGGCAGACATTAACTGAAGCACTTCATGCCCATGGGATTAATTTACGTTATCTTGGAAAAGTAAGAAGCTTTTTATGAATGTTTTTCTTTTAATTATCATGGAAAAGTAAGAACCCCTGATGTTATTAATTTCTTATTATTAGTATTGTTATTATTGCTACTACTACTATTGCTACCACTAAAGAATAATTACCTCTCTTCCTCCCAAATTTATTCAATAAGGTTTATTCTCCTCCAGGTTGCTGAGGGAACTAGGCATTTGCCTCATTTATGGGACCTTTGCTCTAATGAAGTTATTGTTAGGTCAGCAAAACACATTTTCAAGGTGATCTGCATCTGCTCACATCTTTGTGTTTACTAGTTTGAATCTCTATTTTTTGGGCCTTATGTACCATGTGGTAACTTATTTTCATATTGAACTTCAGAGAACTGTGTTCTTTGTACTATCCCTTTGTTATTATTTGTTTCATTGTTTTTGGATTCATTATCACTTATTAACAGATCTGTTGAACTTGCAGGACATCATAAGAGATTCAGAAGACCATGACGTTGGAAGTGCCATCTCACATTTTTTGAACTGTTTCTTTGGAAACATCCAATCTGTGCCTAGCAAAGTTGGAACAAATTCTGTGCATTCTAGAAATCAAAAGAAGGTAAAAGTGTTATTCTTGGCCCCTTTATGCTTTCTTTTGTTCTGAGCTCAGGTAATTCGGTAATAGAGAGGTATACATTCTATTAAATTTTAATTACATCCCTTTTGTGGTGTGTACAAGCACGGAAGTGCTGGAAATTTTAAGAGTTTTATCTAAACAGGTTATCACACGTCCTGGTGTAGTGTTTTGCTTTAAGCTGTACTAAAAGACTAAACAAATTCTGCAGGAACATTCTTCAGGAAAGTTTTCCAAAGGACCGGCAAAGAAGAAAAGTGTGGCATCTGCAAGAAAGAAGCAATCTTCATATATGAATGTCACATCTGATAGTTTGTGGTCTGACATCAAAGAATTTTCAAAACTCAAATACCAGGTATCAAGTAATTTGAAATTTTTCCACAGATTGTTTTCTATTACTTTGTGTATACCATCTTGTATCCCCACCACTTTGAGACTAATCCAGATTCGGCTTGGGTCATGCTCGCAAAGTTTGACTCTTACTTTGGGGGAGAGCCTAACCTAGAGCTCCTTAACATGATGCACGCGATACTAGAGTCAATTCTCTGACCTTGTAGTTGCATTAGCAGCCCACATACTAACTACCCTAAGCTGCTGGGCTGTTGTCTATAACTTCAATTTGTAATAGGATTCTAATTGCTTTCTTTCAGTTTGATTTGCCTGACGATGCAAGGATTCTGGTAAAGAAAATTCCAGTTTTACGCAATCTTTGCCTGAAGGTAACTCATGATTATCTCATTAACTGTTCATCTGAATTTTGTTTCTTATTGCTATTCAATGTTGCACTTCTATCAATGGATAAGACAACCGTGGTTAATATTTTATATTGCTTATGCTTCTATTGACTGTGGTATTCTTTAACAGGTTGGAGTAACCGTTGCAGCTCGAAAATATGATCTTGATGCTGTCACACCTTTTCAAGCAACTGATATTTTGAATCTTCAACCGGTGGTGAAGCATTCTATCCCTATCAGTTCAGAAGCCAAGGATCTGGTGGAAACAGGAAAAGCTCAATTAGCTGAGGTATAAACAGTTCTAAGCAACATTATGTAGTGTGATTTTAATGTTTCAAAAGCAAATGAAATACATGAGACTTGTAGGAAAAATAGTTTAGTGGAGATTAATATATTAATATTCTTAAGATCTTTGTTATTTATTTTCAGGGGTTGCTTAATGAAGCCTATGCATTATTTTTTGAAGCATTCACAATACTTCAGCAGGTAAAGTTGTTAACTTATTGAGTATTCTGTATCTTACATTTTCATTGTGATTAAGTTCTTTATCAATTATTATCGAAAAAAAATGTTCTTTATCAATTAGCACCAATTATCCTTGTTTCTTCACAACATGCAGGTTACTGGTCCAATGCATAGGGAAGTTGCCAACTGTTGCCGGTAATTGCTATTTTGCTTAACCAACTCATTTTTCTAGCATCACAGTTTTTTTATTTTTTATTTTTTACCTCATATAGTTCTAAATATTTTTGTTTTGACTTTGAAACGAATTACCCATATATGCCTGGGAAGGACCTAATTTCCTTCAGGGGAGAGCATTGTTATTCTTGATTCTTAAAATGAATATATCTACGTGTTTTTTCTGGTTTTTCTTTTTATTTCCAATTTACTTATGTGTTTTTTTGTGTGTCCCCCACTCCCCACCCCAACCATTCCATATCAGGTATCTTGCTATGGTTCTGTATCACGCCGGTGATATGGCAGGAGCAATAGTGCAACAGCATAAGGAACTCATCATTAATGAACGCTGCCTTGGACTAGACCACCCCGACACCGCTCACAGGCAATAGCCCTTTGCCTCTGAACTTCATATTTTCTTCCTGTTTTATATTCGTGTTACCTATTGAATACAATGCATTATGCATTAAGATGTGTTGAAGGCCACAACATTCTGCATATCTGCCTATTAAAATTATGTTATAGCTGTGCTTGATTGTACTCGATATGTTGTGTTGTAGAGGCTATGATTAGATCGGCTTGGGATCCGAGTATAATAGCGTTAATACTTGTATTGGCTGATCATTTTGTTACTATTTGTGACTGCAGTTACGGAAATATGGCTCTTTTCTATCACGGGCTCAACCAAACGGAACTTGCATTGCGGCACATGTCAAGGGCGTTACTTCTGCTTGGGTTGTCTTCTGGTCCCGATCATCCTGATGTTGCTGCAACTTTTATAAATGTTGCGATGATGTACCAAGATATTGGGAAGATGGATACCGCTCTTCGGTACCTTCAAGAAGCCTTGAAAAAGAACGAGAGACTCCTAGGAGAAGATCATATTCAAACTGCAGTCTGCTATCATGCCCTGGCAATTGCCTTTAATTGTATGGGTGCTTATAAGTTGTCCCACCAGGTACATTTTTGAGTTTGCGATTTTTATCCGTATTTAAGAAATACTTTAGGATTATAATGAATTTTGGAAAACAAAAAATCCGTTTCGTGAACAGCATGAAAAAAAGACGTATGATATTTTAGCAAAACAACTTGGAGAGGAGGATTCAAGGACAAAGGATTCTCAGAATTGGATGAACACATTTAAGATGCGTGAGTTGCAGGTATAGCTTCCGTTCACTATCAAATATCCCTCTTCAATTAGAATTTACGGTCTGTTGTCTTCATATGTTTATGCCTTTTTCACCAGATGAATGCTCAAAAGCAGCGGGGTCAAGCTTTGAACACAGCTTCAGCTCACAAGGCTTATGACATTTTGAAGGTATTTTTCAATTTTTTTCATTAAAATGTGAATTTTCCCTATGCTGTTTAGTCCTCTCTTAGGGCGATTTTTCATTTTGTTCATTGCAAAATTTTAGCTCCAAACTTTTGAATTGATATACAGGCCAATCCTAGTCTATTGCATGCGTTTCAAGCTGCCACTGGTTCTGCTGGGTTTGGTGGTGTGAATCAATCTCTAAACGCTGCCATGGTTGGTGATGCCTTGCCCCGAGGAAGGGGAGTTGACGAAAGAGCTGCCCGAGCAGCTGCAGAAGTACGAAAGAAAGCTGCTGCAAGGGGTCTTCTACTACGGCCTAATGCTGGTCCCGTGCAGGGTTTGCCCCCGCTTTCTCAAATACTAAACGTAATAAACTCCGGGATAACACCTGATGCTGTAAACAAAGCTGAAACTGACGGAGCAAATAAAGAAACGAGCGTGGACTCTGCAACCACACCTGCAGATGCTCAAGGCGACAAGCCCAATCCCGAGCAGCCAGACCAGACTCCCGTTGGATTAGGCAGTGGATTGGCATCGCTCAATGCAAAGAAGCAAAAGTCGAAATCCAAGGCCACATCCTGAAACGCGAATTAAGAAATCTCGGGCAGTAGCTACAATTGCTTGGTATTGCGACACATGATGTTTGGGATCCAATCTATGCATCATGCACCCCTGCCTGCCATTGTGTTAGAGAGAGACATACAGCCCCAATAAGTGTTATGCAATAAGTTGCATCTTGTGCTTGTAACTTTACAAGTTGTTCTGAGTAGAAATATGCACTAGTCAGGTGGTGGCAGATTTTTTTATTTTTTATTTTTCGGTTTTAATATTTCTGCATGTTGTCTGTAAAATTTTGATGCCCTCTTTTCAAGAGTGCAATTTAAAGGTGACATTGTTTAAGACTTTCAGTGTTTGCTATTTCTTCTACTTGTTTACATTTTTATTCTTTCTATTTTGTACCGCACAGGTAAATTGGTAATCAATTTTTTTGTGTGTTAGGTCACAAATTATACAGAAACTAAAGTGCATTAGGAAGACTGAAGAGCTTGTGCAATTATCCTGTGGTAAAATTGTATTACAAATATCTTGGTTGTCAATTTTTGCTGTGAATGGTAGGCACTTCTTTGGGTAGGATAGTTGGTTTAGGATCAAAGACCTTTGGTTGAGGGTAAATAAGTCGCTTGCTATTCAATCACACCCCAGATTTGTTTGCTTCTAAATTGATTGGACTTGGCAATTATATAATTTAAATACTCAAATATTATATATATTTGGTCCTTGATTGTATATATTGATAACATATAAACTTGGGATATATTTAAGTTTTCAAATGTTGGGTAAGTTTACTATGTTAAATGGTTCAAATATTTTGAATTTAAAAGTTGAAATGGGATATATTGCATTTTTCACTATAAATTTTATATAGTGACAGCTTTTAAATTATTTGACCCTAGACCCTAACAAAGTAACACTTTTTAACTTATTTTGAGTTGAATGATCATTTGAACTATCAACTTGTCCCATATTCTATCAAGATGGTTTTGTTATACATGAGTAATGAAAGAATATAAGACAAAATGACAGTTCTTAATATTCATATTAAAAAGAATATTATAATGCCTTTAATAAAAATTCATAATTCAATAAAAAAAATTAGTTTAATTTCTCTCTTTAAAGAATAACATTTGTGTTATATCCATATATATATATATATACAACACGACGTAGATGATCAAATGCCACAATACCTCAAAAGCAAAGCAATTCTAGCTATGGTTATAAATAAAGCTTTAGGCTACTTTCACTACAATTACAGTTACAATATTTGTGAAAATTGATCCAAAATTGCTCTCATCCACCATTGTCGCAATATTCTCATTGACTAACTAGAAGCTCCCGCGGCGGCATCCTTATCGTCTTCTCCTTGCTCGTCTCTGGCAAACTCCTCGATCAACTGGCGCTGCCTTTGTGTCAAATTCCTGCACCCAAAATGCATCAAGTGGAGCATAAAGGTAACTGTTCCTTTAGTTAAGTTGTTGAAAAGGTCTAAATATTCTTTTAGCTACAACCGAGTGACTTTATAATCCTATTCTTGAATCAGATGGGAAGTAAAAGCAAGGGTATGCTTGAATTTGACTCTCCAAACAAAAAGAAGCAAATACATACATTGGAATGCTGACTTTAAAGTGCACAAACTGGTCCCCAAATGAATAGGAATTCCTTGCTTTTATCCCTGCATATGCATTATAAAAGACAGCATTAGTTTCACATTCAAACATTGCTAGCTCAGAAATTACTGCAAATTTTGATGAGCTGAAACACCAAAGTCTATTCCCCCACCACACCCCATTAAAGATTCAGTATGGTCAACATACATACATTCATACTTGCCCAACAACTCTCTCCAATAAAAATGTTTAACCTCAAAAGAAGAGCCGTGCATGCATATTACAAAAGACATTGGCTTATAATAAAATGAATGCTTCTACTAGCTAGGAGTAAAGATGATTTCAAGACGTCAATGATGCTATAATGTGTAACCATATAGCTTGAAATACAAAATATCCCAATGATGACAGGGGAGTGAGGGACAAGGATGCACGCAGCAAACCCCCAGGCTCTAATACATAACAGACATAATATGTGCATCATAGAAAATGATCTGCAAATACCTTTCTTTTTCAGTACAACTTTTTGGCCAGGTTGGGTGCCAGGGCGGACCTGCAAAAATCCAAGTGTAATGCTCCAAATTATATATAGGTAGGGGGGAGGGAGGAGGGTAGGGGGATTAAGGAAAAGGAAAATAGGGCATGAATCCATCTTGTCATATGCCATAATGTCGGCAGACAATTGTCAGCAAGATCTCTATGACTTGTAATAAATGATGGGACTAGAAAAAGTTTAATGTTTTTGATACCTTGTGAGTCAGTATCTATATTTTAAAATTTATATCTACAATGAGGGTGGCGTTGAAAAGAAATGAGATAATTGAATAATTACACAATAAAATGTTGTGTTAATGCTTCAGACAAACCTTGACAACAACATCCCCCGTCAGAGTAGGAACTTGGACTGTTCCTCCTAAAATGGCCTGAAAAAAAAAATTGTGTTAATCAAGCAAAAATGAAAGAGTATAGATAACTGTAACTTCTAGACAATTCTTATGAGGAAAACATTCAGTAGGAATCCCTTAACATACATACATTTCAGACTATGTTGATATAGAACAAGGCATTTGAAGCTAGAGAAGAACCTTTAGGATTTCTTTGAGAAATTCAAAACTTTGTAATCCTTTATTGATACTAATGCTTCTATACTATTGACAAATTCTTTCATGATGCAAATATGCAATGTACTAGAACCACGCACTTGCTTTATTGTCTCTAAAAAAGGGGAAGAGAGAGAGAGAGAAATTACCTGGGTGATTGTCAGAACAGCATCTACATGGATGTCAGACCTTTCTCTTCGAAACACAGGATCTTCCCTAACCTGAAACAATCAGAAATAAATTCTTATTGAGAATCATATGACATCCATCAAACTGCAAAGGATAAAATTTTCAAAATAAATACTAATGATTAATAACCTTTATAGTAACATAAAGATCACCAGGTTGATTGCCATCAGGATCTGCTCCACCACTTCTATATACTTTGAGAATCTCATCATTGTCCACTCCTGCAGATGAGTAATTAGATAGTAAAAAAAGTCATCAGTAGCACAAAAATGTTTCCACAGAAGAGGTAAAGGAATATAATACATCACAGACTCAGTTAATACACATATAGGCGTCAGCCTCAAAAGTCTGTCTAAATTACATCAATTGATGACCACTGTCCATTTTTATTTTTTTAAATAGCCACTGTCCATCAATGCATATGAATGCAGAATGTTTAGGTTGATTTAAATCTATACACTTCAATTCCCATATAAACCTCAGAAACAGAAATTAAAACAAAAAAACAAAAAAAAAAAACAAAAAAAAAAAAAACCTTTTGAACCACATTGACAGATACAGTTGAAGTAATTCAGTAGGCAGCCATTAATTTATGCAAAGCATCTCAGGAGAATAAGCTCCCATCAAATTGTGTGAGCAAGATAATGGAGCACAATTAAGATCCATTCTCAATAGTTTAAATTTACCTGGCATAATGTCTAACTTCACAGTTTTTGTCCCTCTCACCACACGGCCTCCCTTACACGTCTTGCAGAAACTCTGCAGCCCAATGTTAAAACTTAAAAGTCAGTAAACATGTGCGACATTAAAATAAATTATGTCCATTCAATTAAAAAATGTGAAACCATAATATAAAACTACTCATTAAACCAGCAGTACAAGTCAGTAGCAAGAGCAAAACCAAAGCCTAGTAGCACAAATTGTAAAATTGCAAAGAATGATCACTTTCATCGCAAGCAATTGGACAGCAAATGTCAGGATTTTTCAAAAGAATAGGTGGAAATGAAGAAATTTGAAGACCTTTTAAGGACTATGCTTTTTCTCAAAAAGGCAAGCAGTTGATTCTAAGTAAATGACTAAATAGCATGTGAATTATGGGAAGATCTGCAACAGATGGGAGGCCAATCAGTAGAAGCTGGAAAACAGCTTTTTGATGTTAGTCACTGGCCATTTCATTGTTTAACTTTCAGTTTTGATGAGTTTTTTTTTTATTATACTCTATAATATCTGTTGAGTTGATTGCCTGTGTCTCCTAGTATTCTGCATGTGTTTAATGTGACCCTTGATATTCCCCAAGTGTGTGATACTCTAGGTTAGCCTATGAATATACATGTGTAGTCCTGTGTAATCTTCAATATGTATTCAAGCTATGACTTGACCAAAATATTTCCCGATTTATTCAACAAAATCAAATAACTACAACAAGGTGAAAGCATGGGAATTTATGAAATGAACTACAAGTAGAGCAAAGACAAGGGAAATTAAAAATGGCAAAAACCATGCACATGATACAGCAGGAGAGCAGGAAATTACTATTATCATACCGATACAATTTTCCCAGATCCTCTACACTGTGGACAGGTAGCCTGTACTGTGAAAAGACCAGTTTGCTGGAACACCTGGAGATAGCATAAAGGAGCTGAGTTAGTCTTAAAATGAGGGGGTAAAAACATTGCAAAGCAAGCACAGGGCACTCACCATGCCAGATCCTTTGCAGCGCCTACAGGTTTCAGGTCTTGTCCCAGGGGGAACACCGCTTCCACCTAAAAATGAACATCAGAATGAGTAAACTTCCTGTCCTAACAAAATTGAATGCATGCAGGGCATTGGGAATACCTTAATTTGCAAAGGCTAACCTAGGCTAGAAAATCGGCTCAGTAACCCATGGGCACATCTCCTAGGGGAAATGGGGAATGCCTTTTTTATATTTTTTATGTTCCAAAGCAAAGTCCCACTAAGAAAAGTTTTCATCTTAACGATAAGCAAATTGAATTGTGAATAATTAGCAGTTTTATGGTTTTTACCTCTATGTTGTCAAGAAAAATTACAGAATTTTTACCTCTATTTTGCATGCCTTCTCTAAAGGCATGCAAAGCTACTTATCAAAGAAGTTACAAGTTATATAAGTTATAACCACAAAAAGAAAATTCTCTTACCAAGTACTTTGGCAAGGAAACAGGGCTACCAAGACTATATCATGCACAATTTATTATCTTTTTTGGGGGGTGGGGGTGTTAGCTGTTGGATAAAAAAGAGGCATATCATTTCCACATCCTATTATATCAGTCCTGTCATGTAAGGCCCCAAGAGGCGTCACAGACAACTATTTCATCTTCACTTCAGCCAAATAAAGACGGATCCAGAACATTGCACTAAATATAGTGATTGAAAATAGATATAATACAATGCATATTCAAGTAAGGTCTAAATCAAACTTGATTCACTTGTTCTACTCGGTTTCCTACTTGACTACCACACTATCATAAACTATAAAACTTCTAACAATTTACAGTAAGATGATAGCCAAAAGAGCACCATTGTATTTCTGAATGAGAATCATATACAGATTGAACTCTGACTTTGGCAAGAAAGATGTCACATACCACAAGCACCGCAAGGTAACTCAGTTTGGAATGCAACAGTTTTGCTGCACCCCTGAACAGCATCCATGAAAGACAATTCAACAGAGAGCTGCAAACATGATTACAGGAGGGGGGATCAAGGTCAAGAAAAAAAAATTGGAAATTATACAAGGAGACAAAATTTATATTATGAATTGCCATTATAAAAAGAAAATGTAAGGAAAAAACCTTGACGTCATCCCCGCCCATCTTCTGTCTAAACATGTTAAAAATCTGATCTCCATCATATAAATATCCAATACATGGACAACAAGAAATGAGAAGTTAGATCCCAAGGATTATATGATTATATATAAAGAGATGATAATAAATGGATGAAAAGTTTAAGATTAGCAGGTCCTTGTGGTAAGCATGTCAAACTCAACAGCTTAGTGAGCTAGGAAGAAATATAATCTACATAATGAATAATACTCCCTCCGCCCCATATTATGTGTCTGGTTTTGGTTAACAATGCTTGATTGAAGTTATTTTTAATTCAATATTTCACAATGTGAAGTTCAGCATTAGCATATATATATATATTAGAAACTACATTAAAAATACTATGGAGTATTAAACACACACTCACACAAACAATTAAATTTAAAAATAATTAAAAATACTAAAGAAAATAAGCAAAGAAGAAAGAGTTGGTTTGACAAATGAATAGTAAACAAGACAGGTAAAATGAGACGAAGGGAGTAGTAATGATAATTATAACAATAACAGAGAAATCCAAAAATATATTACAATTACTCGTGCACTATAGATCATGGAGTTACATGCTTCCTAGTTCCTATTAATAATGTTCAGGTCAGAATACATCAACGTTTATCCACTTTAGAACTCCTAACTTCCATGAACACCTTATCTCCTCTCCCTGATGATTGTATGAGGCTGGGATCTCCCCTATGATCAGTACACCCCATCATTACCCATCTATATATTCATCAGTCTTAGTATTCCTGGCTCAATACCAATCTTTAATGGGAGAAACCTAAGCTCACCTAGAGGCTAGAAGCATAAAACAACTAGATACCAAGTAACCAAACATAGTAATCATATATTTAACAGATAACACATGGGTATAACAACCAGCACAAATGAAGTTAAAGGAAACCAACTCAAACAAACATATAATCAGTTCCTTACATCAGCATTTTTAAAGATATCCTCAAAACCTGGAAACCCAGAAAAACCAGGTCCAGCACCTCCATTCTCTTCTGCACTATTGAAAGCATCATGACCAAGCTGTAACATCAAAATGTCAAGAGTTATAATTTCTTCAAGACTTGGAGCATCTTTACTTCAAAATCATAGTTATTTTTAGTTTGAGAAACTGCTTATTGTTCTGAGGGCCATTTGGTCTTTTTCCACTATGCAGTACTTCTATTTTCCAATTAAAAGTGTTGCCCTTGTTCTTGAATCATCAAATTTTGTACTGTTACAGCTCAGAACCTACCCATCTCCCTCCCAAAAAAAAATGAAAAAGCTCTTGAAAAATAATATATTAAATATATGTATGAATGTATGAATGCATGCAAGAGTGCAACACCTGATCATAAGTCTGGCGTTTCTCTTCATCTTTCAGAACCTGCAATTAAAAGGAAAAGTTATTGAAGGAGAATCCATTACACCTATAAATACTCCATGCCTACTTAACTAATAAAACTCTTCAAAAGTGACAGCACCTCATACGCCTTTTGAACTTCCTGAAATTTCTTTGCAGCTTCAGGATCATCTTTATTCACATCCGGATGCAACTGCTTTGCAAGCTGCAGTGCATCCACAAAAAATAATTTACTTAAAAAGCAATATGAACTCAGATCACATAACTATGAATCAAAATTTGAAGCTGCAATTTCTATAGACGTATAGTACTCCAATGCTTTTAACCCTCAAATTGCAAAGATTAATAACCAAAAGAAGAGATGACTGCATACCCCTAGATACGCTTTTTTGATTTCAGATGCAGTTGCATTCTTACTTATGCCAAGTACATCATAAAAATCTCTGCCTGACATGTGTGCTGATCAAGGAAAATGAGCGGGAAAAGGTCAGTTCACCTGAATGTTACAAAACATACATGATCCAGCAACAACAAAAATGAATGGAAATAATAAAAGGGTCATCATATCTATATGGGGAACTATTGAACACCAACATCTGTCATTTGTGAGTGGACCCATATCCTGGGTGTTGACCAAATAATATTCATATTTGAGGACACATCATGCTTGGCAACTCATATTCAGGTGCAGTTTTGGGGTATGCATATACAAAAATATAAATCTAAATTAAATACATTCAAATCAAATTGTCAAATTTAGTTAATTATATTTGTTCAGGACTTGATTCAAGCATAAAACAAGTATAAGGGTGGGTGTGAACCTATGAATGAAGAATAGAACAGATATGACAAATAATAACTACCAAGAACATATTATAGTTTTCTTTACTTTGTATGGAACTGCATTTGCAGTATAACTAAGAAGTTTGTAGCAGAGTGGGAACCTATAGCCACAGACCCTGATACCTTGTAATTCTTTTATTTACTATCCCAGTATTCAAGCATAAAGCTAATGGGGATCTTTTCTAATGATAAATTGATAATTCAAACATGCAGAAAGAATTTATCTTTTTCAGGTTTATAAGGTGCATTATGTATTGTTATTTAATCAAATGCAGTATGCATGTCCACACAGTTCTGCTCATGCTCCTCTTATTTTCTGGTAAGAAAATGGTAATATTATAACTTCATTTATCCATTTGCAACATTTTGTTCCCAAAATAACTGAAAAATTGACCCCCCAAAAAATGGCATCAAACTAGTCAGAGAGGGAGAACCTGTGGCATGAATGGATCTTGTCCGGCCAAAATCGGGTCTTGATAGTCCAAATTTCAACCAACCTCTTTCATTAGCCCCTCCTATTTCACGAAACAAAACACCATGAATCAAAATGATCAAGCCGCGTCTTCATAACAATTCGAAAAGAGTAACAGGAATTCGAGCAAAGACAAATTCCACGTGCCATTACTCGAATACGAATGTAACAGAGGCCTCGTCTGATTGCATGCTGCCGTGTTATACTCCCTGCATCCCCCGCTGCACAGCGATTCATTTACCTGTAAAACGAAAATCCGTCTCGTTTCATCTCCGCGCACTGCGCATTGAAAACAACTAAAGCGTGTATAGAGAAGGGTGTGGCGTACAGAAGAAGAGCCGCGGGGAATATGAGCGGAGAGGGCGGCGCGAGCCAGGCGGATGACGTTTGGGCGGGCCATTCTCGGGAGAGTGGCGGTGGCGGATCAGATAAACCCCAGAAAAACCCTAGTTAGGAGCTTGACTGTTCCTGGAATGGCAGGGTTTTGCGGGAGATGAACCTTTTTGCCGCATTTGTTTATAGCGCCCTGCGATTCAGAGTTGTATGGCTACTGGCTACTGTGACGGGAGCGAATCTAGGGCAAACGTGGTGTTTTTTTTATTTATTTTTAATGAAATTTGAATAAAAAATAAATAAGCCTTCAAATTATATTCGAAACAGCAAATAAATCTCTAAATGATAAAAATTTTCATTTGACACAATTGTCAAATTGATGCAACTGAACCAAATAATGTCAAAAAGCTTGTGGTCAAGCAGCATAATTGTGGCTCTTAGTGGGGACAAGTACAGCTAGCAAAACAGTTATGCAGTATGATATTATTTTACAAGAATATTCTTATATGATTAAGAGACTTCAAGGGTAAAACAGTAATTCAAATTATCATGGATATTTTATGAATTATTTGTCTTCCCGTGACCAGAGTATTATATACTAATTAGAGGGAGATTATTATATACTAGTTAGAGGGAGATTCAATAAACTCTCCAATTCTCAAAAAAAATAAAAAATAAACTCTCCAACAAGACGGACAATGACAACACGGATCTCCAATAAGGTATTTATAATGACTGCTAATTGCACATCTATATTAAGTTTCAACCCCTCTCACTTAAATCCACTTTAATTACCTTAGAAATCACTAATGGGAATTTCGTTTAATACTTCTTAAAATATCACACAATTTAAAAAAAAAAAAAAAAAAAAAAAACTTGGGATGAATGGATGATATCCACACGAATATGATAGAAATGAACTAAAAACCCATTCTATTAATATTACCTCGAAAATGTGTGAAAGTCAGCAAACAATTTGTATACAGAGTTAAACTTGAAACATCATGTGGTTACCAAGTTAACTAGACTAACTTGGTTAGAGATTGTCTTCATGAAGAACATTTACTGATTATTACTTTTACGGTGGATGAGATTGCATGAATATCTTATAGGTTAATTATAAATATTGAGTTCACGCAACTATCCATGACAGAGCGTTTTGTCTACTCTAGTTAGGAACTTGTGGTCCGATCAAAATTTAAATTATTGTTTTTTCTATAAAACAAGTGTAATCATGTAGGAACTGTGAAAGCAAATAAACTAATAACAAAAGGAGGGTAAGAAAAGAATAAGGCAGAAGAAAGAAAGGCATCCCTGGGCAATATGACTTACAGGAACATAAAGTTGAGGCTATACTTTCCTTTCAGTCCCAGGTATGCCCCCAAAACTAAGTTATCATTACCTCTTAATTGGATTCTCACATATACTTTCTCTTCACATTGCATTGCTGTCTCAACAAGAATGGAATGTACTAAAGCACAAAAGTTGCAGCAGATTCTATATTGAGTATTGTTGGGGATTTTTCTAAGAAACTTATTAGGCACGATATGAAGTACCGACTTATTATAAATTGATCGATCTCATTATATTTTTCGAACTTGTCAGAAAGGAAAAGGTATGCAAAAAGAAAACCAATCACATGTAAGTGTAAAGGCAATGGTTGTCTGCATACGTTTGTAATCATTTCCTGCATCCAAAGTTATGAGTGTCAGCAAAAGCACAATGAGGTACAAGAAAAAGTCGGGAATAAGTTTCGGCCTCGAGAGGCGCTAGCAGTCGCAGGGTGCAAGATTTACAAGACATCTCGGGATTAGGGTGCATTCGTTTTTAGAAACAGTAAGTTATAAAAAATACCATTTATACTCAAGATTTGTGGGAGATCTCGGGATTGGGGTGTAGTCGTTTTTAGAAACAGTAAGTTATAACGAATACCATTTATACACCAAACCGGTGACAGATCAACCATTCTCACAGACTTCATGACAGCTTCTTCAGCAAAGCATTCCTTTCTTGCACTGTCATCAACAAGAACAATAAAAAGATTGAAAAGGCACAGAAAGAGAGATCTGATACTGCCTCATTGGTACTTTTCTTTAGACCTCAGGCTTCTCCTAATAAGAATCTGGTTTGCTTGTGAGTAGAGTCTGCAATTTCTTAATGCAGAAAAGAAGCATGAAGCTGGTAGTAGAAGTCATCGATGCTCATGATCTTATGCCCCGAGATGGCGAGGGATCAGCCAGTGCATTCGTAGAAGTTGATTTCGAGAACCAGATCAGCAAAACCAAAACAATCCCGAAGAACCTCAATCCAACCTGGAACCAGAAACTCGTTTTCAGCTTTGATGCAACTGACAAAACCTACCATTACAAGTCCATTGAAGTTTCTGTTTACCACGAGAGGAGGCCGGTTCCAGGAAGAATCTTTCTTGGAAGGGTGAGAGTTCCTTGCTCAAATATAGTCCGGAAAAAGGAGGAAGTTTACCAGAGATTCCACCTCGAAAAGAAGTCATTTTTCGGGTTTGTCAAAGGCGAAATTGGGCTCAAAATCTACACATCGCCAGAAACCGAGCCTGAATCTCATCTCCCAGTATCTGCAATCCAGCCAGCACCAAAACCTTCTGATATTCCTCTTGCAGAAGCTACAGAGACTGCAGAAACCATTGCAGTCCCTCGAGTTTCTAGTACTAATAGCTCTGAAGTCATCACTGATAAACCAGAAACTAAAAAACCAGAAATTGCCATTGTTGAAGCACAATTTGATCCTTCAAGTTCTGCTGAGAAAGCTGCAGAAAAGGTTCAACATATTCACAAACACCAGGTTCTTCAGCAGCCTGCAGTGTTTTCAGTGGGGAAAAGACCAGAAGGCATCCAGTTAAAAATGAGGCATCAGGTAAATCCACAGGCTAATCCGAACCTCAACGAGGACGAGTTTGAGCTGAAGGACACGAATCCCCAGCTGGGGGAGCGGTGGCCACATGGGGGAGGATATGGAGGAAGAGGGTGGACGAACAACGAGAGATATACTAGCGCATATGACCTCGTGGAGCAGATGTTCTACCTCTATGTTCGGGTTGTCAAGGCCAAAGATCTTCCACCAGGTGGCATTACTGCCAGTGTTGATCCTTATGTGGAAGTGAAGCTCGGGAACTACAGAGGAAGGACGAGGCATTTCGACAAGAAGACGAATCCAGAATGGAACCAGGTATTCGCCTTCTCCAAAGACCACATCCAGTCCTCAATTCTCGAAGTTTTTGTCAAGGACAGGGAGACATTAGGCAGAGATGATCATCTAGGAAGAGCAGTGTTCGACTTGAACGAGGTCCCAACGAGAGTTCCCCCGGATAGCCCCCTCGCTCCTCAATGGTACAGACTAGAGGATCGTCGTGGGGAAGGGAAAGTGAGGGGAAACATCATGCTGGCAGTCTGGATGGGGACACAAGCCGATGAAGCCTTCTCGGAAGCCTGGCATTCAGATGCTGCAATGGTCCATGGGGAAGGAGTCATGACTGTGAGGTCCAAAGTTTATGTCTCCCCAAAGCTTTGGTACTTAAGGGTGAACGTAATCGAAGCTCAGGACATCATCCCGAACGACAGAACCCGCCTGCCTGAAGTTCAAGTCAAAGTGCAGGTGGGGAATCAGGTTCTGAAAACCGGGATATGCCCCACTCGAACAGCAAATCCGATTTGGAACGAAGAGCTAGTGTTTGTAGCAGCAGAGCCCTTCGAGGAGCAGCTAATCCTCACCGTGGAGGACCACGTTCATCCCACGAAAGACGAGGTTCTGGGACGAATAGCCCTGCCACTCTCCACGTTCGAGAAGAGGCTAGACCACAGGCCTGTCCACTCCCACTGGTTCAACCTCGAGAAGTTCGGGTTTGGCACCTTGGAACCAGACAGAAGAAAAGAGCAGAGATTCTCGAGCAGATTACACCTCAGAGCCTGCCTGGAAGGCGGGTACCACGTCCTGGACGAATCGACAATGTACATAAGTGATCAAAGGCCAACCGCAAGACAGCTCTGGAAGCCACCTGTGGGAATATTGGAAGTTGGGGTACTAGGGGCACAAGGGCTCCTCCCAATGAAAATGAAGGACGGGCGTGGCAGCACAGACGCCTATTGTGTTGCCCGGTATGGCCAGAAATGGGTACGAACCAGGACAATTCTCGACACCTTTAGCCCCAAATGGAATGAGCAGTACAACTGGGAAGTCTATGACCCCTGCACAGTCATAACACTAGGAGTCTTCGACAACTGCCATTTGGGAACCGAAAAGCCCGGGGCAACAACCTCAGTAAGGGATTCCAGGATTGGGAAGGTGAGAATAAGGCTATCAACCCTAGAATCCAACAAACTCTACACCCATTCCTATCCCCTCCTTGTTCTCCACCCTTCCGGGGTGAAGAAAATGGGGGAACTCCAATTGGCAGTGAGATTCACAAGCCTCTCTTTAGCCAACATGGTTTACACATATGGACACCCTTTGCTCCCCAAAATGCACTACCTCAATCCCTTCACAGTAAACCAGCTAGAAAACCTGAGATACCAAGCCATGAACATCGTTTCAGCGAGATTAGCCCGAGCTGAGCCACCGCTCAGAAAAGAAGTAGTGGAGTACATGCTGGATGTGGACTCCCACATGTGGAGTATGCGAAGAAGCAAGGCTAATTTCTTCCGAATCATGTCCCTCCTCTCGGGCATGATGGCCTTAAACAAATGGTTTGGCGACGTCTGCCAATGGAAAAACACTGTCACCTCCGTTCTTGTTCACATCCTCTTTCTGATCCTGATTTGGTACCCGGACTTGATACTCCCCACTCTTTTCCTCTACATGTTCCTCATAGGCCTATGGAACTATAGGCTTCGCCCGAGGCACCCTCCACACATGGACACTAAGCTGTCATGGGCTGAGGCAGTGCACCCCGACGAGCTCGATGAAGAGTTTGACACATTCCCCACATCCAAAAACCAAGACATTGTCCGAATGAGGTATGACAGGCTGAGAAGCGTGGCGGGGAGGATTCAGATAGTAGTGGGAGACATAGCTACACAGGGCGAGAGGATGCAGTCTCTTCTAAGCTGGAGAGATCCACGAGCCACCAGCCTGTTCATAGTCTTCTGTCTTTGTGCAGCAGTCGTGCTTTACGCCACGCCTTTCAGAGTCGTTGCCTTGGTTGCTGGCCTTTACATGCTCAGACATCCCAGATTCAGGACCAAGATGCCTACTGTTCCAAGCAATTTCTTCAAGAGACTGACAGCTAGAACAGACAGTCTGCTGTAATACCGACAAATCAAGAATCATGGTTCTCCAAGATCAGTGGGTTTATGTGTCCCACAACAGCTACTGATGGAACCCCGGGCCAATATATAAGAATTGGGTCAAATCTAGGCACCTTTCTTTTTCGTTTTCTTTTCATAGTAACATGAATTTCAATCATTTCCAGTTGAATTACCAATCTAGTTAATCATCTGACATGCATGTCTGAATAATAAACCTGTCACTACTTTTTTTTTTTGAGTACTACTGACTCTGTTACAATGCAGTATCTGTTCATAACTACTTTATCAAACTACGAAAGCAAAAGCAAGGGTATGCTTGAATTTGACTCTCCAAACAAAAAGAAGCACATGCATACATTGGAATGCTGACTTTAAAGTGTCCCTAAATGAATAGGAATTCCTTGCTTTTATCCCTGCATATAAAAGACAGCATTAGTTTCAAAATCACAATATTCGGTTCACATTCAAACATTGCTACGTCAGAAATTACTGCAAATTTTGATGAGCTGAAACACCAAAGTCTATTCCCCCACCACACCCCATTAAAGATTCAGTATGCTTGCCCAACAACTCTCTCCAATAAAAATGTTTAACCTCAAAAGAAGAGTCGTGCATGCATATTACAAAAGACATTGGCTTATAATAAAATGAATCCTCCTAAAATGGCCTGAATAAAAATGTGTTAATCAAGCAAAAATGAAAGATTATAGAAAAGTCAGTAAACATTAAAATAAATTATTTCCTTTCAATTAAAAATGTGAAACCATAATATAAAACTACTCATTAAACCAGCAGTACAAGTAAGTAGCAAGAGTAAAACCGATGCCCAATAGCACACAAATTGTAAAATTGCAAAGAATGATCACTTTCATCGCGAGCAATTGGACAGAAAGAATGTCGGGATTTTTCAAAGGAATAGGTGGAAATGAAGAAATTTGAAGACCTTTTAAGGACTATGCTTTTTGTCAAAAGGGCAAACAGTTGATTCTAAGTTAATGAGAAAATAGCATGTGAATTATCAATTATGGGAAGATCTGCAACAGATGGGAGGCCAGTCAGTAGAACCTGGAATGTAAAGTTCAAAGATAATCAGTTAATGGGGTATTAAAAATACAAAGAAAAGATGGCTACATATACTACAGAAACTCAAACAATCCAGCTCAAATAACTTTATAAACAATGTTGTCATTCCATCCAAGAACATGACAAAACCATCTTAGTTTATAAATGTAAAGAATTCCCTCCTGCCATTAGTATCATGGCATGGAGTTCAGAGCTACAACAAGGAGTCTGCTTTTGCGGGCAGCCTCCGGAAGAAGCTGATAACTGCAGAAGGAAGCTTCTCCCTGAATCTCGGGTGCCTCATCGTGTAAAAACCCGAAGCCAAAAAGAAAACCTTGAAAGGGACAATGTAGAACAGCATTGAAGCAAACAGACAGACAATGAGGAAAAGTGCTGTGGCTCTCGGATCGCGCCAGCTTAGCAGGCTGCCTAGCCTCTCTCCTTGAGTGGCCATGTCGCCAGCAAGCGTCTGCAGCCTCGAGGCGATGCTTCTCAGCCTGTCATACCTCATTTTAACAGCGTCGCCCGGCTTAGATGTTGGGAAAGTATCGAATTCCTCGTCGAGTTCATCAGGGTGCACCCTGTCAGCTTGAGAGAGTGAAATGTTCATGTGAGGAGGGTGCTTAGGCCTAGTCCTGTACTTGTAAACCCCAATCATGAACAGATAGAGAAACACTGAGCTCAAGATGAACTGTGGGAAACACACAGACATCAAGAACAGGAAATGAACCAGCACTGTGATGACAGGATTGCGCCAGCTGCAAACACGGTTGAAAAATATGCAGACCGAAGCTATGCTGGACAGAATCGCGCCAATCCTGAGATAATTTGCCTTGCTTCTCCTCACACTCCACATGTTCGAGCCCACATCGAGCATATACTCCACTACCTCTTTTCTCAGTGGTGGCTCAGCCCTGCTCATCCTCATCGAAACAATGTGAGTAGCCTGATGCCTCAGATTCTCGACCTGGTAACTAGTCAAGGGATGAAGGTAATGCAGAATCGGCAGAAGAGGTTTAGAGTACACCGAAAGCATGTTGTAAATTGAAGCACACGAAAATCTCACAGCCAGCTGAATTTCCCCCATCTTCTTCACCCCAGAAGGGGACAGAACTATGAGGGGATAAGAATGGGTGTAAACTCTGTCAGTCTCAAGAGTAGACAACCTGATTCTAACCTTCCCAATTTTCTGATCCATCGAGCCTCCTCCCTTGCCTGCACCCTGCAGGTGTTGGTTATCGAAAACTCCAATCGTGATAACAGTGCAAGGATCAAACACCTCCCACGTATACTGCTCGTTCCATTTCGGGTTAAAACTGGATAGAATTGTCCTGGTTCTGATCCACTTCTGCCCATATTTCGCCACGCAATAGGCGTCTGTGGTTCCATGGCCATCCCGGTTTTTCATGGATGTCAAATCCTGAGCACTCAAAATCCCTAATTCAAGAACTCCAATGGGAGGCTTGAAGAGCTGTCTGGCAGTGGCCTTGAAATCACTGCTGTACTGTGTCAGCTCATCAAGAACATGGTACCCACCATCAAAAGACAACCTTAAATGAAGCCTGCTGGTTAGGCTGACCACATTGATCTCCCCATTCTCCCCCACTGAATTCTTCTCCAGACCATACCACCTGCTAACTGGAACCTTGAAATCCACCCTTTTCTCCACAGTCTGTAAAGGGACCACACATTTTCCCAGCACTTCATCTTTGTTGGCTGCTACCTTATCTTCCACTGTCAAAACTAGATCTTCCTCGAACGGCTCGGCCACCACGAACATCAGATCCTCATTCCAGGATGGGGATGTGTTCTTGGCCAGGGAAATTTTAGTCCTTAAGGCCACACCCCCCAACCAGGCTCTCACGAAAACGTCGGGATGGTGCCTGTTCTTATCTCCTGGCTGCAATTCCTGAGCCTCAATCACATTAACTCTCAGGTACCATAGCCTGGGAGATAAGTACACTTTGGACTTGATATTAGCAACATTTTCACAACTCACTGCAGTGGCATCCATGTGCCATGCCTCTGGAAAGGCCTCATCTGCTTGGGTTCCTATCCAAACAGCCAACATCAACTCTCCTTCTTTCACTTTCTCTCCTGTTCTGCTCTCCAGTCTGTACCATTGCGGCGCCAGGGGACTGTCTGGTGGGACCCTGGTCGGAACCTCGGAGACATCAAACGCCACCATTCCCATCAGGTCATCTCCCTCGCCCCTTTCTTTATCCCTCACGGCGATCTCGATCACCGTGGCCTGAATCTGCTCCTTCAGGACAGTGAAAACCTGGTTCCACTCAGGATTGGGATTCTTCTCAGAGTGGCGAGTGAGCTCCCTGAAATTCCCAATTCTCACCTCAACAAAAGGGTGAGGAAAATGATCATTAGCAGCAAACTCCTTCCCCTTCACCACTCTCACGTACAGAAACTGCATTTGCTCCACCAAGTCAAACGCCGTCCCCAGCCGCTCATTCCCGGAGACCCGTCCGCCGCCGAGCACCGGCGCCGTCTCCCGGAGCCGGAACTCTTCTTGGTCTTGAACGCCGGCGTTCGGAACCGGATGGCCGGCGCCGGCGCCGGCGTTTCTGTTCTGCTGCTTCTGATTCTGCTTTCTATTCTGGGTTTGATTCGCCATTGATTGATTATAATAACAAGAAGAGAAGAGAGGACTAAGCAGGCTATATAGGAAACGATGGATTTCGAAAAAATTTGAACGGGGGAATGGGAAATGATTCAAGAAAACTGAGCAGTTACACAATAAATGGAGGGTGAAAATAATTAAAATATTTTCAAACTCCTCGCTGACCGTTTCAGGAGATGAAAAGCCCACCGGATTTTGAAAACTAACCCATGCTAGACACGAGAGAAAAATCAGAAAATCCCGTTGTGCACATGAAATCTGTCTGTTTTTACGTTCAAATAAGAAAAAGCAGCCAAAATAAGTAGAAAGACTACAGCTTTACTCTACATAAATAACATAATACATTACGTGTTTACATGCATGAAATGGGTGTACATGTCTGTTTGTACGAGGATATGATAGGTTCTGAGGTTGTCTCTTCGTCACTTGTACTGCGCGGTCTTATTGAGTTTCAATCTAATTATTACTCTGTACTATTATTATTATTTGCTAACGTGACATCACACATGCCAGTCTTCATTCTAAAATTGTTGGACGAAAGTAATTTTTGTCTCTTTTTTTTTTGTTTTGTTTTGTTTTGTTTACATAGTGTTTTTATCGTCGGATTCTCTAATTTAAGACGATTCGATACCCAAAGTTAATATCGATCTCTTGATATTTGATTAATGATGAATTAGTCCCTTATACTCAATCATATCTCATATTGATTTTTGCCTTTATATTATTTGTCTTATTGATGCCACTAGGATTAATATTGGGTCAAAGACGGAATGTAACACTTTTTTCATCAATGAATAAAAATATGACGATTTTAAATATACTTTGGGACATACGTTTGAGGTCAGAAACGCATATCTCACTTGCGTTTGACTTTTTTTTCCTTAGAAATACATATCTCAAACGCTGATTTATATATTTAAAAAAAAAGTATATGGTGACCTTCTCATTCTTTATCAGAGAAGGCGACTATTTTTCTTAATATAACTCACATGCAAGTCGGACTTGCGTTTGAGATTGGTATTTCGGACACAAAAATGACAAACGCAAGTGGGACATGTGTTTTTTTTTACCTCACATGCATGTCCCACAGTATATTTTTCTATTTTCATTCACGTTTTAAAATCGTCATATTTTTGTCCATTGATGAGAAAAGTGTCACATTTCAGTATTCGACCCGTTAATATGTAGGGATCTCACAAGTTCTACTGTACCTACTTCAAAATTCTACTCATTCACTTTTACTTTTTGATGTGGTAAACAAATATATGTTATTTTCATCATATGAATCTCCATAAAAGTGTTCACATCAGGAATTTGAAAGTAGAAACAGGAATTGAGATTTTGGAGTATAAAATAAGAGTATACATAGTATTTTTCTAATATAATAGGTTAATTATAAGTTTATGTAATGAAAATGTCATTTGTCACAAGTTTAAATTGCATTAGAAATATAGTACTCTCAATACTTGCTTATAGTGTGTGATACTTTATAGAAAAAGTTTCAAATTAATCACTCAATTATATGTCTATACATAAAAATGCAATTGATCCCTCAAATGCAATCAAACCAATTTGATCGGTATTCCAGGTAAATTTAAGGATGTGGCATTTAACATTTTATTTTACTTTACAATATTTTTTTAAACATGGTTTAGGTGGACAAAATTTGTAAATAAATAAATAAAATTAATGTCACTCTGTCCAACACCGAAGATGAAGAGCTCACATGCCATAGACAATGAAATTTTCTTCATCTCCAATGTCATACAAAGAGAACTCTCGTCTCGTGGCGGATATGAAAAATATCTCAAAAGTTCACAATTAAGAATTAAAAAGAAAATACACGTGTCTATAGTAATCGTTAATTAATCGGCACAACTAGTCAATTCAATTTGATTTGTTTCGAGAGACTAATTATGTTTCTTTTTTCTTTTCTTTTGTAGTTAGATGATTCAATTACATTTTTATATTTAGATGACTCAATTACTTCAAACACTTATATCTCAGGGCCATAAATGTAATTTCACTACAAAGTCCTGGTTCGGATAAAGTGATAACTGATAAACCCCCGTCTTCTTTCTAGCCTTCAATCCACCCCTAAACTCTGCATTTCTAATCGGAGCTCCACCCAAAAATGGCGACAATCTCTACCTCGTTGATATCCCCTAATTTCCTTAAGAACCCAAAAATGGCCGTCAAGCCCCAGTTCTCAAAGCTCCTTTCTCCCACCCTGAAGTCAGAGGCGCGCCCTCTCGCGCTCACTTTGTTGCCGTCGGTTTCACAGCCCAGGGAGCATTTGTTACGCGGAAGGAGGCTCAATGCCGTCGCCGAAGAGGCGTCCGTCTCCACGCAGGACCCGTCTTCGCCGTCCGCCAGGCGGCTCTACGTCGGGAATATTCCCCGGACCGTCACAAGCGATGAACTCCAGAAAATTGTGGAAGAACACGGCGCCGTAGAGAAGGCAGAGGTATACTCTGCCAATTTTTTTAGTTTAGGGTTACCGCCATGATTTCATTTAGCTGAAATGTCAGCAATCTCAGCTAACATTAAACATGAAATTTCTGAATTTCCAGCTTCACTTGATTCTATGATGAATGTGATAATTGCGTAGAGTTCTAAGATTTTTACTACTCCGTACAAATTAGGGCGAATGTTCCACTTAACTGTATGGCGAATTTGATAATTTTCGTACAAATTAGGCTGAATTGTTAAAGCTTATTTTGTACTGAGTATTTGTTTAATGATTGATATTATAGGGTGCCAAATGACTTTAAAGATGTTATGATATTGAAAGAAGTTTCTTAGTTTTCTAGCCTACAAAAGGTGAAATTCCCTCACTCCCACGAATCCACACCCTCTTGACAGGATAGTGGACGGGTAAATGACGGTGTCTTGGCGGTCCATTAGGTGAGATTGTGAAAAGACATGCCTGGTGTCTATAAGGAGTCACCACATTGGGTGTAACTCCCGGCTGCTGCTAATGCTCCATCATGTGTCTTTGCACACAATCTACCCCCCAGTTTCTTAGTTTTCTATGTTGGTAGAGTTATAGCTAATAAACACAAGTCTATTTTGGACTTCGATAAATTCCAATTGCTGTTAGAGTGACAATTTTCCTGTACTTTATTGGTAGGTTATGTATGATAAGTATTCGGGAAGGAGCCGCCGATTTGGATTTGTTACAATGAAGACAGCTGAGGATGCAAATGCTGCTATTGAAAAGCTTAATGGAACTGTAAGGGCTTATGTGCTTATTCAAGATTGATAAGTTTTTTACTCCCTAAAGTGCCAGTTTTATCTTTTAATGGTGTTTTCTACAACAGGAAGTTGGGGGTCGTGAAATAAAAGTAAATATAACTGAAAAGCCATTGCAAGGTGGGGACTTTTCATTTCTACAGGGGGAGGATTCACAGTTCATTGACAGTCCTCACAAGGTTTATGTTGGCAATCTTGCAAAGACAGTAACCACTGAGTCACTAAAAAGCTTTTTTGCTGAGAAGGGGACGGTTGTCAGTGCAAAGGTATCCCGTATTCCAGGGACCTCAAAATCCAGTGGGTTTGGGTTTGTCACATTTTCTTCAGAAGAGGATGTAGAAGCTGCTATATCATCTTTTAATAATTCGGTAAGTGTATCAACATACATTAAAAACGTTTGTCAGCAGTGTCATGGATGAATGGATTTGACTTTATGCCATCACCGTGTGCATTTTGTCTAAGAAATATAACAGATTTCTGCTATCACTTGGAACTTCTCCAATTAGGTTTCTTCAAAATCTGCTGATTTATGAGTGGAATACATACAAGTTCATATTGACTCAATTAACATTTTCTTTTTCTGAATTAATCTCGGAAATATTGTTTGAAAAGAAAGAAGGTAATGAAAATGGCGTGAATGTAACTTGTCTTTGAGAATTCTCTATGCATTTGATTAGACGGGATAGTAAAAGTAGAATAAATTGATCTTGATTTTTGCACATCTACTTTGTGGCTAGCAGGAAGTGTAATATTCACACCTATATATTTTCCATTATCCCGTGCTTTCAAAGTGAGGAAGCATAAGTATTCATTCCCTCTTCTGGTGTTGCATGACTTATTTTTTATTAATGTTTCTGTGACCTGCTTTTGTTAAATGGACTTATATGTTAAGAATAAACTTTCCCTCGGTTTTGTGGTTCCTGTTTTGTTGAAATATCATGCGTAATTTGTTTTTCCCTATGATATCCATGAAGCCTTAGCATTTGTGATTCAATGGTCTATTGCTAGCAATTGCATTAACTATCTTATACCCATCTCTGATTTTTATTTTCCTTGCATTCTACTAATTTCGACTTCCCCCCTTAAAAATGCAGCTGCTTGAAGGGCAGAAGATTCGTGTAAATAAAGCATGAATAAGTGGCAACGTAAACGCCTTGCCTTGTGCATTACGCTTAACACTGAAGACTTGTGAGTTGATTTCTTGTGAGGACAATAACAGTGGGGGAGAAGCTCGTTGTGCTACGATCTCCAATTTGGCCAATCTGCGCATTGCGTTCTTACAATTTTAGTTTAGTGAAAGCCCATTTTGTTTGTTATCATGTTGTAAAGAAACATCTGAGCTTTAGACTAAATCCCTGTAGGGTTCTTGGCTGTATGCTTGCAGTTTTTTTGGGACACTGTCATAAACTCACACAGCCTTTCTAAGGCTCTCTACTTGCTTGGTAATATACACTCACTTGTTCATCATTGCTTGCTTTAGATGTATTATCTTCGCATTATATGTTCACTATCCACCTTTCTCTTTTATATATGGACTATGTTATTACATCTCTTGATTCTCTTTTATATATGTTATACAATCTCTCGATTTGTTGAAATCTACCGAGATGATGTTGGAATAGCCAAGAACCCTACAGGGATGTTGAAATCAAGAGATTGTTAAAAGTAATTGTCTTAGCATGATTTTAAGCAGTTCAGTTCTATTTTTGAAGCTATATTTTTGTATGTATCACTTTCAACTTACATTTACATTTTTATATACCTTTCCTTAGTTTGATTTTATGGGTATTTCACTACTTTGAGTGCAATTCTAGTTGAGGGATCTATTGTTGTTATAATAATAATATTATTTTGTGAGAAATAAGTATAATTCTTAACCGCAATTGGAGAAACATGGAATAGAAAAAAATACAGTACTCCATAGTTAACACGATCGAAGAGACCTGAAGCGTGTAGGAAACATTACCGTTGCACGTGGGGACATGAAAACACAAAAGTGGCACCAACGTAAATTTCTCCGAAAAGCATGGGCTTTTATTACTGTTCATAAAAAACTTCCATTCTTATTTTTCTAAAATTCGCGCCTCTTCCCTTTTCCCGCCACGGCTAATTCCGAAAATCGGAATCCCCAACTTCAAAAACCCTACACCAATCCGGTCCGCTCCCATTTTTCTCATAAAGATTCAACTTTTTTCCACCTCCATTGCCGTCTGCAAGTCTAGTTTTCCGGGAAGAGTAACAGAACAAGGAGAGACAGACACGACGCCGGCGTCGCCTGAGGGAGAAGAAGACAGCAGCGTCTCTGCCACTGCCGCCGACCTCCGTGCAACTCCGACGCCGCCTTCCGTCACCTTTGCAAGCCGAACCAGCCACCGCACGCCAGCTTCCGCCGGTAGTTTTTCTCCGTCGTTCCAAGTCACCGGTAAACACCGAATCCGGTGAATAGTTCCGGAAATCGGAATCCCCAACTTCAAAAACCCTACACCAAATCCGGTCCGCTCCCATTTTTCTCATAAAGATTCAACCTTTTTTTCACCTCCATTGCCGTCTGCAAGTGAAGTTTTCCGGGAAGATTGAAGAGTAACAGAGGAAGGAGGATTAAGGATGTTTTACTCTCACACATTCTTGGCTCGGAAGGGTCCAATGGGGACTGTTTGGTGCGCGGCGCATCTACAGCACAGACTCAGGAAGACGGATTACACCAGAACCGATATCCTGTCTACCGTTGGTTAGTGTTCTTTGGCATTTTATTTAATGTTTCTTTCCTGATATGTATGGAGTATAAGTTATTTCATTGTTTTTTGTTTGTGTTTTTTTTTTTTTTTGGGTGTTGTATTCCTGTTTATTATCATCCACTTTTTGGTTGGTTGGTTGATTGGCTATGACCCTCATCTATTTCATTTTCTCTTGTAAATTGTATTCTTTTGGGTATAGTTAAGGCTCTTTCCACCAAATGCTACAAATTTTCATATGAAAGATTGTTTTTCTACCTAGTTTATGTTTGCATCATCTTTATCATCATGCCCACTTAGAATTGCTCATTGTTGTGTTTTGGTTTTGTCTTGGGTCTTAATTCTGGATTATCATGTAAAGTTTAGATTTTTCCTCATTTTTCTAGCTGCAAAATATGGGAGAGGAGGCTCTGTCCATAGTCTATACCCTATTGTATCCCTTAATGATGTTA
>CP025647.1:2355010-2447197 GCA_003576665.1 Ipomoea trifida | reverse complement strand
CAGAGCCATGTCCATATTTGGGGTGGATATCAAGTAAGAATCCATTAATGAATTGAAGTTATAAGGAAGCTTAATAATCCTAATACCTTTCTTGTATCCCATGACTATAGAGTCTAACATTAATCATCGGTTGAATTGATTTTCCAGAGTGCATCATGTTTCCTGAAGTACCAATTGCACTGCGGATGTCTGGCCATCTTTTGCTTGGTGTTGTTCGAATATATTCAAAACAAGTCGATTACTTTTTTCAAGATTGTAATTACCTAGAGTTGCGGTTAAAAAAGGCGTTATTGCCAATGACTGTCAATCTACCTGAAGGTGCAACTTATGATATCGTAACGAATGTCAATCTACCTGAAGGTGCAACTCAAGCAACTTATAATTCCATCACTTTGCCAGAGACGTTTCAACTCGATGCATTACAATCAGATTATGATTTACGCGCAGAGAGGTAAGTTTTGGTTTTGCTCATTCCCTTGCAGAGCTCTAAGATCTGTTTACTCATTGGTTTTTAATTTCAGGTTTGTGGATACTCACCTTAAACCACAGGAAGAGATCACGCTGGAAGGTATGTTTGATCGATGCATTCTTGCTTAAAAATTTTAATTTTTAGAAACTACCAAATAATTAATCATTCTTAGTTTAGGAATGTATGTAATCGTTACAGTGCTTTTGTATTTTCCTTTTCCAACTATTATTCTTTGTTCTTTTTTTTTTTTTCCTTATGTTTTCTTGCCTGTGACGGGAGAACATAACATAGTGTCACATTGTTGCTGATGTTAGAATTCTATGTTACAGATCAAGTTCCCATTGGAGGTGATCAATATGTTGCCATTTATATTGATGAGGTGTGACAACCTTAATTTCTCCTTGTTTTGGTTAGTTTTGCATGTTTCTGCTTTTTAAATTGTCTTATCATTTGTTTTTTTATGCAGGATGAGGGGAGGGAGTTATCAACTGAGAATATTGCCTCTGGATTGCAAGCAACACCTATGGAGATAGAGTAAGAAACTAGGAATATTATATAGTTTTCAGAACAGATTGTTTGCCATGTATGCTTACAGTGGTAAATGTTTATTACTATTGCAGCCCTCACTCTCCAGTTGGGGAGGGCACACCTGGTGGTCCTCGACATTCTCCCCTGAGCACCCCGGGAGGACTAAATGAGAGTGCGGGTCAAGAGGCCGTTGCTCAAGAGTTTCCGGAAACTGAGGTTATGCGCGATGCTTCGCATGATGTTGGTGTTCCTAGTACTCCGATGTGGCGAGACAGGAGGGATGATGTGTTGGAGCCTGACCTTGTTTTGGCGGAGCAGGTGACGAAAGATGATCAAAATGTTTCGCCTGTAGTTGAGGAAATGTTGCCCTCGGGAGGGCGTTCTTCCCCACCTCAACGCCCCGAGCACCCTTCAGCTTCTGCAGAAGTCGGCCAAGGAAACACCAGTTCACCCCTGTCATTTGGTAAGTGCAGATGCCATTTTTTCAACATCAATAAGCGATAAGTTTATAACAGTTGCTATATGTTTATATAGGGAACGGGTCACCTGAACTAGCAATGCGGCCATCCCCGCCTCCACCACCTCCCCCTCCTGAGCCTGAGCAGCGACGGGCAAGGCAAAGAAAGAGGAAGCTGGTCATCGATGATGCCTTAGTGTTGTCAAATCAGTATGTTCATCTCTTCATATCATGTTCCTATATGTATTCTGCTGTTTTTGTTTCCTAAGAAACATGCATGATCAAAGAATGTATACACATTTCATATTTCAGGGTTATTAGGGCTGGACTAAACGACACAAGTCGCTTGAAACGGGCGAGAAAGGAAGCTCCCCACACTTCTTTGGGCATATGGAGATCAAACAAGAGACTAAAAAAGGATACCATGTTCTTTGAGCCCTTAATAACTGGGCAGTGTGGAGATCTCTCGAATATGCATGAACAAGATTTCGTTTTTGCAAGAGCTCACCCCTCGTCCACAGATGAGGCTCGTGAAGAGGCCACCGGTGCACAATCTCCCCCTTCTTTGGGGCGTGATGATATGGAAATCGAACATCTTCGTGAGAATGTAGGCCCTACTGAGGGCGATATTTTGCAGGAAGTCTTGCCTATGCCGAGTACATTAGTTTCCTCTCCGGTCACATCCATGCGTTCTCCGAGCAGGCAAGAAGATTTTACTCCTGCTCCTACCTCATTAGGGGCACAATCAGATCAGGTTGAAAGAACTATTGATTCCGGGGTATTACCTACACCAGACCCTGCTGCATCAACTGGACATCTTCATTCAGATATCGACACCCCTTTGACAATCCCCGAGGAGGATTTACGGTTTGAAGCCACTGCTCTATCTGATATCCCCGAGTTTGACAATTCTGCTGGGGTATGTTATGCTACCATTTTATCCCCTGCTAAAAATTCTGCTACTGCTACAATGCCCACAAGTATTCAGTTAAATCAAAGCTTAAATGAGCATATCTCAGCTGTCATTTTTTTTTTTTTCAATTACAGGATTTAAGTTTTCTGGAACAAGATGAAAGCACCCCTACTGGTAAGATGAGAAATCTGCTTCAGTGTGTGTTTGTGTGTGTGTATTCTCTTGACAGAATTGATATATACTGCACAGATTATTAGTTGGAGATGCTTAGATGTTTTCAATTTATACAGGCTCTCAGGGAACTCCAGAAGTGGGTTTATCTGGAAAACAAAGAACTCCAGAATTTGATGCATTATCTACCAGAACAAGGTAATTTTAACTGAATGCTGCTGAATAAATGGAAATAAGCTTGCATGTTAATGTTGTCTAATTGCATGGTCGTTTTTAGAGCTGTTGCACAATATCTTAAAGGTCAGTCATCGACAACCCCTGTCTCCGAAGGTCAATCACCAGCAAGTACCATGCCGGGACCTGGAGATCTGAGCTTAAATGCAGTTCTGGAAGGCAAAAGCAGGAAAATATGCGCTAGAATGTTTTTCGAGACTCTTGTAAGTGTTCAATCACACCAGTCTTTTACACTTCCTGTGTTTATAATGTGCTAGTCACTTACTCACTTCTCTCGATTTGGGGACAATTCAATTCAGGTTTTGAAGAACTGCGGGCTGATAGATGTAAAGCAAGAAGAACCCTATGGTGATATTACTTTGAAGGCAACTTCTAAGCTATGGAAGGAACAACTATGAAGCTAAATAAAATATAATCAGCATATGTGAAATTAGAGGTAGAAATGTAGAATACAGAAAGCATAATGCTTTAGATGCAAGTACCCATGTAGGAGCTAGAAAGCCAAAGCCCTGTAATTTATGCTGGTAAAGATTAACAACGATTTTCCCATTTTCTTGAAGATCAAATATGATAAGCTATTCAAAGTCTGTTCCTAGGCAAAATGTATATATGCCAGAAACATGAGCATATTTTATTCATGGGCGATTATAGTATTTTTGGCCTTCTAAATATATTTTGGTACGAAGAAGTCATTAGAGTTTACTTTCCACCAAGAAGATTATCAATCTTGTGCTCAAGGTGGGCTTCATGGTCTTCAAGTCGACCTTTAACTGCATCGTCTTCCCAACGGATTAAAGTAGGAACTCCTTTCAGACTGAACTTGGGATCCACCCTCCAGGGGTGCTGTGGAGTCCTCCATGTTGGCCTGTCTCCAACATAAGCCCTCAGCAGTGCAACATCATCAGATGACGCTTCCAGCTTTTTGTATATCACCGGCTCAGCTCTCACGCAATCTGATAAGAACACAACATCATTGACACCAAGTTGCTTACGAAATTGATCATAGGTAAACTAAACTAATCACCGTGATGCCAAGCATGGGAATAGCCTTTCAAAGCATACATTATTTGGAGATTATATTCTAGAAAGATTAAAACGTTTATCAGCTACCATATATCTTTGAACAATGTAAACAAACAACAGAACAAGAATCTTGAGGTTCGACCCTGGCCAGCAAAGAACTATAAGAAGGTAAACTAATCTAGGTTGTCCATAGCTGATCAGCTCAAACCAATAAATAGCTCCTATGGAAGAGTCAAACTTGGAACCATAATTCCATCCTTCAACAACTGGTGAGATCTAACAAAGGCTAATCAAGAACATATACTGCACTGGATGAGAGTAATTGCTGCATACAAATGGGCACAGAAGTACTAAGGAGCAAAAATTCTAGGTTGTAGTAACAGTCAAAAGATTAATTAAAGAACACCAGCAGCAAATAAAAATAGCAGCTTGGGTGTGCAATTACAAAATCACGAGTAAAATGAAGAGAAGATTATTGAAATGAGAAAATGGGTTACCGGGGCACCAGCTAAGGGAGGTGGAAGGATCAATGTCAGCCAGGAAGAGGATGAAATTGGCCTTGTTTTTAGGGGCTTCGGATTTGAACTTCTCAAACACTCCATTGAATGTTGCTACGGTAGCGTCCAACACTTTCAGAGGCATTTTCTCAGCTTCTCTTCCCTTCCCACCAGGATATGGATTTTCGATGGAGCTTCAAGTAGAGCACCGGAATTCTGATTCTAAGCTCTCAATTCGTGGTTTTTAAGGTTAGGGTTTGGATTTTTCCTAATCTCGGGATTTCATTCGCTTAAGTCCCAATTAAGAAAAATCTTCCTTGTAATACGTGTTTGCAATATGCCAATGTGGAAAAGATTTTTAATATTTTTTTATAATTCAAATTTTTCGACTTCATCCAATTATATCTTGAACTCCATAAATTTAGTTATTTACCCCTAAAGCCCACGAAAATAGTAAATCTTGTTTCCCTCACTCTACCGTCAAAAGCAAGATTAGATTAGAATGTTGAAGGTTTAATTCCCAACTTTTTCTTTCTGAAACATTCATGATTTTTTAACAAAATAATACAGAGTAATATGTTTTCAATATAATTCATATCTCACCACCGTATTTCGATCCTGCGATCACCCATTTAGAATGGTAACAAAAGTGTCATCACACTACATGATTTTTACATGTTTACCTCATTGAATAAATACAAAAGAGTATAATAATCTATATAAAAAAATCATTTATTTAGGAGCACTAAATTCTTTTGTTCATTTCCCATTCTTTTAGAGCACAAAAGGTTGAACTTAAGGAAAAATTATATATTTCTAATAATTAAGCAACAAGCCAGTCAAACTAGTAATTGATGCAAAATTGGCATTTGGCCTCAAATGGGCACATATAAAAAGTATTCTTTGCTCAACAACAAAGACACAATCATTATACTAAATTTAAAAAAAAAATAATAAATAAATAAAAAGGGTATATAAAAAAGAAGTTAAATGTTGAACATGTAGGCTTCATCTTGCAGCCCGAATGGATTCGACTAAAATTCGACTAAATTAATTTCATTATGCGAAATACAAATATCAACACAATACATAAATAGAATAAGAGAATGTAGACTTCATAACTTTGTATACTTCACTAATATTTACATACATATATATTATGTGTTATACATGTGTAGTATGCCAAAAGAAACAATGATCAATATTGCCCTTCCTCTTCCAGCCTCCAAGAAATTTCTCATATACAAAAGGAGAAGAAAATAAGCAAGAAATGAAGCTCTTAACTCTATATACTTTCAGCTGTTACTCTGCACCAGATAACCATCTTTGCCAAGTTGGTTGCATTTTCGGAAGCTGACCCGCGACAACACAAGCAGGATCATCGTCCCCAGAAAACAGTGCAGCTCGAGGTGACAGTGGCTCGAAGTTTATATAGATAGATACCATAGTTTCAAGAGCATTGAAGCCCGAAAACAATGAAGACTTTATTGCATCGATCAGGTCGCTTTGTTGGGGTATTATGAGTTTATGACTTATAACTTTTTGGCGGAAGAGTGGTGCTGGGAGGTACCGTTGCACATGCACTCGTGGACGGGGTACTTTGTCACGTCCCTCCCCGCTTTCCTGAGCTCGGGCTGACCAAAGGAATCTCGGTGCAAGTCCAAAATGATCGCGTTGAACTCTGGTTCAGAGAGGGAATGGTTCATGAAGTGTGGGAGCATCTGTCTTTTGTTTGGTGTGATAGTCTTTTTGTGGCCTGCATATGCCCTATGTCCCTATTGCACAAGTAAAAAAAAAATTGAAATTACCACCAATAACAGTTAGAATAGGAGCAGTGAATTTTAGCGGTTTCTAAATCTACTGCAAGTGAAGTTAACTAGAAGCCAACAAAACCCGAGAATTTTCTTGGTGATTGAATGTATATATATACCTGAATAGCGTGGCCCATGTTCCCGCCATGAGATGGCATGAACACATCGCTCTTCTCGGAGACTATGTAGTCGATAGCAGCCATAAGGGATGCTTTCTTTGCAAATGGCTCGAGCTCGCCTGGCAAGGCGAGGTCTTCCTTGTTGTAGAAATGAGGGAATTCTGTTGTCAATGGTAACAACGCCTCTTTCCCGCCCAAAGGAATTCCTCCTGCCCAATAGATCCTCGCGGTCCTTGGAGCACCCAAAGCTTTAAGCAACCTAAATCGAGTATAAAAACGACCCTCCTTAAGTCCTTAGTCCTCATGAACACATGTTGGAAGTGATTCGATCAACTAGAACAATCTCCAAGTAAGAAGCTTACCGAGAAACCTCAAATGCATTTAAAGGACAAAGACCAGCAAGCTTTCTCTCGTGGTAGCTCATGTTTGATCTCGAAGTTAAAAGCTCGGGTCTCCGCTTTCTCTCGTTGCTAATCATCTCATCATACTCACGACTCAAACCAGGAAGGCATCCCGTTCTCACCCACACATCCTTCTCCATCCTGATGTGAAGCGCAAGATATGGCCCTTTGCTCCTCATCCTCTCCGTAAGCTTGTCCCCGAGTTCTAAGATTGATGGGGCAAACCTCAACGCATGAAAAGCCACCTACATGTTTAAACAAAATTCCATTAACGTTTTGCACGATTCTACTCCTCAAAAACGCCATTCTGAAATTAAGCAATTCTGCAATAACTTAAAATAGCACAAGCAAGCACCCGAATTAAACTACCTTGCATCGAAGTTTTTGAAGATCAGAAGGAAGATCCTTCGAGAGCCTCGAATCCAAACCTCGCAGTAACAGAACACCATCCCTCCTCAGCTGCAAGTAAAATAAACCGTATGATTATGCCAGTTAAGAAACTCGAGAACTTGTCTTCTACTTCAGCCTGGTAAAGGTCTCGGGAAGAAAAGTGATTTGACATTCCTTTCAACATGTCCAAAGTTTAACCGGTTTTTATAATTAAAAAGTTTTTTTCAGCTGCCCATCACAGCTGTTTATACACAACTTTTTAAAGTGCTTGGCCCTCTTTCCAGATAAAAAGCTACAAGTACAATCACTCCCATAGCTTGAGCTTTGGAATTTTCTCCATGCACTTGTCCCTAAAGGCAACTTAATATGGAATATCAACTTATTCGAATAATGCAAGTATGCAACAGTCTTAATTTCCCATAACAGCAATAGTAATGACAATTTTTAAATTCTAATACTTGGCAATGCATGAAAAACCAAAACTTTTTTAAGCAATTAACAGATAACAGTCATACCAAACAGCTTATTAGCTTGACAGCATAGACACAGCAAAAGTTTCTTACCCGTTTTGAATAATGCGAGCGAATCCATTGAGGTGAGGCGTGGAGAGGAGTGCGCTTCTCCTCCACTGGCCTTGTCATTACGTGTGTGGATGGAAGTGAAGAAATGATTCTAACATCATCTGCCAAAACTTTCTTGAAGTGATCCAAGTCAAAAATATCTGAGAATTCACTGCAGAGCAACAATAAACAAGACAGAACAATGGCTTAAGCTCTCCTGCAGTGATCACTAAATCAACAGGTTCAAATATTCCCAGAAAATTCAATTTTCCCAGGAATCAACTTACAAGTTACAACTGAAAGGTAATTCATCATAGTTAATCCTTAATGAAGAAAGGCTGTGATTACAAGCTTGAATTTAAGGGTGTTAATCTTATTGATCAAAAAGTAATCTTGGCATTAAAGTTGTGCTTTTGGTCAGGTTCATTAAAGTTCTCTAAACCCAAAGGGGAATCCTAATCATTTTTTCATGATCATTGACTGATTTCTTGTCCAAAAAAGGGCGAAATCCCTCATCCCAATCACCACGCCCGACCATACAGAATTGTAGATGAGTAAATCAACCGATAAGGTGTCCCACAAGGAGCCACCCCAAAAGGTCAAACTCTCACACTAAGATTGATAGGACTCGATTATACGTCTTTTACCACAATCTGTCACCCAGAAACAAACTAGCATCAAACTCTCACACTACGACTGATAGGACTCGATAATACGTTCTTGACCACAATCTGTCACCCAGAAACAAACTAGCATTAAACTCTCAAACTACGATTGCTAGGACTCGATTATACGTTCTTGACCACAATCTGTCACCCAGAAACAAACTAAGCTATCCGTGCAGGCAGGCATAATTTACTCATTTCTGATTATTTGATCAAAATCAAAGAAAAGAACCAAAGGTTTGAGCTGGAAAACCATGAAGGGAACATAACATCACAAACCTTTCATCACCCCAAATGACATTGACTTGCAAGATGGGAACAACAAGGGCAGCCCCAAGAATCCTTGCAATCACCACAGCATCCACAATCTGATTCCTCTGCTGATTCAATCCCCCAGCCACCACCACCACCAAATACTTACTCCTATCCTTCACACCCGCCGCACTAACCTCCTTATACTCCTCACTGAAATCCAAACACGGCCTATACCCCAACCCATCCGGTTGTTTCCAGAACCCACTCTTATCTTCCCCTCCCAACCCCAAATACCCATTGGAAACCTCAGCCTTCTCTTGAAGGCTGAAACATGGGATTGGCGAGAAAGGCACCAAGGGCTCAAAACTGGGCCACAATCTCAACGTCCCAATAAACCCAAAGAGGAAAATAAAGCAAACCCAGAACCTCAAACCGCTTAACAAGCGCCTGAGCCGGGCAGAAACAGAGGGGCTCTTCTGCTTCTTCGGGGACAGAAGCACCAGAGCTTGAAGCGGCGAGTTGACTATGTCAGACGCCACTGAAATGTAGGACTGCCGCTTCTTCTTGCCGCTGCTGCTCTTCGGCACAGCCATTTCGCGGAAACGCAAAGAGGATGAGAAAGCAGGGGAGCTCGAAACGGTTGTGGATAAAGGAATGGGCTTTTTGATTCTTGAATGTACTGTTTTGAAAAGAAAAAAAAAAGTGTTTTTGCTTACTGGGAAAGGCTCCCGGAGAGAGAAAAATGGTGGTGGAAGAGAGAGAAGGGGCGGCGGGAATGCAAAATCCGACGATCGATGCGAGTTTTAAATTGGACGGAGTCAGGGGAAAGTGTGTGTGCTTTGTCAGACAGGTTTTTCTTTGGGGATTTCAAGTTATATATATGACTTCTCTGACCTCCCTATTTATAATTCTTTACTATTATTATTATTATTATTCTTATTATTATTATTATTATTATTATTTTCTATTTATAATTTTTTTTGAGTACTACTGATTCACGTAGATGTCATCGAGCTACAAACTACTTGGAGTTCTATTTAAATTATTACACTTTGATTTTATTTTATGTGTATGATTAAATTAAATAAGTATAACTAAAATCATTTAAAATTTAATTTTTATTATATATTTAAAAATTATATTAAAAGTGTTATTAAATATTAAAAAGAAAATTAATTTAAAAATAAGAAATTATACTCAAAAGATAAGATGAAATAATTTTAAAAAAAAAACGAAAAAATAGAAATATGGTAGTTAAAATGGACGGGAGTAATATTTCTATTTTAGATTGTTGTTACTAATATGAAAAAAATTTATTATTCCCCACTTGCTAAAACATATTCATATGTAACTATGTAAGCTTTCCTAATTACAATTTTTTATTTAATTAATAATTGATATATGTAAATCACATGAAGTTAGCTCATTTTTTTTACTAAGAATTAGTTGAATTAGTTTTCTCTTATAAATGTAAAATTTAGTACAACATGAAAAAAAAAATTGTTAGCTCTTTTTTTTTTTTTTTTTTTCATTTTGAAACCGTCTCCACTCAAGGCGAGTATTAATTGACTAATTGACTCTTCTAAACTTAGCAAGCTAGCACCACTGGCATCGGCCAAAAGCAGCCCCAAAATGTCTTTAGGTGGGGCCCCTAAGACTATTATTAGCTCATTCTAATGCGCAAACAACAACAGTTTTGACATAAGAACTTTTGATCACAGGTTTGGATCGTATCAATAGCATTAGAATATTGTATTAATCCCTTGTACAATAACTAATCAGTTATTTAAGGATATTCTATTTTTTTTTAATACAACTGACCCTATTACATTGTAGTATCTGTTCATCTATACTTTTCTCAACCTGTTGAAGCACAAAGAGTCAATTTCGAGATCTCCTCCACTGAGACTCGAACTCATGACCTCCCATATGAGGGTGGCCACTACATGCCAATTGAGCACAAGGTACTTGGCAAGGATATTCTATTTAGTTGTCCTAGTGCGCATGTATGATATTTTTTTATTAATTGAAATTTTTAATGTTTTTTTTTCAAGCATGAATAATCACATTAATTTTGATAGTTTCTTTTTAGACGGGTTGTTCTTAAATCAAGTGGTTATAATTCTTTCATATTTATAACTCTCTCTATATATTAATTTGTCAATTTTATGGCAAATTAATTGATTAACTTCAAATTACATGATATAAAACTTTGTATAAAAAGTTTGATGATGTAATATTTCAATTCTTGTATTGCAAATGTAGACACATGCATACTGCTGTATGACATCTCCATGTCAGCGCAGCCCATACATACTTTGTCTATTGCTATCTGCATTTTATAAGATAATAAATTTAGTTTAAAATATACCTCTAAATATATTACAAATGAGTAAAGTGTGATTATCATTCCAGAAGATTGTGAGTTCGTTTATTACCAATACCATCTCGATTGAACACGTTTCACAATGTCTTCTTAATGCGGTTTAATTCGTCCCTAATATAATTGGTCAAAGTTCAATTATATTAGTCGTCATATTTTACAAAAACGTAAATCGATTAGTATGTAAATAATTATTTGAAAATTAATTTTTTAAATACACGCAACCTCCAAAGTAATGATGAGTTAGGCAAGAATATGGATGGTTTACTTTCATGCAATAATATGTTTGGTACTTCATTGCATTGTTAGAACAAGAAATAATTTCTAATATAGGAGTCAAAACAAAGGTTTTTATGGTGTAACTAATACCTTACCAGTTCCATTGAATTTGCTTGTTTGGTATAATTAGGGTTAGCCACAGTGCAAGCTTTTATAATATCCTACTCTTAAGACAAAAAATAAAAAATAAAAAATTACAATTTAATATAATTTCACTTTTATTTTATCCAACCAATAAAAAGAAAAAAATACTATAACTCAAAATATAATAAATTCTTCTTTAAAAAAGAAAAAGAAAAAGAAAATCACGACACAATTCGTGCAAAAACATTCAAATATCAAATGACACCATTACCAAGCAACTTGATTGTGTGAGTGTCGTGCACTCTCGTCTCTTAAGAGAGGTCGGAGTTCAAACCCCCTTTTATAGGATAAAAAATATGACAATTTGTAAAGGAGAATCAAAAGTCAATACTTAATACAGATCATAAAAATTATAAGTTTTTATTACGCTTACAAGTATATGGTGTAGTCAATAAGATTTACTTAATCAGCAATTAATCCTAAACTAATCAACAGAAAAATAATATGCTGATATGTTGGAGAGTGGGTCATGATTTGATCAACCATTATTTTAAGGTAATCCATATCAGATTAACGAAACTGGAATATTTGTAAGGTAGAGGATATATAGTCATTCCTATACATATGGATATTAAATATTAAGAAATCATTTTTTTAATGATATGTATAGGATAATGGTGTAGGGTGATAAGAAAAATTTGCAATCACTAATTGAAGTGTATTGCATAAGTTCTACGCTTGTGTAATAGCACATATGAGTGTTAAATTATACTATAAAGATCATGTGCGATGGCCCGATCGATAGAGTGTTGACAATAATCAAATCGTGCGTCATGTACGAGAGTCATGCTCTGATTTACCCACCGCACACACCTCCCGAAACTGCAATAATGTTATTTATAAACTTGAACTAAAAGTATAAATTAATAATTGAATTATATTCAAACCTATGACCTTTTACTAACATCTTATTTCTATTTAAAAAAAAAAAAAAAAAAAAAAAAAAAAAACATCTATGATTTTTACCATATCAATAGTATTGAGTACAATTTTATATGGTATATGTACTTTTTTGTAGCGTATAGTATATTATTGATCTCAATATTAACAATATTCGATACAACAAAGAATAATAAATATAATTATACTTGGTAGACACTACTTGATCATAGAAAATTAAGGATATAAATAACATTTTTTCACTCTAAAAAATAGTATGAATACCTAAACTAACTTATTTTTATTAAAAATAAAAAAATAAAACGTACCGTATTTACCCAACATGTGAAACTCACTGAAAACCCCTTGACATGAAAATATGCAAAAATAATGTATTCGATGTATCACATGCATGTAAATATCCGTTACGATGAAAATCAATGAGACATAACATCACATCAAATGTCACTAAAATACTTTTTTTTGGTAATATTAAAATCATAAAATTCGACTTTTGTTCGTCAATACATTTCTCATCAATTAAATACCGAATACGGAAAAAAAGATATAAAAAATATTTTAATTAAAATTAATTTATAATAATTAATAATCAACCATCACGTCATATAATAAATATTAATATTTCCTATGCGTGTTGCGTAAAAATAGATGTCCAATATTAATACTTTATATTAAAATTTTAGATTTATTTAGATTTTAGATATTTATATTTTTGTAAATAATAATAATATTATTATTATTATTATGGTAAAACATTTTTATAAATTTGATATTTATATTTTAAGAAATAACCAACATATATTTCGTAACTCCAAAATATAATATAATGTGTATATATTATTATTATTATTGAAAAAGATATTAAAATATACAATGGATGCATATGCATGGTAACAATAGTATAAAAAATAATGAAAATTATAACAGTAAGAATATATTATCTAAAATATTGTATAATATAACTCTTATATAACATAATAAATAAATAAATAAACATAATGAAAAAACAAACATAAATAAATGGTATACTTCGTATGATCGTATGACCGTATGAAACACGAAACTAAAAAGGCGGTCGTTGTAGTAAACAACTAAACACTTTCCTTAATAATCCTTAAAACACTAAGGTTGATAAAAGCGACGTCGTGTTTTGGAAACGCCGCCAGCTGGCAAGTAAGCAATGGCGAAAACGAGGCATGTGAGGTGCCGCCGTTTCACAGTGCTGACGTGACACCCTGTGCGCTAACGTACACCATTTCTGCCCCACTCCCATATCCCAATCATTATTCTTTCTTCTGCCCTTTATTATCTTTTTTTTTTTAATTTTATTTTTCACTCTAAAAAATAATTCTTGGTACAGCTCCACTTTCCCTCCATCTCCAGCTGGCCTCGCAGGTGCACACGCTGGCACCCCCGCCCACGTGGCAGATTGCGACTTCTTAACCTCTACCTTGCTGTCCTTAAAAAATAAAAAAAAGCACAGAATTATGGATATATGTCAATTTCTAGGCTATTAATCGCATCCGATATAATCATATATTGTATTAGACATTATTAATAATATTTGGTAGAGGTATTAATCTTCTTAGAGCCTCCTTAGTAGTTGCTTTATTTTGTAGTTTTTGAGCAATTTTTGTAAGTTTGATTAGGAAAGAAAAAGTGAGAGGGAAAGAAAAAAAAAAAGCAAATTGAATTTAAATAATAATAATAATAATAATAATAATAATAATAATACAATGCTGTCAGGCATGCCTGACGCGACTGCATGGGCTTGCACATCAGTTCTTTTTTTTTTTTTTTTTTTGATGTCAGTAATTACTGTAGCAATAACTCCTTCATTGCAGAAGATGCTTGGCTTTCTCTTACCTCCCTTCCCTCTCATCCATGTGGCATTTTCATCCTCAATAACCGTGAATAAACCACGGGTTGGGATGCTCTTATTGCGGATAATAGATAAGGACAAATTAAGCATCAACAAAAATGAGCTATTCTAATCTTGAAAAAAAAAAAAAGTTTTGGTCTAAAAACATATTTCTCCAACCAATAAAATTGAGACTAATTTTGTTCAACCCAACATCTTTGGTTAAGCTAAAAGAGACATGCACCATTTCATTCACTCTCTCATAGAAATAATATAATACAAAACTTCTTAGTGAATATAACTATTTCTCTTGCAAGAGAAATACTTATTATTGAAAATATTCTTTCTAAAATAGACCTATTTATAAGAATGTTATTATATTTTGAACGTGTTATGATGACAGAATAATTGTATGATTTATATATAAGTGTGTTGTTGCACATAATGTGAGAGCCATTGCATCCATAGTTAATCCAAGCCGTTACTAGCTGACGTGTGCGTTATTATTAGCCTAGTATATATACCAAGCTATTATAAAAAGCAGGAAAGACGCTCTAAATTTATATTGAATTGTATAATCATCTAAATTTATTGTCCATTATGTTCATTAACTCTCCAGTGTTGAATTTGATTAATGCCGCCTATGAATCAAATATGTTGTTGGTCAATTGATAGTTGTGACACCATACTATAAATTATTCCACAAACAAATTAAAGTAGCAAATTAATGTTGTAGTATAAAGTCTTTCTTTAAACAAAGACGGAAGCACCTACTCCTTTTACTTTCTTAATTCATTTAAAAGAAATAATTTATGATGAGGGGATTAGTTGCGTTTATAGCACGATTTTGCATGCTTCAAGATTTCGTGGAAACATGAGGTAATTAAAAATCGCCATTCAATTATTAGCGTTTAGTTCGTTTCACAAATACTCATTCTTCAATTATTGCATAAATGAATAATGCATTATAGTTGCTTGGAGGATGATGAGTTTATAGAGCTAGAAATCTAAATTTCTTTAGAGAAAATTTTAATTAAAAAATGAGAAATAAAGAAATTTTAAAAAAGAAGAACATTAAGAGAGATCGAGAGTTCGAACTACCTCTTGTATGGAAAAATCAATTTAGCCAGCACTTTGCCCCTTAATTGGGTTGACCCAGTGCGAACGGGGATTAGTCTGAGTATGGTACGAGCTTAAATTAAAGGTGCCTCCTACAATTAGGGTATGCTCAGGACACCTCGTGGTCTAACTCAAAAAAATACGTTTGTTCTTCCTGCTTGCTTTGATAGTTTGACCACAACAAAGCGGTTTAAAGTTGACTTGCGGGTTTTGTCCCTACCTTGAATTGAATATTGAATTGGAGTAGCAACCTTAGTGTTGAGCAATAATATACTTAATACGCCCCAAAAGGGCCAGCGGAGTGGGTGGAATATGATTTTTATACATGAAAGTCATAAGTTATGTCAGGGCTTGTTTAATCCTATAAGATAATTTACACACTATACATACATTCTTTAAGTAGTGATGTGAGTTTCCCTTAGTCGTTTGGTTTATCTCACATTTTGGTTCAAGAGAATGTGATCAAGATCACTTCAAAACATTATGTATTTGAACCAAGCACTTTTTCATCAATTTTCCCTCTCAGTTAAGGAGTCATGTTCTAAATGATTTAAAACGGGTGAATCACAATTTTTTTCCCTTTCCTATTTCAATAATATCAAAACATGTATTTTTTATTTTTTTTTTACTCTCGATGGTACACCTATATATCATTTTTGGTTAGTATCCTATGCAATTTCCACTGCATAATTCATAGTACAGAACTGGACCATTTGGTGCTCCAATCCTTTTCTGCATCGCCATATATAGCTGGAGCCTGGAGGACGCTACAATATATGGGACAAACAAACATTTTTGTTTCTTTTCTTCAATTTTACTTTTATATATATATATATTGAATGCATGATTAAATTAATTTATTAATGTATACTCTTCTTTATTATTTTTTTTCTCAAAACTAGTACTTCGTAAATAACTAGATTACACTTCCAAAACAAGCCATCCATCCCCCAAGGTAAAATGTGGTCACATACATTTCTTACAATTGTTGTCATCAAGTGTTACAAGCAACCTAAAGGATAAGTTGGTTGATTCATGCTCAAGTAAAGAGCATGATTTTACTATACTTGCGCTTGAAATCATAATTGGTCCAAATTAATGATCATGAACTTTGATTTGAAGAAATGAATGCAATTGATTATTGATCGAAGTTGCAACATCCAATAAAGTTGGAACATATATATAATAATCCTTTAAAAAAAAAAAAAAAAAAAAAAAAACTAGAAAAGCTCGCAGTTGCTACCCAAATATGTGATGTGAGTGAATCTTGCATTTCGACTCTAGTTAGCAAAGAACCACAATGAGGTAAACATGCTTTGATTGTTCATAGCTAACTTGGTTAAATCAAGAACCCCAACAGACTCATAACTTAATATTTTATAGTTATTAAGTTAATTGTTCGATCAACTTGTGGTAACGAGATAGCAATGTATACACCACCTTGAATATAATGATAACTTTGAGGCTAAGGATAAAGGATTGGGTTTGTAGGGATAGGTTTGATTGTGTGATGATGAAGAAATGATCATATATGTTACTTAGAAACACTTAAGCTTATTAGCAACGAAATTTAGCAATGATTAGTATAAATATTATATTTTTCACGTGAGCCCAACCCCGATCTGCTTCACGGATAAAGATCTGTGATACAGTCTCACACCAGTGTGATTTTAAAAAAATCATTTGCTAAATATTAAACCAAATGGCCCTGAGAGAATTGGGTTGCAGGAGAAAATTAAATTGGAGGGACATCATTAATTACTGAAGTGGGAAAAGCATGCAAGAAAACGTCAGAGGATTGTGCGTATACGTTAAAATTAAACATGCAAACGTTTTCATGCTTGTAGACATGTAGTGCCACGGCTATTCATTAAAGTCAATACAATTTTATATATTATAAAGTTTATTATTTGGTTCCGGAGGCAGTTGGATGGCCACTTAACCACTTCAATAATCTTAGTGGTTTCATTATTTAATCAAATTTATAATTAGTTACAGGAGTTGACCTAAATTACCAAACCCCTTATCTCCACCATTATCAATTTTTTAAATTAAACTCCAAACTTAATGATCATTTACTGACTTATATATAGATCCCTAAAATACACTCCAATTGCAAGTGTGTCTCCTTTTTTTAATTTATTATTATTATTATTATTATTATTATTATTATTATTATTATTATTATTGGTAAGATTTGAGCCCTTTACATTGATTTGATTGATCAGTTGACAATATTCATTAATTCGACAAGTTATAAATTTATTTTGATTTGATTGATCAGTTGAGTTGTAGTCCGGATTCACCATTAGTAATTTTCATTTGGTGGATGCTTGCTTGGGGAGTTGGGGTTAGTTGTTTATTAGATAAAAGGAAAAAAATTGATATTTTATATATTTAAATCACTTTAACATGTTTTTTTTTCTAATGCGTAAACGTAATTATGAAAATGTTATTGTGTTTTTTTTACTTAATTGTTCGTCTTTGATCATCTAGATAGAGAGATGAGATTAGTCTGCACATTCTCAATATACTAAAAAAGATTCATAAAAGTTTCAAATTACTATTACACTCTCTGTTCATTTTATATGTTTTGTTCGAATAACGAGATTAGATTGAAGTTATTTTAATTTACTTTTTTATAATGTTAAGTTTAGTATTAGTATATAAAATTTATATATTTAGGAACTAAATTAAAAGTAATATTAAATAAAAATTTAAATTTAAAAATATTAAAGAAAATAATTTAAACCAAAAAAAAAGAAATTGACTAATAAATAATAAACATAATAGGTAGAATTGGACAAAGAGAGTATATAACCTTAAGCTATGCTCTAGTCTTAGTACATCATTCATTGAGTGGTTGATCGGTTAAAATCAACATGGTGGTGGGGAGTTGAACAACTTCTTTTTGAAAATATATATAAATAATTATAATTAATTTAATTTACATGGATTAAAATCGAAATACTTAGCAGACAATGGATATGACTGATCTGATGTCCTTTTTAACTTAGTGTCTTAATCGAAGACTTACTACGATACATATAATTTATGAAATATATTATATGTAGTCTAATTCTCTACTCTTAATTTTTACTTTCACACTTAAAATTTTGATGTAGACACTTTTATAGGGGCTTACTGGAAGAAAATAACATATCAACGCCCGCCACATCATAGATTAAATTTGAGGGAGTAAAATTTAGGAGCACATCAATGCGGCGGGGATGTCCTCCCTGTCCCGTTCTCCAAAAAAATCCCCGAACTCGTCTCTATTGGGACGGGGAACGATTTTTCTCGTCGGAGACAAATTGAATTGCCATCCTTAAATACATGCAGTAGAACTCATAATTTACATGGATTAACTATTGTCCTTTGAATTTTAAAGAAACATATAATTTAGGAAAATTTCTAGGCAATCCAATCACTTAAAATTGAAAACGAATGATGTACATGGGTTTGGCCCTACTATCAAATTAGATAATGTATTTTGTCTCAACTAAAAATTAAAATTGATAATTAAATTACGCACTTACATTTTATATATTATATGCTCAACAGTTGAATTATCATTACATGATCAACATTCATAGTCAGGAATATTCGTAATAATATGAGCTAATTCTAATTTTAATCTTTCAATTATAATTAATATCATTTTATTTATGTTTTATTCTTAAGTTCAAATTAAAATTGATTTTTGTTGATTGTAAATGTGTTATTACTTTTAATTTGTTGTACTAAATCAAATCAATTTTGAACCCAAATATAAAAATTATCTCTAATAATAACAACGCAATGAGATCGAAGAACAACAACAAAGTGATAGTTGAGTGAGTTGAGCATGATTCTTACACTATAATTTGTAAAATTATTACATAGAAATGAAATTTACACAGTACACCACTCACGGATAATAATTATGGTTTCCCTTATCATCTAACAATAAATAAATAAGAACAAAACAATAATGCATTAACTAAGTGTATGTATGAGATAAGGTAGCCATTATTATATATAGTTTATAATTTCCCAATATGAAGTTGTGGCTGATCTTATACCATGTATTATGTACTGACCTAACCAATATTGGCGAAGCCACTATACATGGGGCAGTGGACGGGCCCCAATACATACATACATATTACATATATATAAAGATGACATGAAAACATGTCGTAAAAATGCAGACTAATGTTTTACTATATATAAAGTGCATCTTATAATACATAAAAATACACTTAACATTTTAGATTTTAAAAATGCATTCGATGATATATCGTTTCATATATGTGTGTTGGTGGGGGTGGGGTGGGGTGATTGTAAGTTGTCGAATTAATGAATATCGTCAAATGAATTGTTGAATGTTTTCAACATAATACTTAAATAAGCTGCTAAAATGCACAAATGCCAAAGTATTTACAAGAGATCGATCGAGATATAACTATCTTTGACATGGGGTTGACTCTTATACTAAATTGAAGCATGTGTTTTATCTCAATTAAAAGTCTAAGCTGATAGTTAAATTATACTATATGCTCAACTCCTAACTCAACATTTTTTCTGGCTCCAACACTAAATAAATAAACAAACTCTCAAGGGCCCAGATTGCTTCCTGATTGATGAACCTGCAACACCATACATAAATTCATGAACCTTTTGAAATTCTTAATAAATGTTACTCTATACACACACATATATGTGTGTGGGTGCTTCCTATTTTGTAATATTGCTGAGAGCACAATAGGGCATCCAATGTGTACCCTATAAATGCTTAGTCATTAATGGGGTACCCTTGTCTTGAGGGCACCACATTATCCATTCATCATCTAATAATGGTAATTCTTCATCATACAATTGGATATATCCAATGGGATGGGATTTCCACCTAATTGTGTAACATTTGGTTTAATTTGTATCAAACTTGTGATATTATTTATTACCTTTTATAATCATTAGAGCAACATTGATGGTGGGTTTTTTTATTTCATTGATTTTCCAACTTTATCGAACTATATTTTAAACCCCATGAACTCATTCATAGGCTCATGAAGAGGTAAATCGAGTGAATATAGTTTCAAGACTCAACATCAAATTGTATTTCTGCATACAAGGAGCACAAACCAACCATAGATTCTCAATGTTCGTGACAGGAATCGAACTCTCATCCTACTGTTGTAAGTAAGTTAAGTAGAGTTTCTTTAAGGGTTCTTTCTTCAAATTTTAAATTTCAAAAAAAAAAAAAAAAAAGAGCATGGTGTTAGTGCGCAAAAAAATTACAAAATTAGACTATTACTCATGTAAAACTTGCTCCATAGCTCTTTAACATGATACATATATAAGAATTGATCATTTGACCTTGCAATTACAATAATAACAATATGATATGTTTGCCAACTGCTCTTGATTGTTGAGTTTAAATGAACGAAATCGAACCCAAAATGTTTTCATTTGAAAAAGGACAAGCTTGACAAAATTGACACATTTCAGCCGTTTTGATCTTAACATGCTCAATGACTAGAATGAAAATGTTATTAAAGGTTTTTTTTTTTTGAAAAACAAAACAAACCCATATATTAGGCAACCATATAGTTTCTAAAGACGAAAGCATAAAGAAATGTAAGAATATAATCAAAACACTCAATCCTCTCCTCCCCAGAACTACATAAAGCCTTCATAGCTAAAATATGGGTTGACATATTACCATTACGCTTCACAAAATCAAATTTAACAGAAGGTAAATGCTGCAAATATGTCCTTATCTCATTTACAATGGCCCCAAAAGGAGTAATATTTATTCCGTCAGCAACAGCACGAGTCACTACTTGTGCATCTGTTTCAAGAATTACCCACTGCCACTCCTTTTGCTTAGTTCAACTCAAAGCCTCCCGAACACCCATAGCCTCTGCTTCACGAACCGAGTTGAGCCCATTGATTGCAATTAGAATTGAAGGGTGAAAAGATGAAAGTAAGGTAGTTAAAAGCATGGACATTGGACCCAAAGCAAGCAATACCATGACTTTAGGAAGCAAAGCAAAGAAAACCCCATGTTTCTTACATGTGGATATTGTCTTCCACCCATGTGCATTTATGTTAGTCCTCAGTCCCTACTGCCCTACCCCAGTTTTCTTTGTGCAGCAATCAACATTCCAACTTATTGTTTGGCTCTACTCAATCCTGGCCAGGGGGCTGGGGGATTGGGTCCTTTCAATCCACTTTATACAACCCCTTTTCTCTTCAATAATAAGGTGTAGCTATTGGCCAGAGTTATTTGTCACATGAACTCATAATGCATGTGCTCTATTATTCTTTTCATCATCAAATTCTTTGATTACAAGTCATTTCAGTGCATCCCAATGTGACAGAGTTTGTTCAATTGATAAGGTCTTTTTACCTTCAGCCATGATCAATGTTTAGACTCATTATGAGGGATATCCCCTCATGACTTACCAAATATCAATCGACACTTGTGCTCGCCTGAATTTTTTTATAAGGTACAATCACATATGTTCTTCACGTTGTGTCAAACAGTAGCAATACCTAGTATAACCACATAAGACACACAATTTAGACACCATCATTTTGCGAAAGGTATAATCACATATGCTTTTGACATTGTGTCAAATAGTATCAAGTTGACCGAATATAGACACCAGTACTAATTGAACATTTGGTACAATCTCTATCAAGTTGGTCAGATAATTGACATAACTATAGAAAGACACTAGTATTGCTCAAGTTGACATTTTTAGTTCGAGTTAATCAGCTATAAACAACTTAGGCTACAGGACTTCACCTAGAACACACATTTGGGTAATGGCTACAAATTTTTTTCATATATCAAATTATTGGTTGAACTTTCTCTATAATTTTATCTAAAGCATAAATGAAGTTGTAAGCTTGTATCAAAATTTGCACAATTGGGCATAAATCAAAAACAAAAATTTATACTGTAATATTTAAGCAATAATTTTATGCACACAAGAAGTTGTATAATATAATCCCTTGTGGATCTATTGTTGAAGCAAAATCATAGATTCACAAGGCTGTAGTTTCAAGTTTTGTAAATAAGACAAAGAAGCATTGGGAGGTCTCACACTCTCACCCCAAATCAGATCAAAATTAGGGCAGTAGGGGTAACCATAGACATTAAGGTTGTTAAATACCAGCCTCACTACCATATATAAACACCTTGTGTTCAGGGAAGGCCTCCACTCAAACAGTACTTTCACCGCTACTCTCTGCACCTCTGCCAACTATATGCTCCCGAGGATCGATTACAACGGGCGCTGTGCGGCCCTCTGCATGACTCCCGCAAACTGAGAAACACTCAACAGCAAACAGAAGGCCCGATGATGAGGCTTGTAAACCTCGGGAGCAGCTAATAGACATCGTAACATTGCAGTAATGCTTTTGATGAAGGCATCAAGAAGCGATTTCTCCTTCCTCTAATTCTTCGTCTGCTGGCAAAGCGTCAGCGAAATCTGCCCAACTTCCTCCCCCGAGATATTTTTCATCGGCCAATGAACCCCCAAAATCAAGATTGCCTTCAGGATTAGCTTCTGCAAAAAGTTCAGCAGCATATGAATCAATTAACTTTGGGTCGAACTCAAAAGCCATGCTGTCAAGAAAAGCCAAATCCATGTCCCTCGACTCCTCTGCATTAGAACACATATCTAAAACTGGTGTGGCTCCTTGGTCTCCTCTTATGCCATCTACCGACTCGCTGAGGTGTTGTTCTTCAGTTCCCTTTTCCTCAAGTTCTATATTGGCATGGTGTATGAGGTCTGAGACACGAGGATCTGAAGAGTCACCATCTTCTATCTCCTCCTCTTTAAATGTCACTCCTTTGTGACTTGGGCTATAATTATTAACAAATTCCTTAGGCTTTACTTGACGGGGAATAGACTCTTTCATAACTTCAAACTCAATGTTGTGTGATGGAAGAAAGACGTGAACAACAGGGTATTCTAAAATAACTAAATTGGAAAGTTGTTGGTGTAATGGGGCATTTATATCCAGCTGACGGTAAGGAGCTTTCTGGCCCTGCATTTTAAAAAAATAAATCAATTTCCAAGGCAATAGGGGCTTACAACTACAAAACAAGAATAGTAAAGAAGGCAATTTAGGAAATACGAGGATGGCAATTGGCAACCAGTAGGGGAGTATACTCCCCGTCCCGTCACCATCCCCAAAACCCCGCCCCGCACCACTCCCCGACACTGCCGGGGCAAAGAAATCCTTCCCCATCCCCGTTCCAGCGTGGAATTTTGAGTGACGGGAAATTCCTATCCTTGGTTAACCCCTATTAAAACTAGTAAAATTATCAATATTCAAATAACAAAAACCAAATATTAAATTTTTAATCTCAAAATATTTAAATCATTATTGAATCCTCAATGAGGACCGAATTACCAAATACAAAATATAAATAGTCTTCATGCAAAATTACAAAATGTCAACATATCCAAATACGACACAAATAATCATTATTCTTCAACTTTATATATATAAGAAAATCAGGGATGGGGCAGGGAGGGGTGTCCCTGTCCCTGTTGGGGTGAGGACAAGGGATCCCATTGGGGTCGGGTGAAATTGTCATCCCCAAGAGTACAAATCTTTGTATGGTAAGTATTAATCAGATATAACACATGCTTAGAACTTAACAAAGGACGGCAGACAGTTGAGTACGCTTGGAAAACTAAAGGGCAACGGAACATGGACAGCTAAACAAACCAATGCTCATCAAACTACTATAAGCTGAAAGCTAGTTTGCTCCAAAATGGGTCAAAGAATAAACTTCATTTTTTAATGGAGTTACAAGTCATGGCAATCAAATGAGTTCTCTTGGCACAATGAAAATCCAGTTAAGAGTGAGAAAGCAATATAAAACATAAATACAATAGGACGTGGGCATATTAGACTGCAAGATTATAATAGAACCATCCAAAGAATGTCTAGAAGACAAAAAAAACCTTGTGATATTTGCGGATGAAAAGTTTAAGAGAATCCATGGGAACTTCACAAAATTGCTTCAGTGGATGCTTCCAAGGGCCAGGTTCTAGATGTTTCTCAATCAAAGTGCACAGCTTTGTGTTTTCATGTACACTGCAGCAGAAGTAATTATACAAGCAATGCAGTTATATCCATGGCCATATAAACACAACCAATAAAAAATACAACTCAATCGTGCTCAATATTAACAATCATCAAAAAGAGATGTTAAGGAATCTTACCCGTGGTCCATTAATACAACATCAGTCGAATGGAATTTCCACTCAATAGTCCATGATATATACTTCTTTCTGGTAAGTAAATGACAGCTATCGTAAGTATACAAATAAAAAAATATTAATCTAGCTAACTAATGAAACTATCCACAATTCAAACTACCTGTGGTTGTAAAAAGTTCGGTTTTTCTCCCTCTTTGACATCCCACCAGAGAGAAAGAGGAGCTTTGTCCTCCGGCTATTGGCCGCACTTCTAAGACTTTTGAGAGGGAAAGGAAGCCTGAACTGAGAATACCCACAAAGCTTGTATCTCATTCTTCTAGCAGATTCTGCAACCCTCTTTACATCCTCTAGCATGTTGTAATCTGCAGGCAAACCAACACTTTCCATTTTAGTAATCAGAATAAAGTAAACCATAGCTTCCCTGGAACCAATCACCTATGAAGTTATTTGTGCAGAAATCACTAAAGTAATAATAAATTCACTGAATAAACAAGAAAATTTGTTAATATTTCAAGAAAATGCGAAAAAAAAAAATCTTAGGATTAGCAGATAGAATGCTTTGAATAAACAATATAACCAACAGTATAAAGACTGCAACGTTTCGTAAATTAAAAGAAAAACGTAAAGCGAATCCTCGAAGTATCAAAGTGGGAATTCGAATTTGACCTGATAATAGGAGGTTATCGTCGAACTGGGAGATGGGAACGACGTCGTTGAAGGGCTTCTTTCCGGTGCAACCGGACCTCTCCTTGTGAGCTTTGACGCAAGGAAGACTGCAAGTCCGGCGAAAGCATCCCGGGCACTTGTATTTCCATGGCTGCAATTTGCACTCTTCACACTGAGCTGCAGTTTGCGGTTCCTTTCCAGGCTGAGCTGCTTCTCCTGCTTGGTCCTCCATTCCCCCTCTAAGTGGGTTTAGGGTTTACCGTTCATATATCAGGAAGCATCGTTGCGGGCCGGGTCTTGTGTGTTATGAATGATGAAAAAGTAGCGAACCGGGTAGAGGTAATTCTGAGAAGAAGAGTGGCAATTGGCAACAGTGCAGATAAACATAGCCAACCCGGTGGATACCCGTTTTGGAATCTGTTGGGCTTAGAAATTGTAGCCCAAACTTATCATCTAATAATGCACAATTCAAATTAATGGGTTTGGTGGCTAGTCAAAATTAACTCTATATCCTTTAGGTTATGTGTAGTTATCAATGAGATGTTGAAGCCCATAGAATTTTTGTTTCTATCCATTACATCCAACCACAAGGGTCAAAGCGGTTGTTATGCCATGAACACGGGTTCCACCTTACAAGGTGGATCGTCGGGTCCATATTCACAATTTTAAAATTTTATATTCTTAATTTTAAAACTCTATATTCATAATTACAGAACTCTATATTTAACAGTATAACACAATTTTTTAATCTATATAACAAAATTGTGAATATTGAGTAATATAATTTTGTATATTGAGATTTAAAATTGTGAACATAGTGTTTTAAAATTATGAACATAGAGTTCTAAAACTGTGAACATTGATCGGGTCTATAGCATAATTTGCCAACAAGCTACTCCTTACCCGAAAGGAGTAACCAAGTTGACAGAGCATAATTCTCGTATCAGAATGTTACAAGTTCGAATATTCAATTCTTGACAGCATCATCTCGGTCAAACCCATTGTGCATAGTCTTTTAGTGCAGCTTAAATCTTTTATGTGATTTGTCGATTGTTAAACATTAGCGAAATTTACTCAGTACGCACTCTTGAATAGTAGGTGTAATTTTTCCTCGTCATGTAAAATTAAATGTATTGTACTTGATTCATTGAGCTATTACGGGTCGTTTGGTTGGCAGTAATTACAATGCAATTACACCCTAATTCAGCGAAGCTCTCAACTACGCCGTTTGGTTGGAGGGACCCCTTTGCTGAATTACAATTCATAGGCCTCCCCAATGAATTGTAATTCAGTGCTGAAATGGAGAGGAGATGCTGCTATTTTGACCATTTTGCCCTCCGAATGATACAATGTCTCATCAATTTCTATCCTTATTTCATTCTCATCTTTCATCTCTACTCTACGTTTCTGGTTGGGAAATAATAATAATAAAATAATAATAATAATTATTATTATTATTATTATTATTATTAAAAAATATTATTATTACTATTACAATAATATGAGGGCATTTTAGTCATTATGTCGCTTCTTACCTTTCAATTCTCTGTACTTATATTCCTGCATACCAAACACTGTAATTTCAAATCATACCTTATTCCTTGAATTGCAATTCCCAACGAATTACAATTCTTTTCCCCCCTAATTCCTTCCTCCCAACCAAACGCCCTGTTAATACTAATAGTATACAACATGCCTGCACATGTTTAATTTACCAGTTCTTTATGTAGTATCTAGAAGAATAATAGATTAATAGTATACAATATAACTAAATATGTCATGTTTAGTTATATTCGACACTATTAACATTAGTATTGACTAACAGCCAGTAAAAGTTCTATGATTTATGATGGAGATATTGGAAACGGCCCAATAATAATAGAGACCCGAGGTTCGGAAGTGCATAACTCGAGGCCAAGCATGATGGGCCTTGACTTAGTCTCGTGGGCCCATTACATGGGCCTCGACTTAGTCTCATGGCCCACCACATGGTCTTGTGGCCCTTCACGAATTTAGCATATTTCAGTTGGATTTTCCTTGTATAAAAGGCCGTTGTCTTAGCATTATAGGACACCTCCATCAGACCCTGTCTAAACAATTATTGTAATAGCACTACATACTTCTTGTATTCGTCCTAGCACGAATCATAAAATATAATGTCTCCGTGGCTTATTCCATTATCATTTTGCTATTACATTTTCGAATCCATTTCTAGTTCTTAATTATTGGATTTAATAATTCGGGACACCCCGGGTAATTAAATCCATCATTGGTGCTTTCATTGAGAGCTCGACATACAAGCTCGAGCATGCTCCTTAATCGATATTTCTTACGAAATAAACCAACACTTTTGCCTCGGTGAGATCTCATTCCACCGTTCACTTCCAGATCTGATTGCAGTGCACATCCACCTTGCATGTTAACCTTGCCACGATGTAAATCATTGGTGGTTGTCTTACATATGCATGTGACTGAAGACATAGGAAAGCCAGAATTGTATACAACATCTTTCGTACAGCCTTCACGCCCGCAAATCTACATCCCCGCAACCACAAAACTAGTGCTGGTCACGACGATATGGAATTCCAACAGGTAAGTTTTCCTAATTTTCGCTGGAGGATCGTCGCGAATGCATTCAACTACTACATCGGCATTGCAAATCCCAGCCGCCCCACGATCTCCCCGTGCACGAAAACGAACACGCAGATGATCATTATCAGGAAAATTCTAATCCCTTTTGGAAGGTGTTCGCAGCCCGGTCCTTCATCGACTACTACAACGGCATCGCAGATCCCGATCGCGCGAGTGATTCCGGTATGGGGTCTGCGGCATGAGAGCAAAATACCTCGAATTTGGTTGCGAGTTCTTCAATCAGATGCGATCGGTCATCCTCGTAGGCCTTGCACGTGACCGAAGCACGCTTCCTATTGTCATCGTTTTGAGATCTCTTCTTCAAACTTCCGAAGGTCTCCCATCTTCACAGAAACAACATGGAGCGGCTTCGCCAAGGAAACCAACCTTTAAGCAATGGCAAGATTCCATCCCCACACCACCCGTATCACTCTAGCGGCAACAACTCGAGTGGAGCCGCGAATCGGAAAACCTTGTCGCAAGCCCCAGGAATCGGCCCTAAGGTCTTGAGAGAGGGAGGTATAACATTGACCCCATCATGGATGTCGTAATTGGATGCATTGAGGAAATCGACGCAGGAGCCCATGGAATTTCTAGCTATCCGTATGCCAGCATGCTTTGTAATACACCGGACGTGTCCCTAGCGCACCGCCGCATGGATCTGCATATGACCTCAACATTTCCAGGATAGTGTTTTTTGGCAGTTTGCAGAAGTGGGTCGATTTTATCAATTCCGTGTTGATGGGAGGATGCTGGTGGAGTTGACGCAATCGTAAAGAAGAAGATGGTTATCCAACGCTTATTGCCCCGGAAAGTTTGGACCCGGTGATGTCTATCCGGGATTACATTAACTGCCCCAGAAAATCGGCAATCGTTTTCGCCCGAGTTACCGTCAAATCCAGAAAAATCATACACCATCAGCTTGCCACCATGGCCTCCGAACCCCACGCTGATCATCTGATCTGCACCATCGTATGCCTGAAGTTCGCGGCGTCTAAGGTGATCTACGTGGTGGCGTGCTTTGCCGTGCGGGATTTGCTCCCCGTTGGGGCCCGCGTTCTGCCGCTGCGAGCCCGTCATCTCGTTCTCCGATCCACTGGAAACGATGGGCACGGGTGTGAGGGAAGACTGAACTGGTGTCATCTCAGGTTCCACACCAGGCAGCACCGTACCACCCAGGCAGGGAGGCTTTCCGCTGCCACAGCCGACGGCGCAGCTTCTGGGGTGGACTAGCAGTTTGAGATCATGCCTCATCCTCTTCATGCTCTTTGTTTCTTCTCTAAAAAATCCATGCTCGTGGAACCTCTAAAATTTTCTCAAACAAGATTGACTCCTCATCGAGCTTGTCAGTAAGGGAGTAGTTTTGCATGTTAGAGACCCCTCATCCTCAAGATATTCATACTAGATAATTTATTCTTCCCCGAGTGAGACAGAGCAGTCAGCTTTGGATCTTGACAGAGTTGGCTATGGTTGGCAATCTACACCCTTTTGGCAGTGTTGAGTACTGAAAGGGGTGGCCGAAGATTTCATCCACGGCACTTTGTTGGTTATGGCATTTATGAAACTTGAGAGAGACGTATACATTAATTTTGCAATGGAGTGAGCAGTTTGCACAGACTTGAAGAGTTACATTCATTTGGTCATTTACCATGCATGGCCATAATTTGGAAAAAGCATACATGCACTTCCACCATATGCATACGTATATAATATCATCTATGCTTCTAGGTGGCATGAATCTCTGCTGCCATGGCCACATGATGTGGGCCAAGCTAACTGGAAAGTGCTTTTGAATTCATAAAGTAAGGATTCAAAGGTATTGCTTAGGCAAGGAAAATAACTTGATTTGTTATTTCCCATTATAATAATAATAGTAATTATTATTATTATTATTATTATTATTGGTTCTCGCTAGTGGCGTTGTGAGGTCCGACCTCACCTAACTCTAGGCAGAGTAAGCAATTCATGGTCACGGTCGTGCGCACCGGTCCTGACCTTGGCATTCTCTAGTGGTGGTATGGGGCCCGCCCCCGCTCACTACCTAACAGAAAGTCTATCATTGGCTCATTGCTTTTAAGGTGGTCCGACCCCTTTGACTTTATTTTTCATAATAAAAAAATAGCAAAATTTCGTTATGTACTTATTTTACTACTGTTCGCGGGGGAGAGGGGGTAATGCTGACCTTCCAAAGGGCCTCCGTGGCCGACCTCCCGGGCAAAATTGCAACGGACGAAATTACACAATTTTAAATCCGAAGGCCGACCTCATGGTCGACGTCTTAGCCCACCTCATTTAAGCGGCTAATTCCCTAAGGGTGATACGAGGTCCGACCTCGCCTATCGCCGAACGGGCAAGTCTTTCAGTTCAAACACCAAAATGTTTTAACTTAAAACGACTAAACACCCTAGGGGCAATACAAGGTCCGACCTTGCCTATTGCCGAACGGAAGAGTCCCTAGACGCAAGGCCAAATGGCCTCAACTTAGGACGACTAAGAGCCCTAGGGGCGATACGGGGCCCGACCTCGCCTATCGCCGAACGGAAGAGTCTCTAGGTGTAAGACTGAATGGTCTCGACTTAGAACGACTGACACCCTAGGGAGGGTACAAGGTTGGACCTTGTCTACCATCGAACGGGTGTGCTAAGGGCTGAGGGTTGAGGTACCTTGGTCTAACGCCAACATGAAAAAGCAAACGGTACAAAAAAGCAAAATAGAGAACATACAAACACAAAACAAAAAACAAATATATGCAACATTATGCGAGCAAAAATGTAAGCAACCCCGCGTTGCCCGGACGAAGAGGACTTAGATCGCAAGGTTGGTGGTGCAGGCTTAAAAGGTCTGTGAGCAAACAAAGTACTTCTGTTCAAGTTGACCGGAAGCATTCATCCAAGCATAGAGCCCCGAGTGGCTTTGATTGGGCCGGTCGTTTACTCTCTTTCACTGACGACTTCTCGCAGCTCAGAGAGTGGGGGACTGATGATGGAGATATTGGAAACGGCCCAATAATAATAGAGACCCGAGGTTCGGAAGTGCATAACTCGAGGCCAAGCATGATGGGCCTTGACTTAGTCTCGTGGGCCTATTACATGGGCCTCGACTTAGTCTCATGGCCCACCACATGGTCTTGTGGCCCTTCACGAATTTAGCATATTTCAGTTGGATTTTCCTTGTATAAAAGGCCGTTGTCTTAGCATTATAGGACACCTCCATCAGACCCTGTCTAAACAATTATTGTAATAGCACTACATACTTCTTGTATTCGTCCTAGCACGAATCATAAAATATAATGTCTCCGTGACTTATTCCATTATCATTTTGCTATTACATTTTCGAATCCATTTCTAGTTCTTAATTATTGGATTTAATAATTCGGGACACCCCGGGTAATTAAATCAATCAATTTAAATATAATTTAACTATTAATTAGTTACAAGTCGATATACACATCAAAAGTTTTATTTTACTAAGTATTCTAATTTAATATAAATTGTCAAGGCAATTTTCAATAAATGTAATATTATAAAATGATAAAATCCATACGATGCATTGGAAAATATTTATATTAGTTTTAACTTTTTTCCAAGTTTTTACTTTTTGGATAACATAATTTTGCAATAACTTGAGATTAGTTGCACAAAGGTATAAAACGAGTATTACTCAGTATATTATTATACATATTAGACTATATTAAAGTTGTGCCATATAACATGGTGTAATTTATGATTGTACAATAATACAAAGTAGCATGTGTCATTTTCAATTTTTTTTCCACGATAACAATACAGAAGAAACCAAAAAAAACAAAACCTAACTACAAACTTTAGGTTGGGCAACCCCTGTTGCATTCTTAACAAGCAAGGATTTAAAGGGGTGGGTCATTAAAGAATTTGCAAATCTAGAGCACTCATGTTAATTATGACAAAAAAAAAAAAAAAAAACCAATTAATTTGCATTCCGAGTAGTTAAGGGGTTCTTATGGCGTGGACCTAGATCCACCTTGCAAGGTGGACCTGAGTCTACATTCACATACACTATACTCTACATTTATAATTTGTAAACTCCACATTCACACATTACAGGATTATATGTTTAGTAACTATATTACCACTGTTATGCATTCACACATTCAAAACTCTATATTCACAGGTCCTATACTCCACATTCACACATTACAGGGCTATAAGTTGCTAGAACTTCTTAACTCTATTACAGATTCACATATGCATAACTCTACATTCACGATTTCTATACTCTATATTCACAATTTGAAACCTCCACATTCACACATTTCTGGGCAACTCTACATTCACACAATCATAAATCTACATTCACGATTTCTATACTCTACATTCATACATTTTTGGACAACTCTATAGTCAGCAATATGTTTACTAATTAAAAACAAAAAAAAAAAAACAAAAAAACAAAAACGACATAGTTTTGGACCCAGGTCCACCTTGCAAGGTGGACCTGAGTCCACAACATAATTTGCCGTAGTTAAGTGGATGAACAAGGATTGTTATACATTTAAATACAAATTAATAAGCGTGAATGAAATTTATACATTTTATTTATGTGTTTTTTTTTTTCCGTTATTTTTTTTATACATTATACTATCAGAATTGTACTATACCACATTTTAGTAAAAAATATTCATTTCATTATAACTTTCATTATATTTTCCAACTATTATTGTCATGCGTATACATTCACTATATACTTTCTTATATTCTTCAATGATAATAATATATATAAATTATATATTGGAGTACTATATAAGTTATTTCATAAAATATAAATATAAAATTTATACAAATAGTTTATTATTATTATACAATAATATAAATATCTAAAATATAAAAAAAAAATCTAAATTTCTAACATAAAGTACTAATTTTTGGCATCGATGTTTGCGCATCGCGCATAGAAAATACTAGTAAATATTGTACGTGCATAATTTTTTTTAAGAATTTAATTAATCACAACTTCGCCACACTAATCGTAAGCCTACAAACCTTTCCGCGCTTGAGTCAGTGCAGAGATAAATCGTGAGTGACACAATCAACTAACTAGTCAATAAATTTAATTACTGTCTATACCTCTTATTGAGCATGTCTTATGGAGTCATCTTATTGGGATTTTTCTCTTTTGTATAATTTACAGTCTATTATATATGATCGTGACACAATCTATTATATACGACCGTGGTATATAATTATTACTCTCTCAAATAAGAATAAATTTACTTTAGATTACGTTGTTGACGGTTTAATTAACAAATCAGTACACATAATCTAATATGGGAATTTAAAATATTTGCTAAAGAATTACTGAGTATAATCTCAAATGGGGATTACATTGATCGAAAGATGTTTATATAATCTCATCTAAATTCTTGGCAATTGGCATTCCTAAAAACCATAATGCAAGAGAATACAATCACAAGATACAAAATCGGCGCATAAAGATTTTGCAATTCTCGAAATTTCATATTTTTATTTCTGTAATTGTTGGTGGTGGCACAGTGGCCAAAAGTGTAAAGAGGCTAACATCCAAATTCCCAAACGCCATAGCTATCATCATCATCATCATCCTCTTTAATACCTTCCGTCTCGCCACTGTTTCTTCTCTGCGTGTCCAAACCCCAAGGCCTGTACGATTCACATTTGCTGCCATCTTCACGACTTTACCCGATCTGACGCCTGCTATTTCAGATCTCCCACCCACTGTCTGCGAATCATTGAGCTGCTTCAATGGCATCTCTGTGACTCCCCTAGTCCGTTTCCGCCGCTTTCTTGATTCAATCCAATTTGGGTTGGGGCTGTTTTACTGAAAAGGTACTGTCTTTATGATCGTTTTATCTGTTTTCCATTTTGGGATTGAGTGAAATTGTGTGGTTTGATGTTGGGTTGGTTATGGACTGAGCGGAAGAAGCGGAAATGGAGAAGGGTTTAGGTGGATTGGGTGCAAGATCTTGAGCTTGGTTGATTTGATTTCTTTGATAATTCTTGAGATCGATCTGCTTGATAGTTGATTCATCTAAATCTTTGATCCAGTTGTTTTTTTGTCTGTTTTTGTGGCGCTGGGTTTTATGCATCTGTATTTTATTTATGTTAAATGACATGTTGCTTGCTTGCTCTTTAGCTGTATGGCTTAGTTATATGCTTAACAATTTAGGGCCATGGATTCAATGGTTTAGTATTGTAGCTAATGTACATGGATCTGCAACTGTAAGCACATTGAATCTCAAATGAAATTTCAGATTGTATGCATTTGGAAGGTTTTGCTAAAGATTCAGATTTCAATTTCATATATTTTTACTATTTTCTTGTGGATTTTCATTTTTTTTAAGAGTGCCAACTGTCTGTGCTTGTACTTAATAGGAGAATGCAGAGCTTATGTTGAAAGAAAAATCTGCATTTAGATATGTTTGCAAAAGTCGTCCTTACTTCATTTATTAGTTACTTTTATGGTTTCAAAGTGCCTTAGTTTCAGCAATGCATCATTAAATGTACAACATAAGTCCAAATTTAGAAGATGCTTAGGCTGGGTGTGGTGTGCAATTACTTGTCTATTGAATATGGATTTATGCATTGGTTGCAACGTCCATAGATGGATGAGGAAAATACTTATCACTGATGGAAAGGAGAAAAGGAATTATGGGGGTCTAAAATTAGTTGAAATATATATGTCTTATTTCCTCCACGATATGTTTTTTCTTTTGGCTTTATGGACGCCTAAGTTGGCTGAAATCCCGGACATTTGGTGTTTGGTGGTGGTCAAGAATATGTTTTGTTGATTGGTTTAAGTGAAGCTAAATTCGGAAGCAAGTGAAAAGTGACTGGAAAACACTGGTCCAAAAGGAAGGAACGTTCAATTTCCTTTTCCAGCTCATCATTGATTGTCTCAGTTCATTCTTGCACAATTTGATCCGCAACCTTACATATTGCAGTTAACCAATTAAAGCATAATATCCTTAATACAAACCAATTTAAAGGACTGAAAAGTCTTGCTGATTCTTCTTCTATATGCCCCTTGTTTTCAGCGTCTTGTCTATTCAGAACTACAAATCATGTGGAGGTTCAAGCCTTTCATGGCTAAGGAACAGACTGGGCTTGAAGGCCGCACCATTGATATTGGCAATCTCAAAGTTCAAGTTCGCAACATAATAGCAGAAGGTGGATTCTCTTGTGTTTATCTAGCCCGAGATGTAATCCATGGCTCAAAACATTATGCGTTGAAGCACATCATGTGTAATGATGAAGAATCTATGGAACTAGTGTTGAAAGAGATCAACGTCATGAAATCACTTAAGGGGCATCCTAATGTTGTTACACTTTGCGCCCATTCTATCTTCGATATGGGACGCACTAAGGAAGCTCTAATTTGCATGGAATACTGTGAGAAATCTCTGGTTACTGTACTGGAGGGCAGAGGATCCGGTTATTTTGAAGAAAAACAGATCCTGACAATGTTTAGAGATATATGTAATGCGGTCTTTGCTATGCATTGCCAGTCTCCCCCTATAGCCCACAGGTAATTGTTACCCGTAACATTCATGCTTCAGATATTTTAACATATTTTGTCATTTTTGGTTTCTTTTAAAATAATTCAAGGGGCAACTCCGCTTATTTTCATTTACTATTTATGCCATGTAGTTACCCGCTCTAGCATTATGCTTATGAAGTGTGTTGTATATACTTCATGACGTCCTCTTATCTTTGGTGCAGTGCAAACTCTTGAAGTCTTGAAACCGTTTTTTCCCTTTGTTTCTACCCCTTTTTTGCCTAGAATTTTGGGTGTATAGTGTACCATTTGAAATTGTAGAAAATGTGGTTAGCTATAGATTTCAATTTTTGTCGTTTTCTACAAATATCTTTTCTTTTTGTGAATGTTGATGCAAGTAATGGCAATGCAATTTTCATTTTCCGAAACTAAAAACTTCATTTTTCTAATCTCTAGGGACTTGAAAGCAGAGAATCTTTTGCTAGGTCCTGATGGACTATGGAAGTTGTGTGATTTTGGTAGTACATCTACCAATCACAAGCGGTTTGAGAAGCCCGAAGAAATGGGAATTGAGGAAGACAATATTCGGAAACACACTACGCCTGCTTACAGAGCCCCCGAGGTTGACATACTTGTTGGTTAGTTACTGTTATCTCTGATCTTATCATTTATGGCTTATATCTTCTTTTCTTATCTCAGATGTGGGATCTGTACCGAAGGGAACTGATAAACGAGAAGGTAGACATATGGGTAAGTTGTCTGTCTGAAATTGTGACAAACCGACGATTGTGTAAACCTCGATGAAAAATTTAGAACTTTGTAGTCTATATTACTACACAATCCAGATAACGCTGCGTGGAATCTTACTTTGCAGGCCCTTGGTTGTCTACTGTTTCGCATATGCTACTTCAAGTCTGCATTTGATGGCGAATCGAAGCTACAAATTTTGAATGGGAATTACCGGATTCCAGAATCACCGAAGTACAGCTCGTCCATCATAGACCTTATTCGGGACATGCTACAATCTTCACCAGATGCCAGACCAGATATCACGCAGGCAAGCGCTTTGCTTGATTGGACATTCATCTCGATGAATTTAGGTTAGTTGTAGATAAGCGCTGCCCATAAGAGTAAGAAGGGCTGACTATACTCTAATGCTCTCTCATGCCCTTCCGTCTCGTTTGTGGCAGGTATGGTTCCGTGTTAACAGCCTGTTACCTGACGGGCTACAGAAATCGTTGCCCGATAGATCTCCTGAAATGATGCTACAGAGTACCGATTTGCATGAAGGTGAGGACTGAGACCGCTTTGTTACACCAGATCATTGTTTTGACGTATTTAAGTATTATTGCAATATTGTCGTGAGATTATTTAAGCTATATATATATATATACAGAGCTAGACCGATAAGTATAAATTCTAGCCCTAGTTATAAGAGCTCTGATTTCCGAGGTGATATACTTCAGGTATTCCAAGAACTGCGAGCAAGTCTAACCCGGTACCTCGAAGAACTGCACCGCCTCCCCCGACTGCCACAGATGTAAATCGTAATCCATCACCGTCTCAGAATCCTGGGATGGCTGGGGCGGGGCCCGGTGGCCCTCTAGGTGCGTTTTGGAACACTCAGCATGCAAAGGATGCTGCCCCAGATGACAAAACTAGACCGAAATATGATGAAGAATTGACTAGCTATGGCTCATCAAGAAACGATAGAACTAGCCCGTCTAAAGCAGTCAACAGAGTGAGGGATGGGTCTTCGAAGGATTTTGAAATAAACTTTTTCCCTAATAATTCTGGCCAAAACGATGAGAGTCATACATCTAAAAAGCCGGAGGGTGTGCCAGTTCAGGGCGACAAATTCAACGCTTTTATTGCGGAATTCAGTAGCGCTAAACAAAGTTCTGGGAGTAACAGTAAGAAGTCTGGGAAAGAAGATCTATTAGAGGCCGAGGTTGAAAAGCTGAAGGAACAGCTGACACATACCAACATGGAGAAAGCTGAAATTACGTCGAAATTTGAAAAACTATCTGCCATATGTAGGTCACAGCGGCAGGAGATACAAGAACTCAAGCAAGCCCTCGCTGCTAAAACTCCATCACCAAATCGAGATACCTCGAGAAACCAATCATCTCCTTCAAATCAAACATTCAGTACCCCACAGGTACTCTCTCGCTCTCCACTTCTCTTTTTGCTTGTTGTTCAGAACGCCTTAGGTTTCTGCTAGAGTTAATACCCAATTTAGTCATCGACTAAATCAAGAAAAACCACTAACGTCAAGGACTAAATTGGGTAAAACCACTATAGTTGCTGACTGAATTGGGTATTAATAGAGGCAAAATTACCTAGCTATCCAAGCATAGGACTTAATTAGGTAAAACCGTCGAAGTCCAGGATCCAATTAAGCACAAAAAGACGGTTTATGACTAAATCGAGATAAACCACTAAAGTCAAGGACTAAATTGGGTAGAGCCACTATAGTCGATGACTGAATTGGGTATTAATAGAGGCAAATTACCTAGCTATCCAAGCATAGGACTCAATTAGGTAAAACCGCCGAAGTCCATAATCCAATTAAGCACAAAAAGACGGTTTAGGACTAAATCGAGAAAAACCACTATAGTCTAGGATTTGAATTGGATATTAACTCGGTTTCTGCTACTTCTGTTGCAGCCGAGGGAAAGCATTGAAGGAACTGTCTGGGAACTGCAACAAGGAATGTTGAACCAGAGCTCCTCAAGCCCAGATCCCACGCCATGGCAGGCCTTTGCTGACGATGGTCCTAAACCGCCTCCCAGCAACACTCCACGATCTATGAGAACGAGGAATAACCAGTCTCCGAATACACAGGCTTCCGAGGCAAATTCCACTGCCAGCTCTTGGGGATTCGGGACCGATAGTTTTACAGCAGTTCCTTCTGCTACCTCTCAGATGAACGCTTCTTTCAGCGATCGAAACAATTCCCAGCGTTTTGGCGACAAGCGCGTGGACAACAAATCGCCATCCCAACCTGCTGGATGGGCGGGCTTCTAGGCAAGTGCCCTTTGCCAAGATGGAGTTAGGGAAACATCCAGTTTGAGGTCAGCTGGCCTGCCTGCTTTTCCTAATAGAACATGATTTTTGTCTTCTGAAAGAGAACATGGCTGTGATAGCAATAAAAAGTATAGTAAAGGAAAAGAAAAAGAATTGAATGGTGGTGGTCTGAGGTTGTGCTGTGTTGAATGTGTTGTGTAGAGATTTGGTTACATAATTCTACTCTGATTATTACATTTCTATAATACTATGCTTTTTTACATATTAGAAATTCTCAGTATTTACAGGACAGTTACTACAACTCTTCAATTGCATCATAAGACAAAACAAAACAATAAATGGCCATATTGCACAGCAGTTTCTATGAGACAAATCATGTGAGTGCACAAAATTACAAAGTGCATCTATGATACGTGAAAGTATAATTTAAGAACTGGTGCACTTTATTACGTGATGCACTTTTTAGAGTTTTAAATTTGCATGCATCATAAGATTCACTTTGTAGTTTTGCATAGTATACCGATATTTTTACATAAATTATAATAATTATATTTATTATAAGTATATAAATACATCATTGTATATAAAATTTTGATGGATACATATGCATTGAAAATCTCCAAACTTAAGGGACTCTTGTTGTTGCTGTATGCTCACAATCAATTAGGTCAGATGTTAATTGGACATTTGGACCATTCAAGTCAATGACATATTAATTGGATTATTAGGTTAACTTTTTTACCTATTGGTTATTTGTGTTAATTATTGGGTGATAATTATTAATTAATTATGATTTTTAGTAAAATCTTATATTGGGTATATTGATAAATATTGAATTTATTAAGTGATGATGTTGGATTTAAATTTTGATAAACAATGATATTATATGTCAAACAATTTAAATATAGATAATATCAGAGACTTGTTATTCAAGTGAAACTCTCTTCTCCCCCCATTAATAATATGAGTTTTCATTTGCAAATATTTTCCCAAAAATAACATCATATATAAATAATTATAATGAAATTCCTTACAAATTATTTAAACTTTAACTTGAAATTTAAACCACGTGCTAGCTCCATGGTTTATATGTGGAAATCAAAGTTTTTTGTGTCTTTATTCAATAAAGAACAAACCACTGTAAAATATCAAACTGTCCATGGTTAATGGTTTGTAGCTTTCTCATCAAATAAAGAAGTTTGTGAAGATCAAACTGGTTTTGAAGCTCTCTCATGGCTAAGGAATCGCGGTCTCAATTCGGTCAGTTTGGAATTCGATTGTGCCAGTGCAGTAGCAACTCTATCTTACAGAAGTAAAGGTTACAGAAGTAAAGACCAAGATATACTGTCAAACACTGTGCTAGCACCATTTATAGTTTTGAGTGGTTGAACTATTTTTCTGTTCTTGATTAAGAAATCAGCGAGCTTGATTACCCATACGTTAACTGGGGGGCAGACTCTCAATCCGTTCTCTTTCATGGGAGTCTATCCCCCTGAGTGTATCTAAGCACTCATACACAAAATTATTTTGTATTTTGTATTTTGATTTGCACTTGAATTTATAGTATTATTCATACTGCTAAATTTTGTGTTTACACAGAATTTGCTTAATAGACAGAAAGCTCAGCATAGAGAGAGAGATATTGATAAAACATCCTAAATTTATACCAAGAAATAAATTAGAAAATAGAATAAATGAAACGAAGCGGGCCAACCCAAATCTCAGAACCGAACAGGGAAAGAAAAAAACGAGTCGGATTTCAATCCCAAAAATTAACCCGATTTGACAAAACAATTTCACGTCCGCATTTCCCCCAACCCATTCTCCCCTCCCGTCTCTTCTCTATCTGACTATCTCGCTGAATCACAGAGTTGAATCGCCTGTTTCTAAACCCTAACTCCTCAATCGCACCGTCGTAGCGCTCACGCTGTCTCGCTTTCAACTCCGAGATTCCAAGTATCTAAGCTTTTTCGCTACTCCGCACTTTTTATTGGAATTTTTTTTTGTTTTTGTCGAAAACTTTTTACGAAGCCTAGCCAGCTAGGGTTCTTGCTGTTTTGTTAAAGTTCAGCTGCAAGCTGGCTATGGATTACGGGGCGTACGACAGCAGCGGTGAGTAGTAATCCACTTGGCACAACAAAAGATTTGAATTTTTTTGGAGTGAATTTTTAGGGTTGTGCACTGTGGCTTTGGGGCTACCTCTTATGATTTGCTGCATGCGTTATAGGATTCAATTCTTGAATTCTTTTCAAAAAGGAAACGCCTTTTGAAAATTATCCTCAGTTGTGTGTGTGTTTGTAGAAATGTCGGCCCAAGATTCCTACTATTCAGTGATTTGCCTGTGTAACAATGAGAGGAGCAATTATACATTAGAAGTTTGTCTCTGTGTTTATCATTGAATCTACACTTAGTAGGAGACAAGTTGGATTAGACATTTCTTTTTATCTATGCTTCCACTGGGATTCCTTCATGGATACTTTGGCATAAATGGCATGAGGTGTACAAAATTGTATATGTTACACTCATTGTTTTCTTCCCTGTAGGGACTGATGATGATCTTCCTCCCTCACATCAAAATAGAATTCCTAGAGGTGGGCCAAGTGGCCGCATTGCTGGTAATGGAAGATCTGCTGTCATGGCTTCTGTGCCTTATCCTAAAATGTATGGGGAAACTGATATGGAGGCTCAAATCCACCAGCTTGAGCAAGAAGCATACAGTTCAGTTCTGAGGGCCTTTAAGGCTCAGGCTGATGCCATTACTTGGGTACACTTAATCCTAATTTTTTTTATGTGAATCTATTATTTCATGTTTGTTTCATCAGGTTTAAAGGAATCCTCAACGTAATGTATTTTCTTCAGGAAAAGGAAAGCTTGATAACTGAGCTCAGGAAAGAACTGAGATTGTCAAATGAAGAGCACAGGGAACTTCTTGGCAGAGTCAATTCTGATGATGTTATCCGAAGAATACGGTTAACTACCACCTCATTCCTACTTCCTTTATTTCCCTCCTTTCTGTCCTTTGAGTTCATGGCATGTTTTTTGTCCGTTGGTGCTTTGATATGTGCCAAATCTAAGTTTTGGTGTTGATCTTTTACCTATTTGGTTAGGGAGTGGAGACAGTCTGGTGGGCATCAGCAAGGAATGATCAACACTGGTCAAGCCGTACATGATCCAGTACCCAGCCCTTCAGTTTCAGCTTCTAGAAAGAAACAGAAAATGCCCCCTTCTTTACCATCTCAATCCTTTGGTGGGCCGTCACCCAGTTTTCATCCACAAGCAGTGGCTACACAGAACCAGCCTTCTTCATCAGCTGCAAAGAGAGGGCCTATGATGGGGCCTAAGGGGAAAAAACATAAATCTGTAAGCTGAATTAGAGCCTCCAAAGTTTATGTGGTTTATTCATTCGGCTTGGTGTGTTTCTGCTGTCTAACATTTTCACAGGGCCAGATGCTGCCTGGAACTAAAATGCAATATCCTCCATCTGGTCCTTCTGGAAGAGGTCAGTTTGGTAATCGGATTTCTCAACCTGCTGAGGGAGCTTCATATGATCCATTGGTTGGGAGGAAAGTGAGGACTAGATGGCCTGATGACAATAATTTCTATGAAGCTGTCATTACTGATTACAACCCAACTGAGGTATTCCTCACTTCAATTTCTTTTTCATGGAGTTGCTTTTAGGATGTGTAAGCGCTGAATTTCTTTTTGTTTTTATTTTGGGGTACCCTTTTCAGGGACGACATGCTCTTGTTTATGACATGGGCACCACAAATGAGACATGGGAATGGGTCAACCTATCAGAGGTAGTTAAATGCAGTAGAATGCATTTAATTATGAGATTTTCTGACTTCTAATATTTGGAAAGATTTTTCATTTATTATTTTCTGGTAAACCATTATTCTTATTGACATGTAATTCATGCCATATTTTCTATTATAAAGCCTACTGCATTGTTTGACCGTTATAGAGCATATTCCAAAGTTGACTGGAAAATTCTCTTTAATAGTCTGCAATAGAGAATGATCATATTGGGTATGCAAAATGTCTTCTCATGGTCTCAAAATCATCTTTTGTAGAACCCTGCAATGAATTTCTTTCATGACTATTTCCTGCAGCTGTCTACCCTTAAGCTCAGTTTTCCCTTGTGATAATTGATAATCTTAATAAACTATTCGACTGATGCCATAGAAGGCACTTATTTCTCCATACAAAGCTATTGAATGACAAGTCATTCAAAGCACCTTTAGAATTGTTATGAATTATAACACGAGGCCAGCAGGCTATTTAAGCCATGATTTAGTAAGCTTTTTGGTTTACTTTTGCAAAATAAGTATTTTACTTCTTGTTGTTTGTTCCTTTTGTACCCTCTACCCAGGCAAGTTGGGCTTGCTAAATTAGACATCATAAAAATATTAAATGTGGAAGAAGTTGACGATTAAGATTTAAATGGAGAAAAAGAAAAGTAATATGGATACATTCTCATTGGTTGCAATGATAAGGTGCTCTGCTGTATTGTGTTTTTAACGCTCAATTGCTTATTCAAGTCTGGTCTTTAGTTTAAACTGATGACCAGGTAAACCTCTGCTTAGTTTTACATGAGTGTATCATGTTTGCAGACTTTTTTTTTTTTTCAATAACTTCCATCTTACATGACATGCTTGGTTTAGTTGATGCATCTTCACTTATGCTTTGGAGTAATATTCTTGCCCTATCTAATATAGGAAAATAGTTGTTTATTTATTTCATAAGATTGCTTGGGTTTAGACCTAGTTTTGTCTTCCCTGACAGATTTCTCCGGAGGATATACAATGGGACGAAGGACCTGGCCATGTAGTTAATAGGACTATTGGTCGGGATAGTGCTCCAGGTCTAGGGAGAGGTCGGGGATTGACTAAATCTCAATCTAGAAAGGACTTCCCACCATCACAGAATGGTATTGGAAAGAAAGGCATGGATGATATTCAGTTACTTCACACAGATACATTAATTAAGGAGGTATGTAGCAGCAGTTTGATGCTTAAACTATATATATAGACTTTAGATTTCTCACTATTGTGGTTTTTGATTGGCTGGTGAATTTGGCTAGGTGGAGAGGGTATTTGGTGCCAGCAATCCTGATCCTCTAGAGGTTGAAAAGGCAAAGAAAGTGCTTAAGGTTAGAAGTAAATCTAAATGTTGATTACTTGGTACTGGTCTTTCTTTTATTGCACATTGATACTAATTGATATGGTGCAGGAGCATGAACAAGCACTTATAGATGCTATTCAAAGGCTAGGAGAGATTTCAGATGGCGAAAGTGGTAACTTCACTTCAAACTCTCATTGTTTATATTTTTCACTTATCTGTCTACAATTAATTTCAAACTTTGGGTCTAAATTATATATTTTTTTCATTTATCATTGTACAATTACTTTCAAATTTTGGATCTAAGTTCTACTTCCTTTGATGGTTTTTGTTATTCTTATTCATGATAAAATCTCTACTAAGTACTCACGGGCTAAGCATTTGGCACCTTTGACACATAAAGATCTAAAAGGCATCCTATTTGGTTTTCTATCTATCATGTGGTTTCTTTTGATATTACTTCTTTTAAGTTTCATCACATCTATGGTCAACTTTAATAATTGTTGCTAAAGCCAATGCATTTGAAATCCTTGGCGAAGTTGTTTTTAGTGTTCAAGCATTTTTAAATCTAGTTAACTGGAATATGGGCACCTGAATTGCTGAATCATTGGGAGTTAGGTTTTCTATAATTCTATTTCCTAACATGTTTGCTATGTGCTCAAACTCATTTTTAATTTTCACTTAGTTTGGGCATTTAGTGCAAAATGTCACCAATTTCCTAGCATGTGATGGCATGGAAAGTAGAAAAGTGGGCATTCTTTAAAATACCTGATAAGCACTTGTTTTGTCATTTGTGTTGATGCTGCTAAGCTTCTAGGCACGGTATTGAAAGCCATGGGGACCTTTCTCATAGAACCTTACAACACTGAATTCATTCTACATACATGTATTTGACTTATCTCTGCTACAGAATGCTTTTGGAGTGGTACCTTGGCACCTTTAGAATGGAAACTTTTGTTATATTAAGGGCAGACCATATCGGGACTCCTTGGGTTAATGCTTTGCCATTTTGTGATAATTCATCTTTATAAAATGTGTTTGATTCATATAATTAATAGAAATAGGAATAGTATTCAATTGTTTGGTTCACCGGAAGAATTATATTCAAGTGTTTAGTTGGTTTAAGTATGTATTGGAAAAGAAAGAAATAAATAGTCACACGACAAAAATTCTCATACCAAATATAGTATGCGTGTGTGCACATGTTGGTATTGGTGGTGTGAGTGGGTGGGCGGGTGGACAGGTTAGTGTGGTGTGGCGTGCATGTTTATGTATACAAAAAGGGCATTTTTGGTATTATGAACAATTAGTTATGATTCAGAAGTCAAGAATAGTTAATACCTGTGGGGTCTCCTAAAAATAGCTATTTTGGTGTCAAAGGAAACCAGCTCATCACACAGAATTCTATTTCACAAATTTGAAAACAACACACAACAGAATATTATTCCATTCCTGGCTTCTTTTGTGTGTGTGAACCAAACAGACTACTAGTGTTTATTGCCTTTGAGGGTGGTGCACTGGTGTTCTTATTACTTTGTGGATAATATTCATTGAGGTTCAGTGGTTCACATTATATTGTACCTATTGTGGATTGCCCAGTAGGTTTAGTTATTTCCCCCTTCTTTTCTTTTAGACGTATGTCACTATTTCTTTCTAGAAACTTCCAACACTCTGTGAATCAAGTTATTGATTTGAGCTGAAAAATAGTACTCATTACTTGCATCTATTTCTGCTTGCATCTACATGTTGACCAATTCCTAGTCAATATTTAAACTTTGACGTGAAGATATTTCATATTATATCTTTGTTGCTATGTTCATGATTCTTGAATCTGATTCTCTCATTTTAACAGATGAACGCGGTCATTTCATGCATGGGCAAGAATGATGACGGGATGACCTGATGGCAATGACTAGCATTGTAGTTGGGGGGAACTATTTAAACTAATGGAGCAGGGATATATCAGGCTTTTGGTGGGTTTTCCAGTGTTTAAAATGGCAGAATGAATGTTAGGCATGTTGTATAATGCCACCTTCAAGTGTCACGTACTGTACTAACAATGATCCTTCTAGTGTTAGGGTTGGGTGAATAGGTCAACTTGAAGATTGTTTCCTATAGTGGCTGTTTAGTGCCTTTTGCCTTTTGTAAAATTGTTACTGTAGAGATTAACATGTGATGGTGTACAAATTTATTTTTTATTTTTGGTTGTTTTTGTTGACAAAATGGTGCTTTAATTTGCTTCTCTATATTTGCTGCTATTCTATGAGGCAAAGGAAAATAGCACATAAAATAAGACAAAAAAAAAAAAAAAAAAACAATTTGTATTCATTGTGCACTCATGATGTGGCGGAACGAAATTAGCGCACCAATGTTTTAAAAGTTGATGTCATTAATTTCATCTCGTCACGTCAAGAACGAGTGTGACATAATTTCTATCAAAAACATAGTTAATCCCCAAATCTGATTTGTTCTGTGAAACAAGCCTAGTACAGTACGGTACTATATAATAATTTACACTAAATTAAGGTGTCTTACACTTGAGTTTTAGCTCCTAAAGCGTTTCTTTGGTCGTTTGGAAGAATCATCCTTGTCATGTTCCTTCACAAGCTTGTCGGACGCTGCATCTCTCCGAGGCCGCCCCACGCTCCTTTTTGCTGGAAAGCTCTCTTCCTTCAACTTTTTTGCGGCATTGCCACCGCGGGTTTGCCTCGCGGCTGGGGCGTCTTTCATTTTCGTGGCATTTCTCTTCGGCTGCCTCCTTCCGTCGCCATCTTTAACGTCAGGCGGAGACTTCTTTTGCGTATCCACCGACGACGTCCCCTTTGTCGGGGAACTCTTATTAATCCTCTTCAAGAAGTCAGCGGCGGCACTTCGCTTCTTGTCTACGTTACTAACTTCTTCTTTCTTCTTCTCCGCCTTTGCAACTTTTTCTTCTTCTTCTTCTTCGTCTTTGTTTATTGCACCGTCGGGTTGTTTCGTAGGCTGTGAGTGGTTCAGGCGGCCTTTGCTAGTCCTCCTCATGCTCCGCACACCCGTCACAGGCCTTTCTTTCATTATCTTTAGCTTCGCGAGGCTGTCGTCTTCCTTTAGACTCGAATCATCACCAGAGGCGGCAGCTTTAGCTGAAATGGAGCTCCTCCTGCGGCATACTACAATAGGGGCCGCTGTGCAACTGCGCTTCGGAAGCAAAGAATCGGAGCTATCCTGTTCGGGGTCGGGTTGAACCTTGGTGGGGGGAGGCGTCGTCGTTGATGATGATAATGGGGTTTTGTTGTTCATGTTCTTGAGCTCCTTCATGACAAGGCTGCGGAGTTGATGGGCTGCTACAGACTCCGGAGATGACTTGGGGAAGAAGACAATGGCGTTGTTGAAGAGCAGCAAGAGATCCAAGTACAACTCGGTGGAGCAGGAAGAGTAGGACCCGTTATCTATCCGCGCTTGAACCGTTTCAAGATCAACGTGCCGCCGGATTATGCTCTTATACTTAGCTGTTTTCTGCATTTTATATTATTATAATACAAAGTTAGCTTAGTGTTGACTATTATAATCTATTTGTTACGTGGGAGAACAGTTATACCTTTAATTTGTAGCCTCTAGGTTTGTTTTAAATCTAAATAAATCATATGAATCCCTCAATTATTTAATATGGAAATACTTTTTAACCTTTAATCGGCAAAAGATCATCAGAGGTAAACTAGATGTTCAAATTAGAAAACAAAGCGTTATGCAATGATGACAATCATGACATACTTGACAAAAATATCAAAGCAATTATATGGATAAATCATAAACATTGAGCCCACAATAAGTTAGAATTATTGATTAAATCCATATCTAATGCATTAAATAACAAAATTAAAAAAAATTAAATTTAATAGAATTTATATAAATGCTATTGAAAATAAACAAATTATTAATTGATTGGATAGTAAAATGATATAATTGAGGCATAAAGTGTTCCTTTAATGCTCAATTTATCTCCTACCCATCTCATTTACAATTCAATTTTTTTGTAATATTTAGTTTAATATTAATATATAAAACACAAGGAGTATATATTTATAAATTACTTTAAAAGTATTATTAAATATAGAAAAAATCAATATAATAAAACACTAAAGAAGATACTAAAAAAACGAATAGGTTAGTAAGTTAGTTTAATCAATAGAGAGGTAAAATAAAGAGTATTTTAAATAAAATTATTGTTTAATATCTCATCTTTAATTTTTTTAATAAAATAATAATATTTTTTCATTAGTTGATTAATTTCATGGTTAACTAATTATTAGGAAGTAATTTTAGAGAGAATGTATGTTATATTGGGTAGTTGATTTCTTTTTAGTTTTTAATTTTGTTTCATGCAATGTTTCCTGAACTGTTATTACCTAACATGACCGTTGAAGAATAACAATTAGGTAAAATGCCCCTTTTGGATCTCTAAGTGGTCCCCGACGGTCAAAATCAATCAGAGGCTTTAATTAACGGTAGATCTTAAACGATAGAAATTATAGCTAACCGATGTGCGAAGCATGGGATTATTACCTGAACCTGGAGCCGGCGCTTGAACACCGAGCCATGTTTGTGAGACCGGATAACATCTAAAAGCCTAACCAACGGTTCAGATTTCACTGCACCCGCCCGTTTTGTAGCAGCGATGGCGGGAGACATCATCGCTGCCGCTTGTTCTCCGCCGGCTGCTTCCCCTCGCTTCCGCCGCTTCATCTTTAAGCCGGCGGAGCTTTCCACGTCACTGCCTTCCTTCCTCGCGTCGTTTGCCACGTCATTCCCTTTGCTTTCCTGACTTGTCTTGGACGCCTCGTGTCGATTCGAACTATCTTTGCACGAGTTCTCCCTGGCCGGCTTTGCCTGCGGATCCGGTTTAGGATCGGTTTTATGAACCGGATCCGGTTCACGCTTCTCCACGGAATTCGACTCGTTAAACGAACGGTTTTCATGGTCGGAGTTTCCGCCGGAGACGCCATCACCTACGATTCCATCTAGCTTCTCTCCTCCGCCGTCCGCCGTCACATCATTTGCCGAATTCTCCTTTCTACCGTCCTCCAGATCTGGCTTCATGGCCATTTCCTGCCTCTCCTTCATGCTCTGCTCTCTCTCCTCCTCCATCCGCTTCACTTTCAACTTCAAAGACCTGTTCAGATCAAATCTCTACGTCAGATCCGTAAACAAAAAACTTTTCTACGTAAAAAAAATTTCAAAAAAAAAATAAAAATCACAGAGAGATTCATTTACTGGATCGAGAGATCGCGGTGATGGACCTCTTGTTTGAGCTCCGCGACGCGGAGCTGCCGCAAGTCCTCGAGCCAGGGAATAACGACGTCTCCGCCGCCGCCGCCTCCGCCTTCGTCCTCCTCGACAATCGTATCGCTATTGGTGAAACGACGTTTGAGGTCGCGGTATTTCTCTTTGCAAATTTGAGCGGTGGTGAGGAGGGCCGGCAAAGAGCTCCGGTTCCGGAGCTCCATAGCCACGGAGTCCCAGTCCTTGAGCCCGTGCCGCTTCACGGAAAACGCCAGCAACAGCTCATCCCACGTACTCCATGTGGTCTTCTTCTTCTGCGTCTCCGCAATCTTCGACATGACAATTACTCCTTTTCTTTTTCCCCTTTAGAATTATAACCAAACAATTTATATATGCATACGTCCAATTTTATGCGCATATTAAACCATGTTAAATCAGATTAGGGTTTATCCGTTTCTGGTTTGTCTATCGTCTTCGTCTCCTAATATATTGAATTCCCTATTTTGGAGTTTTTATTTCTTGTGGGTTTTTGAATGGGAGGAGAAGAGGAAAGAATTCGGCTTTGGATTGGGGTTTAGCTTTGTGGGTTTATATATATAATTTATATGTGCAGCCATGGGCCTGATCTATTGCACGCTACTTGGTTTTCATGGAGAGTGGTTGACTATATTGCCCTTGTATTGCTTTCCTTTTTTACTTTCTCAAGTCCATATTTTAAATTAAATACACTGTATCTATATATTCTTTATTAATCCATACCTTTTATAACATATTCACAACAATTAAGTACAATACTTAATAAGACACGATGATTTCTCATGACACTAAACGGGATTGAATAATCTTATCAGCTTATAGTTGTTTTTGAGTTTGATTATCAGGATACGAATCATGAGCCCAATGACTTAAAAAGGTTAGCTCGTGGATAGAAACAGAGTGCAAGATTCCTAATCCTAGCGGGCTTAACAATAGTTTAAATAAAGTTATATTTATCAGAGGTGAATAAGAATTCGCTCTAATATGTCAAATCCACTCCGATCCAATTTGTATCCACTTAAAGTGGATTGGATATACATGGGTGTGATTTTTAAAAAATTCGTTATATCCAATTCGCTCTGTAAATCCATTACCAAAATGATATAGTTAATATATATATATCGTTCAAATGAGAATCAGTCCTTATGTGAGAGTTTGCGGCTATTGAATGAATACACAATCTACTTCATAATTGCACACAATATAATACTCCAATAGATTGTGTGCATTTGTGTAATAAATTGTATTATTTTTACTACACAAGGTACTTGACAACTATTTTATTTTTTATACTTGAAATCCGTCGGTCGGTCCGCTATTAGATCAGATCGGATTGGATCTGCATCCTTTGAGGATGTGGATGAGATTTTTCAAATCCGACTTTAACGGATTGGATGCGGGTTAACTCCAAATCTATTCCAATCCGCTTCACGCTCACCCCTAATATTTATATTATGATATTTCTTATGTCCTATTTATATGTTTGGTTCAGTTAACGAGAATTAACTGAAATTAATTTACAATTTAATCTTTTATAATATTAAGTTTAATATTTGGGGCAAACTCAACTAAAGTGATCAGAAAACTAGTTTGATAATCTCATAGTGTTATAAATTCCGCTCCTCGTGAGAATTGTCTAAGATGTATCACTTCATTCAGTAAAGCGACACTCTTGTAAAAGTAAAAAATACGGAGTAAAACACGCTCACTTAATCGACAATGTCCTGAAAGAATATGTGTAATTACTTTAACACATAATAAGAAGACGGAAAACCATTTACCGGATCGGATGTGTAGTCTAGTTTTTCATAATGCATATGTTAATCATTTAATTTACTTGAATCGAAAAAACTAAACTAATAAACTACTCACCTATATTCCTATAAGTGAAATTTTATAACAAAACCTCATTAAGATATTCATATTCTACATGAAGTTGAAATGTATAAACAATATTCGAATTGCAATCCTCTTTTCAAATGCTTTCTAAAGCGCTAGCACGTGCGAGTTGGCAGACGTGCGATTCCCACTATTTTTTTTTTTCTGGCTTTGTTTATTCTAAGGACAATTTTTCTAATTTTTTTTTTTAAATTAAAATAATTACTGAACGTATAACGTATTAGAGTACAATAAATGGTTTATTTGACAGTAAACATTTTTAAACCTATAAGTAGATTAAACTTTAAACTTTAAACTTTAATCTTAATAATGGGTTATAAAAATGTTCTTGTTGTTGTTGTTGTTGGTTTTTTTTTTTTTTTTAATAAAATTAATATTGAATGTAATAGATTAAAACTTTAAACCGTAACTTCAAAAAGATGTATTTAAATGGTTTTAAACTATAGTTATTATTATAGTATATTAATAAAGTAGGGTTGTTTGACATTGGACAAATAGTTAATTGTGTTGGCTGATAATTAACAGTTTATTGTGTCTAATAGAGTAATAGTTCATTGAGTTAGTTGGTTTGACCAATTGACAATATTAGCGAGTTGTAGGAAGATGTGATGTTCGATATTGTGACTACCCATTTGAAACGATAACATATGTGTCATCACATTATATAGTAGGCAAAAACGTCTATAATTGATCCAATAAATTTAATTGCATAAAAATCGTTGTATTAATGTATCATGTTCATTGAATTAATATAAAAATAAAATTCATTGCACATGAAAATAAGTAGATGATGTTCATTGTTTTTAATAATTAAATAATATTGTAATTAAAAAAAATAATTTATGATATTGACAAAACCATGGATGTAAAAAAAAAGGTATTTACAAAATATTGCCTTATTATTTTTGGCAAAATTATTAATTTAGCAAATTTTCAACAAATATTTTTAGGACGTTACTAATTTAGCGAATATTAGTTTATGGAGAATTGGAGATATTACTGAAATAACTCTTCTTAATCATATTTAGGTCCCCTTCCAATACAACATTGCAATTTTACTTTATATGTAATAAAATTATACTCTTATGCTTAATACATTTCATAATAATATGAAAAAATGACACTCTATCTCTCCTGCATGGGTTATATGTTAGTACATAGGAGCTAGTATGATTTACTCAGTACATATCATTGAGTATTGATTACTAGACTGGCTCGTTAACTACGTACATGTTTCTCTCATCAAGAAAAATGATAATTTTAAGTCTTACGATATATATAATGTAGACTTAATCATTAAATAGCTTAAGATATATATATATATATATATAGTACTTGATTATATTTATTATTTTCATGATGTAAACTCAATCTTTATATGATTTTAGACATCTTTTTTTGAAAGAATATGATTTTAGACATTAGTACTTAGTTTTGGTCAAAGTACTTATGCTTTGACTCTCCCTCTTAACACATTTCAAACTTAAAATGGAAAATTTCGATATGGACAACCATGATCGATAGTATAATGATTGTTTGAAGTGTCGTTTTAGTCAAAATTTTAATACATAATTGTATAAGGATTGAAATTTTATTATATGTATAATAATATATAATTTAGGAATTAAAGGTTTCGTATACACGCAACTTAATTTAGTAGGACTATTACAGTAGTAATTTCCTTAAATTTATTTTTATTTTTGGAAAATTTCCTTAAATTTATATAATTGTTGGTTGGGACAAAAACCTTTTCTAGTACACAAAGAAGTGAAAAGTGGTTGAAATATTGTGCAAAGTTAAATCTTGGACATATGACAATTAGATAACTCAAAGTAGTTTTTCAATCAATATTTAATTTTGCTTTTAGCGATATGAGTGGGAGTTTGAACCCACAGATAGCTTGAATAAGTTTTTGCTGATTTTAATTAATTAGTGGTGAAGGTGACCTTTGAAGATTCAGAATTCACATAGATATAATATAATGAAATAGGAAAACCAAAAAAAATAAGACCAAAATTTTATAACATATATTTTTCCTATATGATGTGATAATATACAATTTATATTTAATTATTAAATATATTCTAATTTTAAACGTGAAGGTGGGGCTAACATATTCAACTCAATGGTCTTTGTTGACTCCGCTATTTCATTGGGTATTTATAATTTATAATAAAATATAAATAGAAGTTCCCATTTATTTTTTCTCCCTGTTTTTTTTTTTTTTTTTTTTTTTTTTGGTTCACCGTCCATTGCAATAGTCGGGACACACAACTTTGTAGACCACAATTCAATATACATATTGTAACTCATAATATACATTATTTTAACACATAATGTATATTAGCTTACTTTAGATGTTATATTATTCTTATATAATGTATATATTATTATAACTCATAAAATTCAACAATGTCTTTTTGGACTGTGATTCGCACAATAATTTTGTCCCGTTGTGGTTTGAATCTTGGGCCTGCAGAAAAATTCAAGAAATTTGGCGCGGATTAGTCGATTTAGGTAAGACCCAAAAAGTACGTGTGACCCGATAATCAGACCCGATACATCATCCCCAAATAAATTCGCAAAATTTTGAATATTGAAATTCTGAGTTCTGGAACCGCCTTTTCTCGTTGCCGCGACTGCCATAGACGTAAGGATGATCGGTTTATTTGTGTGCTGTTTTCTCATTTAGTCCGGTTATCTGCAGACGTTTGCTCGTTGCTTATCATTGCGCATTTCTGCCTGGTTAGTGAAAGCTTGAAGAGTCGTTGTCCGGTACTCTGTTTATACTTAATTTGATTTGATGTTTTTCGAATTGATTCTGTTTGCGTTGTTTGAAAGAATGTTTCCTTTTCCGGTTTTCCATCTGAAAATGTAAAATTAGGAGTAGCAGTGTATCTCCATGTGCTTGTGTTCAGAATTCCAATTTTGATATGTGAATTCGGTGATTGAACTGACTCTTACTGTTGTTACTTGCTGTTAGGTGACTTTGATTGGAGATGCCAACTGTATGCTCTGCTGTTTCTGAAGAACAAAAGATCATGATTAAATTGGTTAGCCATATTAGGTGACTGATGTCCTGTATTATGCAATGTTGGATCCACTGATCACCTGATTGTTATTTACTTATTTTACATTTTTACCTGATAGCTATATTTTCTGCTTAGATGGTGTGATCATTTGTCTTCTATCTGATGCTCAACATTTTCCAGTCATATGGTTAATGCTTAATTCTAATAGTTATAGCAATATGCGCCACTTAAACATTCTTGTAGAAGTTGCGAGTTAAAGAATAGTAACTGATCTTTTGTAACAGAATCAGAATCTTTTTGGACTGGTGATGGAAACAAATCAAAGTTGTTCATGAAGTTCTACAGGTTTCGTTCAATCTTAATTCATCTGAAATTGGTCTGCTCAATTCCGTTCCTTGCATTTGTTATCTGCAATGTGTAGAAAGTTTTTCATGCAGTAAGAAAGATGGTAGCAATTTGAGTATTTCACTTAGGCAACTAAATATGCTCAACAATGAATAAAAATGTCTCTTCTTTATTTTGGTAAATCCTTGTATCTTATTGGACTTGATATTGTATTCATTCTAGATTTCTATTGGTCAATGTTTTTCCAACATTATCAAAGTCAATTTTTGCATTCAAGATTTTTGGATTTCCATATTCTCAATGACATTGATCAGTTGTATGCATCTAGCTCAATCATGAGGTTCCAAAAATTAACCAAGGAACAGGAACTCTGCCTCCTTAGACATTCTGTGTTACTACTTACTATTGCCTAGATATGATAAGTACTACATCCAGTCGTAGAATCTCAGTGTTTCTGCAGGTGTTCTATTTATTTGGGAGGATGTGGGATGCTTTGCATGATGTGTATTCTATGACATTTACTATCTCATAGGATGCACGTACCTTTCTCTTTGAATCTCGGGATGCTTTGCATGACATTTATTCTATGGACATTTACTATCTCATAGGACTCACATACCTTTCCCTTTGCATTGTGTGATGTGTATTCTATGGATGTTACTATCTCATAGGACTCACATATCTTTCCCTTTGCATTGTGGGATGCTTTGCATGATATGTATTCTATGGATATTAATATCTCATAGGACTCACATACCTTTCCTTTTGCATTGCGGGATGCTTTTCATGATGTGTATTCCATAGGCGTTTATTTTCTCTTAGGACTCGCATACCTTTCCCTTTGTGTGTGGATGAGAACTTAATTGTTAGTTCAGGTTGCTAAATGTTTATTGATTACTTCTTGATTCTTGAATTGTTGAGTTCATCTTCTTGATTCTGCAGAGTGCCTACTACCAAAAAGCAGGTCCCCGGAGTAGATTACCTGGGCAGTTTGAACGTTCCAAACAAGGTGTTGCTGTTGCAACAAACTTGGCACACCTGCAACAACGTACAATTGGCTTTGATGCTTCTTCCCTATTGATGCCCGATTGTATTGGAGCAAAAAGAAAAAGAGTTGTTTGGAAACAAGGCCGAGAATTCCATGGCCGGTTTCTATCAGTAGTTTGGAAACATGTGTTCACTTATAATGATAAATAATCAAATGAGACAATATCTTTCTGTGAATCGATACAATAGGAATGTACATGGTTTATTACGGGAGTGCACACAAACTGAAGTGTTTGCAATTTGCCCAACATGACTGTACACAATTTGGTGCGTGTGTATTCCTGTAGTAGATCGTGTGCGTTCATATTGTGTCTCACAATATCATGGAAATATGTTGTCTTAGTGGAACATTAGCCTACTTATAATGATTTTATGACTCCATTGGTGATTTTGTGACTATAAAGGCAATGCCAATGGTGATTTTTTGGGGGGTTTTGTGTTGTGTTGGTCCGTTTGAAAAAAGAAAATGTTATGTGAGAGAAGAAAGAAAGAAAAAAATTAAATTCTTATAGAAGAATTAAGTTTTAAATTAAAAGAAAAAAACAAAAACACAATTGAAAATCATGATGCCCAACAACATGCGTTTGCTAGGCAATTTGAGCTGCCGCCAAATGACAATCATTCTAATTCCTTTCACCTCACAAGAAATTACACCGTTCAGCATCCTTTAAGCCATGTTAATATGGGTTTATTTGTAATTTTAAAGCAATAATTACAATATAATATTCAGAAATGTATTTTAAAAAAATTTCTCGATAATTGAGTAGTGGTGATTGGTTTGTAGTTGTGAAATTTGTGAACGACGTCGTATCATCCCAAATTTCTTTCCACACGGCGTTGGACTAACACGTGTATTCAATTTCTGTTTCCGCTTCTGGCCTTGTGCACACTGTCACGATTTGCGAATTTGAAACTCTACTTGAAGTAGGAATCTTCTTTTACAAAAAATAAAAATAAAAATAAAAATAAATTCCCCAAACCAAAAAATTCCGCGCCATCACCAGCCATGGCTATCTCTACTCCTCCGCCACCGCCCAACCCTTCCTCCTCCTCCGCCTCAGCTGCTCCCGCCACGGCGGCGACGGCAACAACGACGGCGACGAGACCTCTATATTCCAACTCAAGACCAATCACTGCACAGCCACATCCTTTCCCTCCACAATCTCAGCGGTTCCCTTCAAATCAAAACCCCATTTACTCCCAATTAGCTCCCCGCCCCGACCCCTCCGCTCCTCCGCCGCCGCCGCCGCAGCAGCATCATAGCATTCTCTATCCAGTCGCTTCTTCCGGCCGGGGCTTTCTCTCCAGACCTGCCGCGCCTAGTCCTAATCAAACTAATTATCTGACCCGACCTGCGGTTGCGTACTCCTCCGCTATTCCCCCTTTCGGGATTTCTGCTCATATGGATCCGGCTTTGGGGCAGGGCTTGGGCTTCACCAGGCCGGCCAATTTGCCTCACGCGCATGTTAATTCTACTGCCAATGCTGGACCGATTATGCCTGTTGTTGTGAAAGGTGTTCCAGTTACTTCGGCGCATCCAAAGGTACTTTAATGCTTTTTAGCTTTTATTTGGTTCACTTGCTGAAACCTCTCTTCCATGTTTCGATTCTCTAACTGAAGTTGAAAGCGGATTTAATTGTTTCGATGTTTTGGCTATGAAATTTGAATTGGCATTTAAAACTGTAATGGCTCAAGTTTCGTTTAGTTAATCAGAAGGCAGCAAAGGATTTCTGTGCAAAGTGCTGTTAACTTTAATCATTAATACTCTTTGGAGATTTGAAACTCTGGTGCCTGACTGGAGAAATTCTCCATCGTTTTGGGGGATTGGAGAATTAGAGAAAGAAAAATGTACATTTGGAAAGCAGAGAATGGAGAATGAAAGCTTAAGAAAGGAAATCAGAGAGGTTTCCTACTCATAATTATTTTTATGCTATATTTAGTTTTTGTACTGAAGAAAAAACTGTTCTAATTTGAGAAAGTTAGAACTTAGGGTGATTTCTTTGGTGTGACTTTAATTGGTAAGTGAGGTCCTATCTTCAATTTCACACAATGAATTGGCTATTCCAAGTTTTTATAACATTTCCAAGCTCATTAAGGTAACTTCTGAGTTCTGACCTATTAACTTGATGTTCATTTTGTTTTGTTTTTGTTTTTTTCTAGCTGGCTCCACCTCTGCCTTCATTTTCTGATTTCAGTGGCTCAAAAGATGGAAGGTAAAATCCTTTCTTTCATCTAGTTTTTTGATGTCACACCTGGCTCCATATATTTTCATATAGAAATTCTTAATTATCTATTCATTGCAGGGACAGGAGTAAAGATGATTCTTTTGCAATAGTTAGAGAGAGGAAGGTAAGCATAATGCCCCTTTACTCAGTTCCCCTCTTTGGCTTGTGTAAATTAGTTTCCTTCTAAGTTAAACACTTGCAGAGAATGCTTGTTTATAGCTGCTTGTATAGATATAAAAGTAAGTGTTGCTTTCTTTCAAGTTATACTATCATAAACTAGCTCCTCTTTTGTCACTGAAATGAATTACAACAGTTACTGTAATAAAGTGTGCATCACATATTCACATGTCTGATTGTCTGCTGTTAAAAGATTTATTACATATAAAATTGAATGCCTCTGTCTTGGTTCTATCTCATGAAAATTTGACATAGCAATATTAATAATATGTTGTGCTAATTTATTGGTATTTGCCCATTACTGGAGAATTACAACATTTGAATGTATCAACAGAGGGTCCTATTCCTTTTTCATGCACTAGTGCTTCCTTATGCTGCTATTGGAAGGTAGTTTGTTTCTTGTACTTGAAGAGAAATGAAAAAGGTTTTTATCCTTCAAATGTGGAGAAGTTTGCATCAAATTGAACAGGTCTTAGCTAATCAAGTATATCCTACTAAGCAATTAAGATGTTTAACATTGGTGCCCCATAAGATTTAAACACTAATTATGAAGGATCCTATCCCCTTTTAAACTTTTGTAGTTTGAGAAATCTTTGAAGAACATTTGATTTGGAGGTTGTGGTTGGGGGCTCTAGAGGAAAGGAACTTATATTAAGTGGAAAAGGTAGATTCCTGCTAGTTGTTACATAGTTTCTCTGAACCAATTCAGAGGAATATTTTTACTCTTGTAGTGTCATGTTGGCCTAAATGTTTCGAGAAGTTATAATCACTATGATCAGACTTTATAATTGATCTCCTTTGACTAGGGGCACCAGGCATTTCTATGGTGCTGTATGTAGATATGGTATCCATGACGTTTTGTGGACAATCATATTAGTCTCTATCTTCTCTGAACTTGTAGCTTGGTTGAGGAAAGTTCTGTTTTTAATGGTCAAATTAAATTTGTTTACTATTGCAGGTCAAAGTTTCTGAAACTGCTTCACTCTATGCTCTCTGCCGGTCATGGTTGAGGAATGGTTTTCCTGAAGCAACTCAGGTCTGAATAACTGAAGTTTTCTTGTCTGTTTACCACAGAATCTCCATTCATTTCTTTTTGTATCATTTAAGATTTTGTCACATTCAGTTTCCCCCTTAAATGAACTTTCTGATATCCTACTTCCAGATTACAGACAATAATAGTGTTTTTTGGTGAATGTAATTATCCTACTTCCATATGGCAGCCACAATATATGGATGTTGTAAAGTCTCTTCCCAGGCCTTTGCCTATGGCTCCACAAGATGCTGAGTCGCCTGCAAAGAAGGAAGAAGATAAAGGAGAAGAGGAAGAGGTGAGTTCTTAATTTATGAGCACTGATCCCACAATCTGATGCCAAAGTCGGAAAATTCTACTAACCATTGCCTTCAAGTGTAATTGGTATCAACCAAATATATCATACTTTATTGAATTTTGCTGAGTGCCAAATATCTTGAAAAGACATATTAACTAAGTAATACCCTCCTAAGAACTGGAGCCCATGTGAGTATCCCTTACTCATAGGAATACACATTCTAAAGTAAGGTAGATTCAACTTGTAAGTAATGTCAAGGTCATGATATATTTTTTAAAAGTTATAAAGGCAATGAATTTGACAATGCATTCTTCTGCATTGGAAATGGATAAATAATGTTGGTTTCTTTTAATTTCAGGATGATGTATCAGTGGAGCATTTATCTACAGAAAAGCTTTTGCAATTACATGTCAAGCGTGCAAAGAGAATTAGGTCCAAGTAAGCTTCACAATCATTTGCAATTTTATGATTGAGAATATATTTGACTAAATATGCCTCCCCAGTCTCCACCTCCCCACCCAAACAAGGCAAAAAGAACCAAAGGAGACAATAGAAAATATGGAGGATCAAATACTTTAAATCGTAGTTTAAATTCATCATCTTATTCCTCTTCTGCATTGGTGCATTAGTGTAATAATGTATGGGAATAGAATAAAAATTGTGGAATGTGATGACATCTGTTTCTCTTTTCATTATAATTAAAAGAAGGTTACCCCTTCGAATTTATAATGGCACGAGAAACACTCTGACTTTTGGTTTTCTTTCGTTGAATTAATGTGATATGTCTTGCTGTGACTGAGAAATTCACAGATTAAGAGAAGAAAGGCTTAGGCGCATTGCAAGATACAAAACCAGGCTCGCTCTTCTCCTTCCTCCCATGGGAGATCAACAGTTCAGGAACGACTCCACTTCAGGAAACTGAAATTCCGTGTTCAGACTTTCTAATACGCGCAAACTCTATCAATCACATCACTCTCGAGGATGAATGCCTATCGACATAATCCCCGAGGGAACAAATGGTGACGAGGACTCAACTTGGTGCGCAGCACAAACTTGAGACGAACCACTGAACTCGCAGAAGTAGCTACGTATTTGTGTCAGTTTTGTGTGTTAATGTTATGCTATAGACAATTCCTTTTACCTGTGAAGAGTTAGCTAATTATTCATAGTTGAGTTTGTAATCAGTGTAAGAGTTGTGAGACAAAAATTAGGAAGACTGAAGCTGAAGTTCACCTTGGCCTGGGCTTTTCACCCTGCAGGAGCTCATGAACCTCAATCTACTTGTACTATAAAATAATTGATTATATAATCTTTAGAAATGTTTTTATATTTTTCATGTTTTAAGAAATTGCTTCCTTGTCAAGCTCACATTACTTTCCACACTGCATTTATATATAGGGAATTTTTATGGTGTCACGTGTAATGTTATTGTATATTCAATGAAGTTGTAAAGATATAAAGAGGGAAGTAAGACTTGATCTACCGTACTATATTTTAACATACTGAATTGTTAACATTCAATATGTAAATGGAAACGGGTTCATCTGCTAAGGTGGACTCAGGTCCATGGTATAATTTACATACTGAATTACGAACATTCAATATGTAAATTGACATGGGTTCATCTGGTAAGGTGGACTCGGGTTCATGGTATAACTACAAACTAAGATTGATATATATATTTGATTTGTATTCTGTATAGTCAAAATTTGTCTCCATGGTACTCAATGCATCCAACAAACATATCATGTGTTATTGTACACATTTAAATATGTAATCACAAAAAAAAAAAAAAGAGTAATGTATATGATTGTACCTGATATCACTAAATATATACGTATAATTAAATTTAATACAATTAAATATACAATGTGTGATTATATTCGGTACAAAAATATTTTTACCAATCATACATTAAAAATTTTGTAAAATTTTAACCATGCCCAAAAGTTTACGCCATTGTAAAATACTATACATGACTTGGCCCTATCCCTAGTGAGATTTGGTTGAAGTTAGTCAACCCATCCAAAAGCTACATTGTTGGATGACCACAACAGACGAACACAACAGTGTTAGGATAAAGACAACATTCAAGAATTTCAAGTTCCTTCGTTCACAAGGCATCTCTTTTCTCATTGACATGTGAAAAATCATATCTTTTAGCCCAACTATCATTTTTTTGATCCTTCCCATGATCTTCATTTGACCCTTCAACGGAAAATTGCGATCACAATCGACGGCCGCACGCCAAATAATTATCATTGTCTAATCACGGATTTCGGGTTCGTACCTTTTGTAATAAGTATTAATTCAAACACGATATGATGATCTTCGTTAATACTTGAATTTATTTTGCTAATTGACTCACGATGTATATAACAAATATTTATGTGCAGTGTCTTTGCACCTTTGCCTTTCGTACCCTATTTTGGTCTAGATTTATATAGATAGTAATGGTTGTATGGTTTAGATTGATTGATAACTGCAAAATTGTTTGTTGATAGAAGACGACCACAAGCCGTTTATCGTTGGTGGTGATTTTTTTAATTATTTGAACTTCATGTGTTAGGGTTGTTAGCATTTTATCAGTTTAGGTGACTTTATTTTAACTTTTTTTTTTGAGTTATTTGAGACCTAATTATACAATTCGTTGGATTTAAGGTGCCAATATGATTTTTCTCTTATGATATTTTATAACATGATTTTTTTTTTCTCATTTTCTCGATCCAATTAATACGATCAAGATCGCCAAAAAGATAAACACAACGTTTAAAAAAAACACTTATATTATATAATCTTCATAGAACTCAAATCAAATTAAACAAGTGAAATCAAAGTAGTTGCCTTGCTTTTAGTTTTAGTTTTTGTTTAATCCTCTTCTTTTTTCACATTACGTAGTAAAATTTTGACTCATTCTAGTTGTGTCATGATGCCATGCCTCTCTCCCACTGAGATTGACAAATTAAAAGTTGTAATTGGTGATGAGTGACGTCACAAAATAAAAGCTAGTTTAATCACCCTACCCCAAACTAATTTTGCCTATCCAAATTCTCATTCAACCCCAACTTTTCTTCCTTCATAATCATAAATTAACAATGAAAAATGACACTTTTCGTCCATAAATAATACAAAAACATTACTTTTTTGTCTCTCAATTATGTAGTTGTCACTTTTTATCTTTCAATTGTCAGTGAAGTAGCTTTTTTCATCGTTCAATTGTTTGTGAAATAAATATTTTAGCCAAATTGTAATATAACTTAGCGAAGAAAAAAATGCAAACATTTCTAATTTAGATATTACTAATGTTTTATTATAATAATAATAATAACAATAATAATAATAATAATAATAATAATAATAATAATAATAATAATAGGTGCAATTAATTGTAATGATGATTGCCAACAGCCACCAAATCTAAACAAGATTGATTATATGGTTTTAGCTAAGGTTGGTTGCAACCTCAAAATTCATGTCTCGAATCATTCTTTTCTCGCAGGATTCAACGGTTAAGAAATGAGGTTTGAAAATGTGTGTTATGGTCAAATATCATTTTTATTATTATTTTTTTTTCATTTCCCAATTTATTTTTATTCAACCCCTAAAATAAATGTCACCCTTTGATCAATTCCCAAATCATTACTACTTGCGTGTGGAATTGAACATATGCCCACCATACTATATATGGACCCCATGCATACACACTATAAAACACCATGTTAACAACTCCTATGGTGTCATCCCACTGTGTTATATATATTTTTTAAAAATACAATTTATCCTATTACATTGTAGTATCTGTTCATCTATTACGCTGTATTTTGCATATAATCATGTAAATATATCTAATGATTTGATCTTTGTTCTCAAAGAAGGTTGAATTCCCAATTTCAAGGGACTCCATGCCCTAAATCGACAGAGCATATGGGAGAATGTATATCACGGTAACTCAGCTGAACAAACGACTAGAGGCCTAGAGCTTTGCTTATTCGCACAAGGAGCATCCATCACTTTGAGAGGTTGCTTCCACATTGTGGCTAGTGAGATTTAATCTCGAGTCATTATTCCCAAACTTCTAATGATCTGATCTTATTATGAGTACGTATTCGTGTACAACTATTTAGGAGGCTGTAAATCAATTGAAACACATCGTATGATTTGCGTCATTGATCAAATTTCAGTGCATGCTCTTAGGTTTAGAGTTCAAAGACACACACACGTGTGTGTGTATTCATTGAAGTTACAATTTTGCCATTTAGACATAAAAGAAAAAATATTACTCTGTATGTACTACGTCAATATATACTATACTCGAATTGATTTGTAGAACTAAAGTCACACTTAAATCACATCAAAAAATTTTGAAAAGTAAGAACTCAATTTTAGAATTATTACTTTAAATAAAAGATTTATAAGTTTGGTATCATTGTAGTGACATGTATGAAATGAAATATTATTAAAACAAAGAAATGAGTGATGCAACCTTAAGCTTATCCTCATCTAAAGGCTGCAGATTTATGGCTTTTCATTTTCTATAAAAAAGTGATGATGATAAGGTGATAACAAAGTTATAATTATAAAAAAATCATTTCCAATAGTGGGGGGATAAATTGGACATATTTTTCCCACTTTCCAAAATGTTACTTCTCTAAGCTATGGGTATTTGTGGAGAATATTTCTTGAAATGGAAGAAAAGGATTGGAAAGTATTTTCATAGCCTTGTACCATCATCCACAGTTACCAAACTGTGCATAGTTATCATATTATTTATATACTTGTAATACAACACGTATTTCCAGTGTTTTTATTTAAAGAAAGTTTGTAGTCATTATTTAAAAAAAAAAAAATTATTAAAAAAATTATAGTCACTGTTTAAAAGTATATTATAGGTAATTTTATTTTGAGACCCGAGCCAAAGTGGATTGAACTATCTCCTTAACTCGGCTCTCATCGATCTTCATCTCCATTGAATCCGACCCCAAATCATTATTCATTAATGGTGATACCGAGTATGTGAGGACCTCCGGAGGAGGAGGAGTCATTTTGTGCGCATCACAATTAGAAAGCTTAGGATGTTGCCACCTGGTCGGCTTCCGTCTGACCACTATTATTTTAGTCGTCCATGATTTTGTGAATCATCTACTATAGTTGTAGAGCCCAAAAGAAGAAGACGAAGAAGAAGAAGAAGAAGAAGAAGAAAGTAGCCCTTTCTTTAACATCGAAAAATACCATTTCCTAAAATATGGTTTCGCCAAAAAACGTCATTGATCAAAAGGACCAAAAGTGTCCAAAATATTATAGCCATGGGTGTTAAATGACAAAAAACTATTGTCTAGGACTAAATTTGGAAATATCACCAAGTCATGAGACCTCCGTTAGAATTAATTTATTGGGACAAATTTTTTAACAAAAAGAGACAAAATACCCTTTTCTAAAATAAAATTTCACCGGATAAGTCATTGAAGGACCAAAGGTATCTAAAATATGATAGTGTAGGATTTTAGATGACAAAAATAATACTCTAAGACTAAATTTAAATTTGTCATGAAAGACAAGGTATGTCTGCTGCAATTAACTTAGTTTTCTATGTATCAACAGTTTGTACTAGTATGAAATAAACACGAATTATTTTGAAGAAAACCCACGATCTTTCATGTATCTCCATGTAAATTTTCTAATTTCTAATCCTAGCTTGAAATTTTCCACGTTCCCAAACAAGCCACGATACATGCATATTGGGAGAATTCTATAACAATTTCATTAAATGCGTATTTGATATTTTTTTTTATTTAATTTTTTTTAAACCTTATAAATTCCGATTCAAAACCAAGATGATGTAATTGCAGGGTAAAGTCGTAACGTGGTCCATATATCCCATATTATCGTGTTTGAATAGTCAAATTAAACTCCAATGAAATTAATGTTTGGTTTTGTGATACGATGTAACTACCATGATTATATTTTATGTTCACCGTAGTAACAATTTCGTTTAATTTCAAATACAATTTCGTTTAAAAATAACTTTAAGAAAAATATTGCGTTGGTGTCATATAGTGATAAAACTGATTCAGTCAAGTTTTGATTAGTTTTATTTGAAACAATTCAAACAGAAATGAAAATTGTTTGATTAATAATATAATTATTGTCGTCGTGTTTGTCTCCTAGTTAGAAAAGGACTTGTGTAATATATTAAATAAATACATTGATTTATGATTTACGTACCATGTACACGTTGATTTTGTGTAGGATGCTTAGGCAATAAGGGATGGGGAAGGACCAGCATTGCACAAATCATTGGATGGCATATAATAATGGCAGTTGAACATTCAACCACCTATAGTTAGGTTAATTAATTTGTTTTATTAGTTTCCTAATATAATTGTTAGAATTAATATCAAATTTATTTCTCAACTTTAGTTATATTTCTAACAAATTTAATTATTGACAAATAATTTAATTATATTTTAATTTGACTCTAATAATGTAATTCAATGATTGTGCCAATTTTAATGCATTTTAATAATACAATCGACCAAGATCGACAATATGAAAATGTCAAATAAATCATAACCAAATCTAAATTGATTGGTCTTAAAAATTATATGAGAAAACTTCTTTAGTTTGAAACCCTAAATTTCAAATATCGGATACCACCTTTCTTGTCAAAACAAAGACATGAGAAGGAATACTGAATTGGTACCCCTAACGAAACTCGAGGGTTTGAGAGTTGAGACTGCTGAAGAAGGCTAATTTCGTATGTATTTGATCAAAACTTCAGTAGACAAACTAAGTTACGTACAATCATTAACGTAAGACCGAAATATAATCAAATCAGTTGGTCACAGGAGTAAAGTTTAGGAACAATGATCCGGGATCGAGTCTCATTAGCGGTAGTATGCAAGCAGCCTCTCAAAGTGAGAGGTGCTCAGTATGCACAGTAAGCAAATGTCTAGCTCTTGTGTTCTGCTAAGTTACCATGATTTACGTCCTCTCAGATGCTCTGTCGTGTTAGGACATGGGGCCTTTGGGGTTGATAGGCAATTGCTTGTAACCCTTTTCCACCAATCAACAACAATTCTTGAATCACTTGCTAATTGCCTGCAATCCACATCACATTCTTGGGGATTTTGTCGAGTAGGATGAGAAGGGCAAACTTTGTTTGTCATTTTATGTTCAAGAAAACTAAAAAAGTAGGAGGGGATGGGGCCATGGTCGGTTGTTTATTATAATCGTCAAACTCTCCACATGTGTTGTGATCTTTGTCATCTTCAAAGTTTATCCTAAAATACGAAGTTGATGTTTTGTTGTTTGGAGGGTTCTTTAATTTTGTCTGGAATTATCTTTTCTTTTCTTTATTATTTTATGTTATTATTATTGTTATTTTTTAATTATTGGATATGGTATGGGCCAAACTACTTCACCCACTTTACAAGGGACAACAATCCAGAAGTTCATCACTGAAAGGTACCCCCACAAGTAGTTTGCACTGTCCAAGGGTCATCTAATAATATGTGTCTCATAGATTAAATAATTAAAAGATTATATATTAGCTTTTATTGTGTGGTGCTTTACCTAATACTACACAGGTGTAACAAATTGTACCTGAGAATTTGCATTAAGTAAATTCTTAAACTATTATGATTTTGTGCGTAAGATTCGACTGAGATGATATTAATAAAAATTAAACTTATGATATTTTAATATAATAATTATGTTTCATCTACTTAATTAGCAACTTCTTTCAAGATTTGTATCGATATTATTACATCAGTACAAATGGTACCTAAGCTAGTATAATATGTTATACTTATATGTTTGTACCAGGTGTAACACATTTGTTAATAAGATTTTTTTTCTTTTAGAATTAATCATTTGTAGTTCATAGAGTTTAGTGTTTTTGCCATTTTTACTTTTTTAGTCTTCAATTTTAATATCTGCCAGTTTTTATATTTTACTTTTTGATTTTTTGCGACTTTGGGTAATCCTTGTTTTTTTTTTTTTTTTTTTTTGTTACTTTGTGCACAATTTCTAAATTAAGGCACATTCAATTATTTACCTTTTTTACCCGTCTCTAGAAAAAAACAGTAATGATACTTAAGATCAACCTCAATAATTGTAGTCTTTTTACATGTTATATAGGTGAGAGAAGTGAGTGAGAAGAGGAAAAAAGAAAAATAATAAATTCTGACCCAAAAAAAAAAAAAAAAAAAAAACTAAAGGCATTACGTGCCCAAAGGCGACTGGCCGTGTAGATTATATTGCTACACACGCGCAACAATCTGCACAAGTTTTCCTTTTTCCCCCAAATGTAGACCCCACCTAAAATTTATATTTTCCGGAGAAAAATCTGGTCAAAAATTCCCATTTTTCATTAGATAAAGACCAATTTATAATTTTTTTCTTCGTTAAAAATTGAACAAAAATCAATATTGTGGTTGCTTTAAGTATATATTTAAAACATATATAATATAAGAATAAAATTATGGAAATGAAAAGATGAAAGCGACCGTTCTGGGGAGGTTTCTTTTGCTGCATAATGAGCTGAGGTTGACCATACACAATGATATGTGGGACAATGAGTATGTTAGTATACAAAGGGGCAACATGTATTCATTGTGTTTTTCCTCTTCTGACCCCACCTCACCTACACACTTGGATCCATTGATTGGGGGTTTTATTGTCTTTCTCCTTCACTCACAAGAATATCACATATTATAAGCCCCCCATATTATTTAATCTAATGGTATAAATCTATAAATATTCTTCACAAAGACTCCGTACTAAACAAGATAATCTAACTTGATTATTCATTATGATTCACAATAATACAATATGCTTAACCTATAGTATACATAATTATATTATACTAATACAGCCAGTATCGGCACACATAAAATATTATTTAACCCTAATTAAATTGGTCAGGTTATTAGTGTGTTAGTTACAAAATTTCAAGTTTGACTCTTATGGTTTATGGCAACTTAGACTGATCGATTTACCATGTTGGTTTAGAACAACTTAAACTCGTTTACCTCCTTATGATCCACAAGGTATAAGCTGATGTATCCCTTCCTTTTATATTATTGATATTTAATACATAATGCATTCTATACATAATTATATCATATACAATTAGTACTGGTGCAGGCCAACACACACACACACACACACATATATATATATATATATATTCAAATGTGGTCGCGTTTTTCTGTGTGACGGTGCGGAATACACCACTATGTATACAAATATACACCACTGAATGTTAGAAAATGCACCACAATGAAAATACACAAAAACACCAAAAAACACACCAGACGCCCAAAATAATGCACCATAACCCCTTGCCCCTAATGGTGCGCATACCTAGTGATGTATTTTTTTTTATGATGTGTACCTAACGGTGCATATTTGTATGATACATTTTCTAACATTGAGTGGTGTATATCTGTATACATAGTGGTTTTGCCGCACTGACCGCACGTTAAGACACAGTTACACCTGATTATGACGATATATATCCACACACGTAGGTATTGGGGGGTGTGTGTGGGTTGTGTATGGTGTGGTAGGTAATTGTCAAAAGCTGTAATGAAGTAGTGGGTGTGAGGGAGAAGGGGGGGGGGGGGGGCGGGGGGAGGGTGAAGTCACGTGCGAAGCAACACGGAGCAGAGCAGAGAGGGGGTGCAGAAACGTTAGGAAACAATAATGGAGAATGTACTTGGCTCGTGTGTACTCATAATTGGGTGCTCTTAAAGCCCACCTCACTTTTCCAGACAACATTCATCATCTCCATCTTCATTTCTTCACCCCACCCCCCCCCCTCCCCTCTCACCCCCCTACCCCCTGCACGCTCAAGTTCATTTCATTTACTCCAGACACAAAGTCAAACTCATCTTCCTTTGTCCATACTTGGTGAAATCCCACTATGTTTACTCCCCTTGCAGTTTCCCCTAAAACCCACTTTATCATACCTTAATTGGGTATTATAATACTCTTATTCTCTTGTCGGAACAACCTTAACTTGAAGTTGACACAACTCCAATCAATCAAATTCATCCCAAGATTTCAAAATCAACTTCCAGTAGTAACACTATTAACCTTTTTAATTTGAGTCAATTAAATTCATTTATTTTCTTATAGTCCTTTATCAACTAGACCAATTATGCTGATTTATTTTCTTGTAATTCTTTATTGACAATAAAACATATATTTGGGTATTTGGGTAAGTACGATAGATTTTCTCATAAATTAAAAACAAAAGAAAACAACCTTATTACATATGATTGCAAGATAATAAAAACTTTTAACAAAAAAAACGAAATTTGTCTTGTGGAGAGTATACATCATTGATTGTGGGTGGGTGGAAGCAAGAAATTTCCAAGAAGCACGCTTCTTTTTATCTGTCATGATTTCAACCGAATAAAGATATGATTGAAAACGCCGGCATGAACAGTTTAATTGGTTATAGAAATGAAATTTAGAAAGAAAACTCAAATTGAATCTCATTAACGACAGTGTAAGAGCAATTTACCCTATTGAATCTTTGGGGTTGGGATTCAAAACATTCTGAGGAGAAAGATACGATTGAAAGTCCAAAGGGAAACATAAATGCCTATACTATGAAAGTAATCACACGAAAACTTGGGTGAGACTTGTATCTGATACGATAATCCATCGGAATAAATAAAAGGGAGAAGCAAAAATTTTCCTGTAATTTTGTTTTTCTTTAAACTTTAGTTGGGTTTTTGCAGCAAATGATAATCAAGAAATTTGATGAATCAATCCCATACAAAAACATGGTAACCGCTACCTAGCTTCTTAGTTTTCTAGCCATGCATGATTTACTCATATCACTACATACAAGATTAAATTAAAACTTCTTCCCCTACGTTCTACAAACGAACAACGTTCGATTCGATTCAGATTATGTTACGAGCCAAAAAAGTTGCTCCGATCGTGAAGACGACACAAAGAACAATCCCAACAAAAAACATCAAACAACCTCGTACGACCCGAACTGAACAGACCCAAGATTAGTAGTAGTCGGTATACATACACACCATCAGATCTTGAATCTCCGGCGGTCTTCACGAGGCGGCAGACTGGTGGGGGTGGCCGGGATTATGCGCGGCGGTGAACGGAAAAAACCTGGGTTTTGCGAGGAAGGGAATGGGCTTGGGGATGGAGTCCACCGGAACGGCGGTGGTTGGGGTGGTGGGTGCCGGGGCGGAGACGGTTGCCGCCGCCGCCGCCTGCGGCGGCGGCGCGTTGGAAGTGGAGGCCACCTTCTCGCACGACGGACACATGGTGAGAGTGGTGGCGGGGAGATGCATGTAAAATGGATTTGAAGATTTGAGAGCTCTGAGTTCTTGCAATTCTTTATGGAGTCTTCTATTCTCTTCTCTCAATGTTTCGCAGCATCTTTTTAGGTATTCGCAGTCGACTTCAGTTTGTTTTAGCTTTGTCCTGCGAAATTTATAGCTATTTCAGATGGGTATTCAAATATAAAACAAAAAACTTAGAAATCCGCCATTAATGGAGCTTCGAAGCTCTAACCTGGCTCGGCGGTTCTGAAACCAGACTTCGACTTGCCTCGGCCGGAGATTCAGCTGCTTCGCGAGCGCGTGTTTTTGCTTCTGTGGATTTTTTTCCAGAATCGTAAATTTTTGAAAATGGGAAAGAAAAAAAAATAAAACGACAAAACATAAAAGTTCAAAAAGGTTGTCTTTTAGAGTTTTAGAGTTTTAGGTTGTACTTACTGGGTTGAGAGTGTGGTGTTCTTTAAAGCTTTCTTCCAGATAAGCCGACTGTTCTTTGGAAAGCCGGAGTTTTTTCCGCGCGTTGACGCCGTTCTCGTCCTCGTCACTCGCCCGAGACGCCGGTTCCGACGCGCCGCCGTTGGCGGCGGCGTCGGACGCCCTACCGTCGTCCACCGCCGCCCCATTTCTGTTCCTCTTGAAAATGCTAAAGTCTATCGCCCGGAACGACGACGCTACGCTGTTCGGCGACGAAACCTCCTCCGCCGCCGGCGACGGCGCCGCACGCGCCGCCGCGACGTTCTTGTTCTGAACGGGAGCGGGAGGGAGGAGGTCGAGCGGCACCGGCGGAACAAAAATGGCGAGGCGTTGATCGGCGCTCCGGTGGGGTTCCTCCTCCGACGAAGTGGCGTGGTCGTAGTCCTCGACGTCGACGTCGTCGTCCTCGTCGGAATCATTAGACCGGTGGGATTTCTCCGGCTCCTGGCCGTCTTCTTGGCGGCCAAGCCGTTCATTCACGGCGGCGGTGAAGCCGAGACCCAAGCTCAAGCCGAGCTCCATCTCTCATGTGAACACAAAATCAGACCAAAGAATTACTCTTCAAGGACACACAAATCTCTGTAGAAATAGAGAATTTTAGAGAGAGAAAGAGAAAGAGAGAACAAAAGGCTTTAGGATTGAAAGAAGCAGAAAGAGTCTTTATAGAGATTCTATCCAATCTGTGAATTGATAATAAACAATCATTATTAATGCACAGAGAGATAACCCCACCAATATTTTTCTGTATTGTAAAAATCCAACTCAAATTTATTATGGAGTATTTTTTAAAGATTGTTTTTTTTAACTTTTATGTAAATCATAAAATCCTATTTATCTTTCTAAATTAATATCATATCAACAAATGTCACTTTATCTTCTGCAATTCAATTGAATTAGTTTAATCTCATAAAATTTAATTGAATTAGTCTAATCTCACTAAATGTGGATTGTAATTAACTGAGAGAATATTTTTTAAAAGAAATATTTTGTATTTTCAATAAAATTCTTAGTTTGATTCAAAATAAAGTGGTTGATCGTCTCGCCAACATGACTTGACAAAAAGATAATTGGTGTACTATGTTAGAACCCTCTAGTGAGATTGACGTGACTGATGAATTTTTTTAGTGCTATTCAAACAATTAGACCAGGTGAATTTTTATACGACATTAATATTTGTGCGTAGCTGCTTCGGGTGTTTCTCGTTCTTTTGATAATAATTTGAAAAATTAACATTAAAATATTTGAAACTTTTATTCAAATGATATATTTAACCATGACCTATGTTTTAATTAGTCAAAATTTGAAGTAATTAGCCAATATTAAAATTTTAAAAATTGTGATAAATGCATATAGAAAGATGAAGTGGGGCCCGGTGGTCTGTTGGGGAGTGGAGTAGGTCCAAGTAGTCCTATTTTCTTCTTTTTTAAAATTTTTCTTTATTCTATTTATTTATAATTTATGGTACAGAAATTTCAATAATATAATAAGTAGTGGAGTATGAATTCTTGAAATTGAGGGGTTTATAGTTTTTTTATTAAAGAAAAGAAAAAAGAAGAAAATGGGAGTTGTGTTGATTAATGTTGTTGTGGGTGTTTGACTTGTGGAATGCTTGTCTGACCGACAAACCGAGGTTGACAAACACACGTGAAACCCTAATTTATTAGGACGAAAAGGAAAAGGGAGAGGACCATCTTTCAAGATTTTGAGGGACCCTTTTCCCTATCCCTCCTCATCTAATCTTCATGCCCACCTTTTGTTTATTTTTTATTTTTTATTTTTTCATATTTATATGTAGTAAATTTCACTCTTATGTAATATTTCATAAATTAATAAAAGGATCTTATTTGTAAAAAGAACTTGTGTGATGAGTTCAAGTAAAAGCGTGTATGCAAAAGTCAATCTTGTTATCTTCATGTATGTGAATCATTATCAACACCGTTTTATGCGTTTTTTAATATTATTGACTCTATTACAAGGTAGTATTTGTTTTATACTTTTGGTCATGTGACTTTCGCTCAATCAGAGCCACAAATGTGTCATTTGAGCACAAGATACTTGACATTCATTTTTTGTGTTTAATTTAATTAATTTTTACATTTTTTAAGTACTACTGACCCTATTACAATATAGTATATGTTAATATATGATTTTCATGGTATATAGTGACACGCATGCATACATGGAATTAGGGTGTCCCAAATCACATTCATGGCGGATTGGTGGGGAAGGTTAGATTTCTGCATAATTGGGCGCCCCTCATAATGGAATATAATATAATGTGTTGAGTTTATTTTGCTCACACTTATCCACACTAATCTATATACTAATAAAGTATAACAATAGTTGGTCCAAAAACGACATGGTTTCGTGTATTCTATATGTTTTCACGCGATCCACTGAAATATACATTTTTATAACTCATAATGCGGATTTAGTGATAAAATTTACAATAGTAAAGTTGATAATAATTATGAAAATGTCAATGTATTATTTTTTTAATTTGATATACTCTGTCTAATTCTTCTAGATGTAATATTGAGATTGGTTCGTATTTCTCTCCTAAGAACTAATTATAATCTGATCCAATACCTATATATGTGTGTGCCCGTGCATTAGAGTCATGCTAACAATTTATTACATGTAAACTCAAGTAACGAGTCACATTAATTATATGCCAAATCATAATTTTAATCCTTTTTCCTCTTCGCTACCATAGCAACTTAGCTTCTTCTTTTTTTTTTTGGTCAAAGCTTTGCCTCTATTTGGAGTATTGCCTAGGTAAAATTTTGAAGAATTGCTCTCTCTGTCACGTTATGTGTCTGATTTAATTAACAAGTTTTGACTAAAATTATTTACTATTCAAATTTTTATAACATTAAATTTATTATTAAAATATAAAATATTATGAGAATATAAAATGCAATTCAATTACATTAGTCTATGCATTGTATGCCCAGCACCTTGTGCTCAAGTGGCATGTAGTGGCCACTCTTAGATGGGAGGTCATGAGTTCGAGTCTCAGTGGAGGAGATCTCGAAATTGACTCTTTGTTACATACTACAATGTAATAGGGTCAGTTGTATTCAAAAAAAAAAAAAAAAAGTCTATGCATTGTATGGGTAACATACTAGTTAAATCTAAAAAATAAAGAGCAAATAAAAATATTTGTTTTACAATAAATAGTAAAATAAGGCCGATGTAATTTTAATTTATAGGAAAAAAAAAAGATAAATTAAACATAAAACTTGTGAAAATGTAAAATCGTTCCATTTTTAAAACCCAAAATTAAAAACTAACTATAAGTATAACATGCGCCTCTTACACTATAAAAATTATGGAAAATGAAAGAAGATATGTTAGGTAGCATTGGTTATTTGGTTAAGAAAAAGTTAAGAAAAAAGCAATTTTTTGGGGGGATTGAATAAAAAGGGTAAATATGAACATGCTTTACACTACAATGGTAAAAATGAGTTTTTTTATAGAACTATTCATACTAGTAGTTTTCAATTAATTAAATTAAATTTTGAGATATTTTATATATCAAATATTGAGTCTATATAAAATATTAATATTCTTCATAATAATCAACAAGAAAATTAATGTGATATGATTGTGTTATTAGATTGTAAAGTTTGTGTTTTCAAAAAAAAAAAAAAAAAGATTGTAAAGTTTGTTGAGGTTATAATTCATATCTAAATGGAAATGAGCAAGATATCCTTTTCTTTAATTATTCTCGAATTCGGCCATGAAATATATTTAGAATGCACAAAATATTACTCCGTACTATAGTAAATACACTTACACTCTACTAACTTAATTAAGCTATTTAATTACATATTTGAAATACTATCTCACTTAAAAAATAAAGAGCATATTGTCATGTAATCCAATTTACAATTCACCAATACTTTTTTGCATCGCTACAATTTAAATCTATCTAAAAACAAAATTAATATACTAATATAATACTATATATAACTTTGTTTAAAAAAGTTATATAAAATTAATGGTGTCAAATTTGTAAAAAATTTAAATTTTACCATTCTTGTAATACACCTAAATTGAAAAGAATTAGTGAATAAGTCAACTTGTAATTCACACAAAAAATTTAAAAATAAAGCGTCGTAAGGTGTTGCCAAATGGATGGAGCATTATTATTTTTGACTATAATAATGCCATATATTTGACTATTTTCATCCCCTTTTGATTTAAACTATAGCGCACTTGAATATTGATGACGGATTTCTCTAATCTTCAAAAAATATTATTTTTTTTGAAAATCAATTATTTAAAATGTTATAAGTTGAATTAATTGAATTTGATTTTTTTAAAGGCTTTATTTGGAAAAAAAAAAAAAAAAGAGTATTAACTTATAAAGTAAATTGTTATTGGTGTGAGAGAAGCTCTAAAATGGTTAAAGAAAACCAATTCAACATGGATGATGTTCAAGTGGAAACGGACTACAGTAAGATCATCAGTATCATAAAAAATCAAAACTTTTATCCTCGTTTAGTCTCATTCTAAATTATGTTAGCGAAATAGTTACGTTATAGTTTTTTCAAACTTATGTTTTTTATTTGTTAAAAAGTCTGCAGACATAATTGTCCAATTGTTAGCCCTGGAGGTCTTGACCTTGTCCAAGCTTGACTGTTTTTGGTCCCTTTCGCTTCTATTGTTCATGTTATAGAGCTAGACTCTAATTAATCTATATTTTCCATTTGGTTTTTAAAAAACAAAACAAAACGAAGAAGAGAAAATTTTCATTAATTTCAACTCTTCTTTACTTTATACTCCGTAATAATTACACGGTAATGGGAATGAAACGCAAAATTTCACCTGAAACGACCCATGAATGACACGTGTAAGAACACAATTGGAGGGCTGTGAAAGAGCATCGTAGTTTGGGTGAAGTCCGTTGGAAGTTGTTATTACGGGGGGTAGAAAGAAGGAACGGTAAGTATATGGACATAATTACGATTTTGACCCATAATTAATCCCACTTTCCTGTATTCTTAATAGCATCCTTTTGGGCAGTCACAGGTCAAATCAAATCTGAAATATTTATTTTATTTATTTTTATTTTAATTAAATTGCCTTTTGATTAGTCCAAGGAAATCTCATACAATTAATATCGGAAATCACACAAAACCACAACCCCCACAGTGTAAAGTCACTTTTCTATTTGCGACAATTTCTCCCGGGCCCCCCTTCTTTCAATATTTTACCTTTTTCACCTACTCATCTTTTTAGTTATACACATTATTGTGATATTTATTATGACAATATTTTCTCTAATACCGATAATATTTGATACAATCGTATATGATATACTCCGTATAATTTATTATATTGTACATGATATTATTGACATTTATATTATTTATATTAGTTTTTTATATGGCGATGTGAACAAATATGTCAACAAATAAATGCCCAATATTACTTATGTTAAAATCTTAATTATATTAAATATTTTTTTAAAAATAATAGTATATAATTTTTTTAATTCATAGTTGTAGAATTTATATTATATTAAAAGAAAAGTTGATTATTTGAGTAATAATTATGGTATGATATGATTAATATTATTAAAGAATTTTAGATATGATAAATTATTAAATATAATTGTGGTAGCATTTAATTAAAATCTAATGAAATCAAACTTATTTCTTATATGATTTTCAAAAAAAAAAAACTTATTTCTTATATTACTCCAATATAATGTTTATATACATTAATACTATTGAAGAGTATAAGAAAAAATATTTTGTATGCATGCGCATGATAATAATAATGGAAAAAATAACAGAAGTTATAACATTAGGTATGTTTTTGTTCAAAAATTTATATAATACAACTCTTAAAGCATAATGTATACAAATAAAATAAAATAAAATAAAAACATACATAAATCAAGGGTATAATATGAGGAGACTTATTATATTTTTATTTTGTGATAAAAACTATTATCATCGGTATGAATGGAATTCTACAAAGTTTCTATTTACCTACCATCATTGCAATGATGTTAATTATTGTTTTACTAGTTACAATAACTCTATTAAACTAAGAGAATGAAGATAAATATTCACTAATAGAGTTATCTTATCAGTATCATTTGCTAGTTAAAGTTACAATAAGTTATTCTCTCAAAGCGTACATTTTAAATCGCGACTACATACATAAACAGAGATTTATTTAACTACACTCATAAATGTTTTCTTACAAAATGGGTTGTAACTAAAGCTTTACACCAAAACTTACTTCGTATGGAGTAACTATACTTATGAATCAATTAAGTTATTTAGTTTTTGTAAATTGATTAGCAAACAAGGGGTTAATTACCCTAAACAATTTTTAAACAAATGATTTGAATTGTTATTGTAAAACACAGAAGTCTAGCAGTGAAATCATCACTTTCAATTTTCTCCTTACACTCTCATGAGGGAAAAGTTTTGTTCAATATGGCAAAGGAAAAAGAGGATATGAATTGAAGTCCTCCAACGTTTTTAATGGTAATTCACAATGATGAGGTTAGATTGGCGCCATTGATTAAGGCTAATCACAATAATTGGCCCTTTAAATACTAATGAAAATTTAAAAACTTCTTTTGGTTGAATCCTCAGCCCCAAGGGCTCCCACGTCTCGGTCCGACAAAGCATCTAAGAGAATGTAAATTCTCCTTACTTTGAGATGTTACTCTCACACAATCGATTGTGAGACTCGATCCTGGACTTTCTTCACAATCTTCACCAATAATGTGAGCAACTGAGCTGCCTATGTGAGTTTAAAATCTTCTTTCATCATACCATGGGTGTGGATTAGAAGCGGCGGTCTCTGTCAATTTAACTAGATGTCTCGGGTTTGAGGCATGTGAATGCAATTATCTTAAAATCTACCATTTGAGATCATACGAAACACAAACAAGATTATCCTCACCCAACCTTTGAGGCATTATACTTGGAACATATAGGATTAGTCCCGATGTATGGTTTCTAGCCAACTGGTTGATGAAACATATGGTTAAACCAAAACTAGTTGATATATTAGTTGTTAATATGACCGTAAAGTACAACGATAGTTGATAATTCAAAATTTTTGTTCGTAAAAATTGAGACATGCACCAACAACTAACTTGTATTAGGCATCGATAGATACAAGCTAAGCAGATCAGATCTCTCAAATATAGTATAATAGCTAATCGACTCAAATATTAGCTTGAATTCAATGTGAGTATAGAAATATCACTATATCTATTGTAACCAATAATCATTAACTGCATGATGCAACTAACCTCACTGATTGAACTTCAATTAAGCCTACAACATTATCGCATATGCAGATTTAAATCCAACCTTCATATTTAAGTAACTCGTTCGTTTCTCACTCGAATCAACGCCTCTGATCTTGATCTTAAAAAAACATTTATTTTAAAACACAAATCCATCCTTAAAGTGGAAATTAAAATTCCCAACAATAATGCATTGTTCAAGAATCAAGATAAGAGCAAATGATGAATGTCATTATGTCTGAATTTAGTATGTGCAAAAGTAGAATATCTCCAAAAATTTCCAGTGGCAATGATGAGAATTATTATCTTTATTTATTTTTTGTTTTTACTTTTTATGAGTTATGGGTAGTGGTAGTCATGATTGATTGGTAGGGTTTTACGATGCTAAACGTTCGATTGCATGCATCCCCCATGCAATTAATAAAAGCATTCTGATAATAGTTTTGAGAGGCTAATAATTTCATGTGCACAGAAAGTAGGTGACAATGTTGGGTCAACAACATTAACAACAACACCTTTTTTTTTTTTTTTTAATTTTTTTTTAACATAGTTAAACAATATAATTCTGACAATAATGTCATGTTCTATTGTGATAGAAATAGCATCATTCTTGTAACACCAGTATTTATTTTTTTTTTAAAAAAAAGAGGAAAAAATCAGGTTAATGAAGTAGTTGACTTGATAATTACAATGTTTCAAGTTTGACTACTTTTAGAAGCTATCTGTTGGCTTTTATTGAATTGAGCAGACTGATTTATCTCTTTATAGTCATTTGTCAGTTAAGATCACAACTCACGTACAATGTGAATTTTATCCAAAACACACTTTAAAATAATTGTTGTGATTAGGGTGAAAGTAGAAAAAAAAAATAAAAAAATCTTGTGCATTCATGGCATAATCAGCAAACCCTAATGATAAGGTCTGTTAGGTTGAATAATTAAATGCCAAAACTAATAAATATGCCAAATCAATATTTGTACACTGCTTTCTCTGTAGACATTGGTAGCAGTTTAATGTTTCCCACATCAAATCTTTCTACCAGAATTAAAATCATAAATAAATTAGATGTTCATATAATATTTATCTGCTTGGTAACATTATATTTATTAGTCAATTTTAATTTATTTGACCACTGTTAGCTATTTAATTTGGTTAACCAATCAATATAAGTGTTATGATAAATTAACTTTGTAACAACACACTTGGATATATAGTTGCTACACGTTTCTCTCGTCATTCAAAAAAATTATAAGCCATTACGAAGAAATTGGGACCACTACACGAGGATTTACACTGGGTAACCCCGCTCCTATGTAATAGCCTGCAAACTAGATATGAGAAGTAAAGCACAATGATAACAATGAGAATACTCTATTTGACATGCTTGACTAAGAGAATGATTGCAGTAATCGAACATTCGACATTCTACTACGATAATTATGCTCCACTCATTTAATCATCATGTCTTCCGGGACACTTGTAAACTATTTTCATTGTACTATGCAATATCAATATTTGTGCTAATAATATGTATGAAATACAACTTGGTATAATATACATATTTGCATACGGTACTATCCACAACAATATAACAATTCAAAATTTGTACTCTATAGTTGAAGTTAGATGAAATTATGAATGCTATTTCATTCTTCATAATGTCCAAATTAATTGTTTCCAAATTATTTAGGACAGATGACCAAAAAGGTAAAAGGAATAACTCAGTCACAGATGAACATCAACTAACCCATCATGGCATGCATCAATGACTGCAATGATCCGACCGCCATTCACCCTCACAGGTCACCACAATTAATCACAGCCCTTCAAACACTCCTGCATTAATTCCTATCGGACAGACCTCAATTATTGCGGTGACCCTTCGGTGCAGCACAGGCGTTTACCTTCCTTCCCATCTGATTTTACAGTTGGGAGACAATGATTCCCGGTTCATGTACTTTGCATTTATACCCATCGGATTTTTAGTTGAAATATAATGTACATTTATTTATTAGCCATGAATATTTAGTTTGGGAGGTTTAAATATTAACCTATTGAACTTTAATTCACAGATTTAATACGAAAATATTTTGATAATTGTTACTCTAAATTTATTTATAAACTTGAATCCGAAAACATCTCACAATTCATGCTTTGAAAATAGATGAAGTAGGTTAATATTGATTTGTGTTTCAATTAACTGTCATACCATCAACTATTTGTATATTAATACCCATAACAAAGATAAAATCAATAATATTTACTATGTATTTATTTACTCGTATTTATGTGGGTAGTATAATTATCATTTGATATTATCTATCAACCCACATTTTATAATAAGTTAACTAATCAATAAGAGCATGATTAACCATTTTTCCCATTACCCAATCGTTATAGCTTGTTGAGCGTTGATCGGGTCAGACTGAGTTGGACCCATGTTTAATTCGAGACGTGACGCTGTTATTTATTCCGGAGAGATGCTGTTAAATGGTTAATGTCCACCTAAGATGATAAAAGTTTTAATTTCTAATATTGCCCTGTATTTGGCTAAAATATCTGTTTCAAATCCTCCTTGGCCCCCTTCTTTGAGTGGGAAAAACCTTTAGTTTCTAATTTTACTCTTATATTTGATCAAAACATTGAGTACTATTGACTCTATTACAATGTAATATTTGTTCATAGTTATACAATGTAATATTTGTTCATAGTTATTTTCTCAACCTACTGAAGCACAAAGAGTCAACAGTCGTCTCCAATGAGGCTCAAACCCACTCACATCCATGTAGAAGTGTAAACTAAGTGTCACTAGATCACAAAGTCTTAAACAAAGTAACAAATGTATAATCAAGAGTGACCTGAAAGAGTTGTCAAATGAGTAGACACAACTCTCTTACATAAAAATTAGAGGTTTGAATTTTTTTGCATTATATATTAAATATGGCTAATTATGATATAATTTTAACCCAATAAATAAATAAAAGTGAGGCGAATCATTCTAGCGGATACCTATATGAACCAAAACGTCAAGTCAGGGGTAATTACGTCGCAGCAGCCTAAGCTAGCAATGGTTTAAAGAAGGCGTCGGCTTTTGGGCCAATAATTACGTTCTGTCAACCAAACAGTGCCTTTAAATTGGACAGCAATCTACATAGCATCTCTGCCAAATCTTGACTTAAAGATCCTGGATTTGGACTACACTAATCAAACGGACATTATTACCCCTATTTTGTGCGCTTGCTCAGACCGCTGACGTCGCTTGATTAGCTTCTCTTGAGGGCATGATTGGCATCGCCGCAACTGTTATCTTCTCTTTTACTGTGCGTTCTCCATCCACGCCTCTCAATCCCACCTTCAAATTAAAGGGGATGTTTGGTTCCAACATATAAATCTAAACCAAATATTTAATATTCCCAAATATATATATATATATACACACACACATTCAAATGCGAATAGTGATTTTCGTGCAACTAGTGTAAATTCACCATTAGATAAGGAAAAAATATACCACACAGTGTTTGAAAACGTACCACACACCAAAAAATACACTACACTTAATTGTGCATTTTTTAAACAATTTGTGATGTATTTATGCGTACCTAATGGTGAGTGACTGCACGAAAAACACTGTACGCACGAAAATTTGACTACTACAAAACTAATTTTAATCATCCAAGTCATGTTTGTAATGTTTTAGTAAAATTAGTTAGTGTATTTGTCACGAATATTATAATTAAAAGTCTTTTATCATTTTTTAGAGATTAGTGAATGTGCAACGACTAGCCTACACGACTACACTTAAATGCTTATACACTAATGTTTACACTTTAGTGTTTGACAGGATTCAAATTATGTACCCTATAGTTAGTAACTAAATAAAATTTATAAATTTATTTTGAATTGATTGACCAGCTAAATTATATTGTGGTCCGGAAGTAAATTGGTGTAAGATTGACAAGATAGGTGGACTGTAGTGTCAGGTCATGCGTGATTTGACTTTTGCATGATCCTTTGATCAGATTTCCGATAAGTGAATGGGCGAATGGATTTTGACTTCTAAGAGCCACCAGTTGACCCAGAATCTTTGGTGAGGAATATGGTTATTGTTTTAAAAAATAAAAAGTTATCCAAATATGTATCCGTTTGATGGCTATGAGAATTAAAAATTACCCAAAATTGTTAGCCAACGGGCAATTTGTTCAGTTAAGTGGTTTGAATTAATCCACGTAAATATGCTCAAATATATCAAGATAATCCTTGAGATCTATTCTCATTTTAACTATCTTGTTCTTTTAGAGGAAGAGATAGAAGAGGGGTTAAACAATTTTTTTTTTTTTTACTCTTTTTGAAAAATCTATTAATAGGAGAATCTCACTATTCTCTCTCCTCCCTCTACGGCATGAGAAAAATCTGACAAAAAATCATTCATTTCATAGCAATGGTGTTGCTAGAGATTATGAATTGAGGTAATTCATAATTGCTCTGTGTTGTCTTGTCTTTTTGGGTGGAATTATACGTGGGGAGTGAGGAGATGGGCATATAGTACAGTGTTGTGTGTATTTGGGCTATTGCAGTGATGAATCATGGGCTTGGTCTGGTCATCACCAATCATTCAAAGGATTGGAGTAGACAACCTTTGCTTGTGGGCTCTGAACATAACATCTTTCGACTTTTTTCATGTTGTCTCACATCATCTGCACTTATACATCATGTTCTGGGTTGCCCACTCAAGGGGTAGATCATGTTCTGGGTGTTTCGTAAAGTTCCCCAATCAAAAAGTACACTTTTTTGGCCTATTCAAACTGGGGACCTATTGTGTGTAGTTCATGATATTGATTCAAAAAAGTTAATAATTTATCTCGTTTAAAATAATAATGATAGGGATAAACTCCCGGCCTACTTTTCCGATCTCCCGGTCTAGTTGACTTAGTAAGGGGTTGTTTAGGGCCCAGATCCCTTCCCGAGCTGGGTAGACCGGGCTTCCTCGAACTCCGAGTTGAGGAATGGGCCTTCGTAGAGGTTCGAACCAGAGACATCCCACTCGCAGATCTATCCACTACCATATTGGGCCGACGGACTGACCGGTGCATGTCCGCCACGCGTCCTACATGCCGCCAGACCGGAGATCATGTTGTAGCCACTATAAAAGGTGCATTTATTACGGTAGAGAGACTTTTGGCTATTTTTACCCAGACTATAGCTAAAGAGACCGGAAACCTCTGACCCACTGTCACGTAGCTCGGTCTCCATTAGAGTATTCTACCCTGTACTCTATCAAAACTAAATACGAGTATTTTGATCCGTATTTTACTATATCATAAGTACGCGATTCTAATTTTTACTATTAGAAAGTGTTAGTGACGAGTCTGACCTAGGCTTCTTCATCCTCAAATACTATGAGAAAGTGTTAGCTTTCTAGCACCTAAATATTGCCTCATTGTAATGAAGGGTCCCAACTCAACTAGTAGGCTAAAATTTTGCTCTCAAGTCATCTCGAGTGATTAAGAGCTCCAAAATTATTGTCCTTTACCTAATCCATTAAATACCAATCCAATCTTTATATAGCCGCGTTGAACTTATTGAACACTAACAATAGTACAACTTTATAAATATTAATCATAAAATATGAAATTTGCCTTTCTGCGGGCATGCACAACAAGAGTGCACAAATATCTATACATTATCAAGGCAAATTAGTGATTTATCTCCTCCATCGAGACTCCATTGTAGGATATCAGAGTTGCAACACTTCAAGCTTATTAATTTATTACTGCTAAAATTCTCAACATTAAGATTTTCTTATCAGGTTAACATGGATAATTCTTGCAGATTGTTCTTACAAATCCAGAATATATATTGGGATTCATAGACATTTTTTACAGGAAATTAAATAAAATACTTAACATCAGTTGCAGACTTGCAGTAAATGAATTCAAGAAACAAGTGAAAATGAAAGAAAAATGTCAAGACTTTCAGGATTCCTGTTCCTCATTTTCTCTATTCTCAGTATGAAAAATTTGCATTTTCTCCATCCATTCCACCTGAACTCTCTCCAGAAGCCCCCTGATCACCTGTTATGCCCTGGATAAGGGCCTGAGTGGCTGCCTGAGAAGCACCACTAGCTAAGCCATTAACCAAGCTGTTCATAAGAGCACTTCCCAGATTCCCAGCTGGCCTTACTGGTCTGCCATGAGGTTGAAGATGATGATAAGTAGCCATTTCAATGCCTGGTGGCCTGACAGGGCTGTTATGAGCCATTGGATTGCCCTGATTGATGAAAGAATTGCTCGGGATGCGATGGGGGCCCGGGATTGTGGTTATGCAAGCCAAGTGAATGTCAAATTCACAGGCAGTGCAGTGGTAGAGCCAGTTCTTGGATCCCACCCTTCTGCACAGATCACAGGAGAAGCGGTTCCCCTGATAAGGGGGCGAGAACGTGAGGCTAAGCGGGTGGGGGTGAGACGAGTGGGCGAGGAGCATTGGCAACGAGGCGCATATCGTGTGGAGATCAATGCCACAGGGCTGGCAGTGGTAGGAGAATCCGCTGCCTCGTTTCCCACAGGCGTCGCAGCTGAATAGGCCTTCGGGGTATGCAGGCACGGGCAGGAGGGACAGAACGTGGGCTGTGTCGAAAGGGTGTGTGAGTTGTCGAGGCATTTCGAAGCATTTTTGATGGAGACAGAAGTTGCATTGGGTACAAGTGTAAACTGGGGCAGATTTAGCCTCAAGGGAACAGGCAGAACATGACAGAAAGTTGTGAGGATTTGAGAGGTTAAGGGGGTGGGGATGGCTGAAATGAAGCACAGAAGATTGGTTTTCAGTTTCTGATGTGTTCACTCTCCCCATTTTTCTTCAATTCTTTAATTAATTTCCCCTTTCAACTCAACTGATTATGCAATCAATGTTAAGTACTGCAGAATTGGGATGGTTTTAATTTTTGCAGATGTGTTAGATATGCAGAGAAAATGGTGTAGTGGCCTAGTGGGTGTTTTTAATTGACAAATTAGCTGGTAAGAATGAGGTTTCTCTGAATGTCAAAGTCAATACATTAGACAGCTTGAACTTTGTGTGCAGATTGTCTGTCAGACAGTTGAATATGTGATTCATGCAGTGTTGAACTGACCTATTCAAACCAATACTTATGAATGTCAGATTGAAATGGTAAACACAGTAATGTGAAGATGGAATGTAGAAGCAGTGTGCTTGGAGCTAGGAATCAGAGGTTTGGTCTTTGGGCAAGATTGGAATTGCATAATTAAGTGCATTGGCACAAAGCTAATTATTGTGCTGATTGAATAGCGAATTGAAGTTTCCTGATCATGATCTTTGAGACTTCTCTTAATAGTGTTAGATCTTTACTTTTTACTGACATTGTTGGTGTTGCTTGATATAGAGTGGCGTAACCATTTCCTTGAAGCTATTAGAGCTTTTATAAGACGTGATTGGGACTATAAATTAAATGTGGACACATTCACAAAGAACCAGATACTTGTGTAGATTGGATGGCGACTTATCACGACCACACTTATATAGGTCTTTAAGTGCTCTAAAACTAAGGACCTAGCTTGTTACTTTTTGTTGATATTATGGATTTATGGGCATTGCCCTTCCCAAATTTGTATAGTAAATCTTTCCTTAAGAGAGAATATTATAGTGATAAATAGACAGTGACTGCAAATTTGAGTTGTAGTCTCATTCATGCAACAGTTACAAGGTACAAAAAATAAAAAATCACATCTTTAAAAGGTGATTCAGACGGAGTAAAACATGATTTTCCTACTAGAATATCACAATTTCAATTCTAGCCAATAATATCTTCTTATTGGTCCAATCTCACAATTTGAATTCCGGCCAATAATATCTTCTTATTGGTCTAATTTGTGCACACTGGAAAAGTAGTACATACTTACAAGTTTCCTTTACCCCACACCAAAAGAAAAAATGTTTGCATAAGTGCATGTATTATTGAACAGTACGAAGTTGTCTTTCTTTCATTCATTTCAGAAATCAGAAGTTAAGTCCTCCAAACAATCCAGCCAAAGTATTAATCATGGATGCACCACCATCACCCCCAAGAATGTTGCTCAAATTACTTACGCCGCCTGCGCCGCCGCCACCTCCCATCAACGCTTGCAATAAGGCAGCCGTCCCTCCTCCGCCGCCGCCGCCGCCACCAGTAAATGCTTGTAAATAGTCCAAACCTCCTGCTCCACCACTACCACCGGCGGCGTTCAGCAATTGCAAGAAATCTAATCCTCCTCCTCCGCCGCCGCCACTTACGCCGCCGTTTAATAACCGCAAGTACTCGTCACCACCACCGTTAACTCCACCTCCCCCATTCAACGCTTGCAAGAAATCTAACCCTCCTCCTCCTCCTCCATAAGAATCCAACCCAGAAAAGCTCCCTCCATAGTTACCAGGCTGAGTACTCAAACCTCCACCCATAGCCGCCTGCTGCTCACGATAAAGACGAGAATAATTCTCAACATATGCCCTCACCAACTCCTCAAAGTTCTTCCTACCACCATTATTCATCCCCTGCAGATTCACATTTGGTGTCATCAAATTCTGCAAATCCGGCCTGTTAAATTGCTGCTGAACTTGCGGCCTAAACCCTAAATTAGGCCGAGGAAGAGGAGGAGGAGGAGGAGAAACCCTAGAGGCAGAAGCATTAAAACTCTGCCCAGATAATGATTCCTGAGAGCTCTGAGATAATATCCTCTTTGTGCAGTTCAAATGAGCATCAAAGTCACAAGAATCGCATCTATACTTCCAGAACTTCCCCTGCCCAAGACCCTTACAAACATCACAGGAAAAAACTTCTGTCTGGGAAAGAACACTGGGGAATATGATCTGAAGGGGATGATGATGAGAACGGTGAGTCACAGAAAGCGGGAGAACCGTGCACTGGACGTGGAGGTCAAGGCCGCACGGGTTACAACGGTAAGAGAACCCATCGCTTTGTTCCCCGCAGGCATCGCAGGAGAAGCGGCCAGAGGGGTAAGGGGTTTGGGGGAGGAGAGTGAAAACGTGGTGGGAATGGAAAGGGTGAGTGATCTCTTTGTGCAGATTGAAGCAATCGGAATGGAGGGAGAAGTTGCAGGTTTTGCAGGCGTAGAATGGTGAACCGGAGAGGAGTTGAAGCTTGCATGCTGAGCAAGAATGGGAGGATAATAATGAAGATGATGATGAGGGAGTTGTTATTAGCTCTAATGGGTGGGGGTGACTGAAATGGGTGATGGGGTTTTTGGATGGAGGTCCGAGTTTCACTTTCCCCATTTTTGTCTGCACTGAAACTAGGTTTGGCTATGGAAGTTGAAGGGATTGAAAGGTTGATATAAAGTGTAGAGATGAGAATGGTGGGTGGAGTCTAGTAAGGGTGTGCAGTGCATGGAGGGGATGTATTCTGAGGTCAACTTAACGCGGTTTTGGGTTGATTGCATGCACATGCATGACTCAAAGGCTCTTGGTTAAATGATAGAGTAGATCAATGACCAAGTCAAGCCAATAATAGCACACAAGAATTTTTTTCCCATTCATACTTCATCCACAAACTAATTAAAAATGGGCGACTCCGGGGCCATGAGTAGTAAGTACCCTTGGTGTGATTTAGGTGAGTTGGTCGTGTTGTGTTTCTTGTAATCACAAAATTAAAAATTCAACTAATGACATATTGATTTTCTTGATTTGAGGTAGTCAGCTTATGATGAAAAATCATACCAGTTTCACAAATGAGGATGTGTGAAACAGTTTCATAAGAGTTTAATTTGTCCACTGTTGCAAAAATCCCCGCCTAGGCGCTAGGCGCTCCTAGACCGAGGCGAGTTGCTCCCTAGGCGTCCGCCTAGCGCCTAACTCGGCCGAATTTGGCCGAGTTAACTCGCCTAACTCGGCAGAGTTAGCCGAGTTAACTCGAGCGAGTCAGTCTTGTTAATTTTATTATTATATTTATATATATTTAAATTTATTTATTTATATAAGTAAGAGAAGTAAGAGAGAGATATATATATAATATATAATACAATATATGACATACACCCACACACATGAATTAATTAATTTTTTGTTTTTATAGGTCGCCGCCTAGAACCGCCTAGACCGCTTAGGCGCTAGTCTACCGCCCGACTATTGCCTAGCGCCTACTGCAACCATGAATTTGTCATTAAAAATTACACTAAATCTCATCCCAAAATAGACCCAATTGATTGAACCATCCAAATTAAAGATATTAATAGCTTGCTTTGTTAATAGTTGCGAAGGTGTATGGATCATATTGTTGGGTAGAATTGTTGGGTTCTTGGAAATGGGGTGTACTTCCTTTATTTTTTTAATTTTTTTTTTTTTTTACACCAAATATTGTGTGTATCTTGAAAACCGGTTGTTTCTGGGCCAGTATTAGCTTGTGCAAATTCTATCTTCTTCACTCTAAAATGTAAAGAAAAATATTACAATAATAAAGTAAACGTTGACTCCAAATAGTATAAGGCCGAAAATGTAGACCATATATACCCACAGCACTAAATGTATACTTTGGACTGCCTAGAAATGAGCATAGAGCGATAAAACAACATATAATAATAACAATAATAATAATAATATTGTACTGTGTATCCAGAGTAACGATTTAACTACATGCAGTACAGTAGTATAAATTTTAGTGTTCTTCAACATGCATAGCCGCATAGAAACCTAGAATTAGAAACATAAGTGAGATGAGCCAAAACCAAGATTACGACCACTTCGGCCACCGCCACACGTTGGTTCCGCTCGTCCTAGACGACGGAGAACGCCTCACGTGCAAGGGCTGCGAGCTGCCGATCGACCATCCTTTCCACGGCTGCATTTCCTGCGCCTACTACCTCCACGACCGTTGCCTCCACGCGCCGCGCTCTCTCCAGCACGCGGCCCACCCCGCCCACCCCCTCACGCTCCTCCCGGCGCCGACTTACTCCGCCAAGAACTACGTCTGCGACGCTTGCCGTTCCAAGGGCGCCGCCTTCAGCTACAGCTGCTGCCACTGCGGCTTCGACGTTCACCTGCACTGCGCTTCCCTGCCGGAAACCGCCGCCTTGCCGGAAAAACACCCGCACGCGCTGAAACTGGTGTTCGATTACAAGAGCGAGGAGAACACGGTGTTCCTGTGCGATGTTTGTAATCGGGAAGTGGATGAGGGCGCGTGGAGATATTACTGTGCGGGGTGTGATTTTGGGACCCACCTGCATTGCTCCGGAGTGGGGTGTCTAGAGCGCGTGGGTGATGAGGATGGCGGTGACGGCGGCGAAACGGCCGGAGTTAATGATCACGTGGCGGCGATGAGGCAGGCGACGAAGGAGATGATGGAGCTTCAGCTTGCGTCGGCGAGGATGCAGAATTCGCTGAATTTAAGTGCGGCATATGCGAACATGATGAGGCGTTGGTGATGATCAGATCATGCATGATGGGTTTAATCACTTTGGAATCTTGTTTAATCTTGGGTTGAATAAATTTTTAAACTTGAATAATTTGCTTGCAACTTCGTTTTCTTGCATGTTGTACAATTATAAAATTAAATAAATTCCTTTTCTTCTTGTCTCCATCTAATTTAAGCAGTATGGGATGTCACAGGGTCAAGCAAAGTAGCCAACCAGCTACAGAGTGAAGTTACAGAGAATTCAAACTTAAGATTAAAAATGAGAATAACGTTACAAAGAGAGATGGGTGGATAGTGGATAGATACAGATGGAGTTGAAAAAGTCAGCAGTCCAACTTTAAAATTCTATGGAACACTCTGTAGAATATAATTAATGTCAAAGTCAATATAATGGTCGATAATCACAGCTAGTCAACTACAGTACTAGTTAGGATGAAGAAGAATAAGTTGAGCTAATAATGAAAATATTATCCAATTCCCCAAATTTAAAAAGTTATAAATTATATTAATCAAGATAAAGTTTTGATGAATATATTGTGCTCGTCCTACAAAGACAAGCTCAAGAAATCAGGTCTAACAAAGTAACAATATGAATTTATCATGTCGTAAGTTTTCATATACAAGTATTTGTGCAAGCAAGTTGTCAATGTTGACATAAGCTATGAGTAGTAGTGCTTCAACTTGCCTGCGTGATGGGCAATAAGTACACACCTTGCCTACTCCATTTCATAAGGCATACTATTACTTGACATTCCACACAAAGAGAGGGAGAGAGATGGAGTTCAAGCATTTTAGCCACAACCATGGTTTGGTGTTCCACCAAATGCCCCAAGGTGCCCAAATCCAATGCTCCGGCTGCCACTGCCCCGGGACCGGCCCCGTCTACGCCTGCTGGCGATGCTCTTTCTTCCTCCACGACCAATGTTTCCGCGCCAATCGCTCTCTCAAACACCCCTCCCACCCTCTCCACCCATTGACATTGATCCCCTACCCCACCTACCCTTCCAACTCTTTCTATTGCAATTCTTGCACCCTCATTGGAAGTGGGTTTTCCTATTCTTGCTCCGAATGTGACTTTGATCTCCATGTTCATTGTGCTCATTCCCCTATCCCTAATCAAGCTATCCCTTGCACCCACCCAAACCCTAACCCTAACCCTAACCCTAACCCTATCCCCAATTTTAGTCCCCCTACTAGTGCACCGGCCGCCGCGTCTCCTAGTGTTCATTCTCCGGCGGCGCCGGAGCCGGAGCCGCCGGTAGGGTTTCCGACCGGAAAAGATCGGGAAACGACGCATTTCAGCCATCCCCACCGATTGAAGCTAACGGAAGTCCAAGAAAAGGACGGGAAAAAGTGTTCCGGTTGCGAGTACATTATAACCGGTCCGGTTTACACCTGCGTTGACCCGGACTGCGGCGTTGACTTTAACCTCCACAAGAAATGCTTCGAACTGCCGAGAGAAGTCCGCCACAAATCGCACCTCGACCACGCGCTCACGCTCCTCCCCTCTCCGCCGTACCGAGACGGCGAAGGCTTCGCCTGCAACGCCTGTCTGCAGAAGGGATCGGCGTTCGTCTACCACTGCGACGCGTGCTCGTTCGATCTCCACGTGGAGTGCGTGCGGTGGCCGGAGAAAGTGCAGCGGGACGACCACAAGCACGCGCTGTCGCTCTTCTACGCGCCGCCGGCGCCGACGAAGAAGGACGGAGAAGAAGCGGCGGATGAGGAGGAGAAGGAGAAGGTGACGTTTGTCTGCGACGTGTGCCATCACGGCGTGCACGAAATGGCGTGGACTTATTACTGCCACGAATGCGACTTCGGAACTCACTTGGATTGCGTGGTGTCGAAGGTGCAGCCGCCGGTGGATAAACCGGAAGACACCGACGACGCGGCGGCGGCGGCGGCGATTCAGGAAGCTCAGATGAAGTTGGCGCTGCTTCAGCTTCTCGTCAATGGCGGGGGCCCTATAGAGTTCAAGTTTTCGTGAAATTCAAATTAATTTATTCCCAATTTATCGCAGATTTTTTTTTAATTTCATCCTTAATTTAATTTCATTTTAATAAATAAAAGTCATTTTAACAGTATCCATAGCTTTTTTTTTTTTTAAACACTAGTATTTTCGCCCGTGCGTTGCACGGAATGAATTTGTTATAATATTTTAATCATATTTGGATCGATATACAATTATATAAATTATAACATCGAATATTATATAGCGCAATTGATGAAATTAGTTGGATTGATTATGTTTTCTAATGTTTTCTTTGCTTGAATTAGAGCAAATAATTGTTCAATTACCCGTCCGATTCACGGATAAACTTTTGTATTATTTATTTAGATAATAAAATTAAAGATAAAATTATTTTTTTAAAAAAATATAATATTGAACATGTACATTTATTTGATTATAAGATTAGTGCAAAAGTATCACTCAATTAATTGAATAATATATGACTTGTTTGTTTACAATTATCTTAAAAAGATCCATATTTAATATAACTTAAGTAATTTTTCCTCAAAAAAAAAATATAACTTAAGTAATTATATTATTACAAAAATAAATATGAAAAAATGAGAAATAATTTAACTTTAATTATTACGGAGTATAAAAATAAATTCAACGACCAATATTTAGCTTAATTACCATAATAATTATTAGACAATTATTATTAGTCAATTACACTAAATTAATTATTTTTCGTTAATAGGAATATCAATTCGTATATACAAAAATTATTATTATTATTATTATTATTATTATTATTATTATTATTATTATTATTATTATTATTATTATTATTATATATTAAATATGTTCGATTTTCTACAGTGTTCATGTCACACGTGTACTAATTAATTTGATCAACGACATCTAAAGTTGGTGAGGGAATTGCTCAACCTTCTAGTTAATAAATATTAATTATTATAGAGTACTATTTATTAATATAATTAATAATTAATATAA
>CP025647.1:2336952-2352615 GCA_003576665.1 Ipomoea trifida | reverse complement strand
CGATCGGAGTCGGATCAACCCGTTCATCGACCCGTATCCGTCCACGCCCCACTCTTCCTTCGCTACCTCCGCTAAAACCTCCCTCGATGGCGAGAATTTCGGCGTGGGGAGGACGGACGGCGTGACCGGGTAGGGCGACACCAAGGAGGCTATTCCGCCGGATCTCTTAGCCCTTATCAGAAACGACGTCGTGTTGTGAGGCGTGAATGGCGCAAAATCGCAACTCTCCCTCTGCCTCTTCTTCTGGAAAAACCTGCGAGCTTTCTTATTATAATATCTATTGGCTTGCTGGAAATCAGAGGCTTCAGCCGCGTGAGCTTTGTAGGGCTTTTTCGCCTTCCAATTGCTTCGACTGAGACTTGCAGAAGTAAACTTGTGGCGTTGCGAGGCTAAAATTTGTTGCGGATTTTCCGTCGCCGGTAAACTAAGTCTCCCAGCTGACGGCGGCAATGGCAGGCTTCGATTCATGACCGTTCACCGGCAGCTCATACAAGTTTTACCGGCAGTAAATTCAAGCTCAGCAAATCAACACACTCGTAAAATCACCCCAAAAAGTGTACGAAAACTCAGTAAAAATCTCGAACTTCAACCGCTGAGCTAGGAGACGAAGATCGAAGATTTGAAGTAACAATCAGTGAATGTTTCTTTCCATTTTTGGAGAAATCTTTTTGCGGAATGCAACTCTACACAAAGGAAGGAAGTGGGTCAGATGGAATTTTCTGCTGAAATGAGTACGGTGTGCACGTGAAGTGCACGTGGGCGATGATGGAAGAAGATAACCATGAGAATGTGGCCATGCGTGGCTGCATCATCTTCGTCGGTGGGTCCATTGTTTTTGCCCTGACGTAATATATGCTTTATGACTGGCCAGGTACACCACACTACTCTTATTTTATTCATTAATTAATTTTTTCCTTTAAAAAAAAAGTACATGCTCATAAAAAAGTACAAGTTACTTCTTCTTTAATTAATCTCATATTTAATTTAATTTATGAAAAAAATTACAACACCTATTTAAAGGTGTGTAATTAATCTTTACTCACAAAAGACTGAGATAAGTTAACTTATGTTATGCATAACCGACCAACTCAAATAAAAAAGTCAAAAAATAACTACCACAAAAAATCAAACTTAAAAATTAAAAACTTATATGAAGCTGTCACATGAATCTTTATTCGAGACAGATCGAGTCAAGATAAAATATAATACTTATACTAACAAATGCAATAAATCATGAATAATTATATTTCATCTTGACCCAATAAGTCTCACAGATAAAAATATGACCCAACTTGAAATCCTATAATTACTAAACTATCCAACTAACTTGGCAACTACATAAGTTCAAGTATCGTAATGCATAGAGCATCTATAGGCTATAGCCATGCAATTTTGCATTTCTTACCTACTTTATATACGTAGTAATATATAAATATATAATTACAAACTTACTCTATTATATGTATATATTTACAAAAGATCCTTACAATAATCCAAACTATAAACAGAAACTTTTAGACATGCAACCAATTCTAGTTTTATATATCAGTGATGAGCCTAAACAGTGAGCAAAACCTGCGACTAAGTGCTACAATGGACACGAAGCTACTCTTTGCTGTTTTTGGAGTTGTCTTTCTCCTTCTTTGGACCACCAAGAATACGAGAAATCTGCAGACCTCTGCTAAATGCTTGGTTGAACAACATGCGGGTTTGGAATTCCGACACAAATGGGAACCAAGCCAGGAATGCGACTGGAGTGAACAAAAGCAGCCCCATCATTAGTTCATAACAGCGTGCCAGTGTCCTAACAGATCCCCAGATCCGAGAAGGTTGAATCCAATGCCTCAGCGCTTGAGCAATCTGCAGCGTTCGGAGAGGAGCAATGAAAACGATGATAAACATAACAGGCTTATAGGTGTTTGAGAAAATTTATGGGGATGGCGGCGGGTACTTACCAAGAGCAATCCCCATCCGGTTGGCATGAAAGCGAGGATGCAAACAATGATGTCGCGGAATGTCATGTGCAGGACTGCTATTAGAGTGATCAGAACAGACATGAACGCGATGAATATTAGGCCTTCGATTAACCGAAACACTAGCTGAAAATCAGCGCTGAATTTCCTCCTCCCGGTAGATACAATCTGAACAGAATGAAGAAGAACATGCAGAGGAAGAAGTGGATCAGCGGCTCAGCAGATATGGAAAACTTAAGGAGAAGATACGAGCAAATTAATATCTTCCAACTCACCTTCATTACTGCTAGGACAAGGAAAATTACAAGCCATGAAATGCCATAGACCTGAAAAGTGAAAGGTTAAGCAATGGGGCTTTGTTTTGACAATTCCAAATTACGTGTAAAAATTGAAATGAATTCCTAGGTCATACCAAGATGCTTTTATATTTCTTAGTGATGGACAGGTGATATACAAGCCCATATTGGTAGATAAAAAACCGCAGTGATAACAATATTTCAATGATGATGCCGCGCATCCCTGAATGACGGAGATGCATTTGTTCTTTCTCCCACCAAGATTCCCAGCTTTTTGCTGGTGGCACACCGATGCCACCCTGGCTGTGAATCCATTTATTCCAATCTGTCCAATCATCAAGAATCTTTTGCCACTCAAATCCCGACGGGTTGAACAAGAAAGGAGCAAATAGCCATGTTCCCACCATGAACCATATTGATATAGTTACCAAGACGTAAGCAACATCTCTATATGGTTTACCAAATATGTGGTACACAAGAGCTAGAATCATCAATTCAATTCCCTTCACGAAATGGCTGCGTGAATACAGGCGATAGTTTTCAGCAAATTTGGCATGAAATACAACAAAGCCACGACCAGTGCCTTTGTATTCAGCTCCCCCGTGCAGCAATGTTCTTCCATAGTAATGGGTCCTCGTACCAAGAGAAAACGTGAAGAATAAAGGGGCAAGTTGTAGCAACATCAGTACAAAATCAGTCAAGGCAGTGCGGAAACCCCTTTCAAGACCTATCTCCATCATCATCGGCAATGCCATTAAAAGTCCAATCTGCACAAAAGACTGAGAGGCAAGAGCAACTTGAAGAGGTTTATTATCCCGTATAGCTGGGTGGGAACTCAACCCATCCTCAAGTCCACTGAGAACAAGATAGAGGCGACCATACAGAAATACGTATACCACAAGAACAGTTATCTGCCAAAGCAGGCGAACATTAATTAGGCACACTTGAGTATGACAAAATCTATACTGGGACAGAATTTCAAAAAATCTGGGAGCAGATTTATACCATAGTACTAAAATAGAACCCCACAGTGGTGAAGTAACATGACAGCATGCGGAAAAAATCGAAGCGATGTCCAAGTCTGTAAACATCACGACTCATTGTCTGTTCACCATTTCCACAGGCTATCTTTGCCTCAAACATTGAAATTTGATTGAGCCCCACATCTCTTCCTTTACCGACTTGTATATATTCGTGGTGTGTAACATTGCCCCCACGTAGTGTAGAATTGAAACCTGCACCAAACATCACTCTTTGAGAGGACAAAAATCAGAATTCAACATACTAGGCATATAGGAATTTATCTGATGTACGGTGCCTGCAAAAATGTCTTCACTTAGGTTGATAACACTCGAAGCCTTGCTGACACCACCTCTTGTTAGATGAAACAGTCTGTCAAATACGTCGGGATGACCATAGTGAAAACGAACCCTGAAATGTTAAGGAACCACAAACATCATGTCATCAATTATTAAAAGTGTTTTATCAGGCCATATAGATTTTATAACCATTTGTAGCAGGAACCAGGAGTAACGGATCATAGGAATATAATTATAGAGAGTAACTAGAATTCTAGAGACTGCGATTACAGTCAAAATACAAAATATGATGTCCATCATAAATTTAAATACTTACTTCAATGGATTGGCCAGTAACCTTTGTCCAATTGTAACAAAACTGGTCTCTTGATTTGACATAAACCATGCAAGTGAAGAAACACTGAATAAACAGTAGACAACACCAAGTCATTACAAAAGACGGGAATTCAGAAACAATGTATGCTCACACCATTGGCATGAGAAATAAGGTCTATAACTCACAGGAAAATAAAATTTTTACAAGAGTGAAGGAGCAATAAATTTGTTGAATAATTTTGGGAAATGTCCAAATACCTGCCAGTGAATATATGCTCCCTCAGTCCCAGAATGGTTGGATTCCTCACTCCATGCTTCTTAAGAAACTCTTGCAATAAATTCCTCATTTTGAAGGCTTCTTCCATGTAGTTATCCTTTCAAATGGGGATTTATTCACATCACATAAAAGCCCAAAGCACCAATCTCAAAGTAAAATCAACTAGTCTTACTAAATACCTGGTTCATATCAATTGTTTGCAATCCTTCACCACGAGTAAAGATTATGGCATGGTTTTGGTTTTCTGGCTTTCCTTCACCCAATAAAGCAGGGCCGGGAAGTTTTATGCGATAAATTACCTAGCAAGAACATTGTGAGGATAGGCTATGATAGTGATTCATCTGGAAAAGCACCAGAAGATAGTAATCTTACAGTCAAATGAAGACTTCTAGTGATTACATAGGACATCAAATTAGCTCTCCAAGTTTTAGACTAAAATACATTCACTTTTTTGGGGGGTTAATTGTGGAGTTGTGGTGGATATATGCTCCCCACCAAGAATTGAGTATGTTGTGTTGATTGAGCATGCAACCACAAAACTTTAATACAAGGACTGGCAACATTGCCATCTATCAACAACAGTAATCGAAGAACAGTTCCACAAACATTATAAATGTGATTAGAGACAACACAACCAAAAAGAAATTTTTGTTTTTAAAAAAAGGCAATAATCAAGTGGCAGATCGAAGCTGTTCGAACATTCATGTTTAGGGCAGTACCTGATCTAACTTTTGATCTGGCTCAGATGAGTCAACAGATTTTGGCACAGCCTTTACAAGAGCCGAATAATAAACCTTATCAACAGGCCTTTTGGATTTTTCAATGCTAGTTACTTCAACCTCATCAATGTAAGCAACACGAAGTGATGGATACCTGCCAAATAAGATGAGATAATTACCACACTGGACAAGACTAGAGTACAAACAAATGAGAACAACAATATTTTGGGAAATACTTTATCATAAGTCTTAATATATCTTGAGCTTTGTTACGTTCATTTCGTTTCTGAATGCCATATTGCTGGCACGAAACAACATAAGTGAATTTCATGTCTGCAACTGCTTGACATTGTGCCATTAAAGACCTATCATTTCGCATTTGATCCTCATTATTAGATTCAGCAGCCTTATAGCCTCTCATTAACTCTGAAAATCCAGAAATTGCAATATATGAATAAAAGTCAAATGTTTAAAGAGGTGAAAACAAAATCAACTGTATATATAAGCACCTTCATCTTTTGCCATATCAAGGAACGCCTGAAGTTCCAAAGCTTGACGATAGTACATCATACCTCGAACTTTTTTTTAATGAACCAATCAAATTCAAAAGCATATTGTCAACAATCACATGATGTAGCTGCTAAAGGTGAAAATAAGAACAAAGAATCCTATACCAGTTTTGGTCAATGTTTGGCCTCTATATGAAACCCATAGACGAAGTTCTTCTTCCAAACTTGTATTGACCTTGAGATCTTCTTTGAGATCTTCTTCACTGTCACAGCGAACCCGCTCCAAAAAGTTCTCCCACTCATCTGTGTAAGTCTTCTCATATGAATTCGGACTAGACAATAACAGGGGAAAAAAACAAAAGTATATTTGATGGTATTGGCATATTATTATTATTGACCTAAGTAAACAAACTAACCAGGGTAAATTTTTTGCAGATAGAAGAGTATAGAAACACCATCTTCATTTGGCTTTTCCAGAGAGTCCATGGTGAAAAGAACCTCCTCATTATAGTAAGGCGTCAATACACTACAAAAGATCAAAACCATGCTGCCCTTAACTCCACAAATGATTCAATGTGTGCAACTGAAATGCAATACAATCTGAAGAATACTCACGAAAAAGAAAGCATATTGCGAACTTTAGGAGCTCGGGGCATGTCCATAAACAATGAATTTGAGAAGAATGCAATGCGCCTCCTAGCTTCTAAGTTGGTTGGAACATCCATTGCAGACTCCCTTACTGTGAGCAATAAATGAAGCCTGCCAATCTGAAAATGATAAGAAATTTAATGTAAATTGAAGGTCAATATGAAACTATGCAACTACGATTGTGTTGAATATTAACCTAGATTGCAGTAGTGGGTTTAGCCCAACTTGTGCGTCTCATGTGTATATATAGGACCTTTTGTACAGTTCCCAATAGATAGAAATAAAACCTCCATTGTTCAATACCATGAAATTAAGAATAGGATCATCATCTTCTTTAATCTCCTTTCGTAAAACGAATGGATGATAGTGAGATCAGAGCAAGTACCAGAAGCTCCTCTTAAAAACCCAAATACCAAAGCTAAACTATTTGCTTAGTCATTGGGCTTAGTTTTTCTAACTCGTCAAAATGATTTTAAAAAAATATAGCAATAGCTTACCTTTTCCTTCCATGATTCTGTTTCCTCTGTAACAGGGAACTTAAGGTCACGAAAGAACTGGTTATGTTCACTAAGAGGGGTCATCTCCTCGTGCCCAAAACCACCATGGCTAGATTCCAGTAAACTACACAAGCAGGATAATAAACAGAAAATGAGTCAACACATAGGGATGCATAAGGAAACAAATTCTTCTGCACAATTTACCTTGGAACATAGTCTTGCATTATATCTCTGGTTACAACCTCTAACATATCAAGCAAAACAATAACTAGCTGATCCTTCTTCTCCTCCTCATTTTTTTCCTGTGAAATTATTTACATTATGGTAAGACTTTTCAGCAGCCATATTTTTCCATTAAGTGTACAATTTTGACATCTTTTTTAATACAACGAGCATACAATAAATTACAACCGATACGCAACGACAATTATTAAGCAATTAACAATGATCTATAACAATACCCCTAAATAAATGGGTACCAAATACCCTGACCTAAGTGTCAAATACTTTACCAAAATCTCAATAAGCTCCACAAATTTTCGGTAGAGGATAGGAAGACCGCTCATGTTAAATTCTTTTATCAGGTCGCCTTCTTGTATGTGATGATCAACTTTGGAGAAAATTTCATTTATAACACTGCAAATAATTGATAACTAATGAGAAATCTTCTCAAGCAAACACTGTTTACAAGAAATAAAAATGTGCCTAGGTACGTAGATATTCAAGAATAATGAATTTTCTTTAATGTTTGTCATGACTCATGCGTTTCCAGAAATGGAAAATGGGGACAATATGGTAATCAACCACAAATAATGGAGGAGGCTTGATTACTTTATTGCCTCTCCACTTTGCATTTTTGGAGCACATAGAATCTCATAAAGCAAAGTAGAATCTCCAACAAAAATAAATATTTGAATAGACATTTTTGAGAGTAGACTTACGCTTTTTCCTTTTCACCCAAAACCAAATAATTGATAATGCTTTTGCAGGAAGCATAACACTCACGAATTGCACTGCGCATGTAAGTGTCATCATTCAATCTTTTCATCAGCTCACGACCTCTCCCATCACTATTTTCAGCCATATCCAATGCAATTGGAATCTAAATAGCAGGCATATGAACCGTACTCAGTTAAGAAAGTTGACAGAAACAATTATGGAAGAAGGTTGATAAAATGAAGCAACTACTGAGGAGGCATCATACCTTGCTAGCTAATAAAAATGGAGGCCACTGAACAAGGTCTTCCAAGTCCTTATCTGCCCTACTGGGCACAAGCAATAAGTTCATTTCCCTGTCATGTAGAGAATCAAATTCAGAAGTATAAAAGGGATGTGAATGTAGAAGGGGAAACAGTAGAGGAGAAGAGGGAATTTCAAATAAGACAACAGGAAAGGTGAGGAAATAGGTTAAAAGATGTTAGAGAGAAATAGCATCCTCCACCTACAGGAGCTATATCATATACTACCTATTGTTTATCAGATCCTCATCTCTAAAGCTCTCAATTATCTTGTTCCACATCTGAGCAAACCTTGCAGCTTCATTCCCTCTACTGCTTGTCACCTGCAAGAACCAGTCAATGAACCATTATGTGATCTTGTGCCTTGGGAAGTTAGTATATTGCTAAATTCATTTTGATAATCCGTTTAACCTCATCAAACTTTCGAGATAATGCCGCCTTTAGTCCCTTCTTAGCTTTTTCTTTCTTTTCCAATGGAATCAAGCGGGCATTAAAAGCCCCTGGCAGTGACTGAAACCGAGACCTAAGCATTCCTAATGTTCGAATCTGAAAACAGAAAGGGGACAAATAATCCATCCTTAGCTGAAAACAAATGAGAACTAAATCCATCACGTTCTTATAAACAGAATACAATTAGTGAAATGGATATCCCAGTAAAAAGATCACAACTTCTAGAGGTAAAAATGATTTGATGACGTTGACATTATTGAATCAGATTTCCAAACCATAAATAAGGGCTTACATGAATAGTAACCAGCCAATATACTACTTATGTTCGGTTCTTTGGCTTTTTTCATTATCTCAACAGATACAACCTCAGAGAGACAAGCTAAAACTAAAGGCAGCTTATTCATATGAAAGTAAAGTAAATTATGGCATGGGAAGATCCACCAACCTCTCCCAGACGGCGGAATGCACCATATATACCGCCAAATATTGTAGAGAAAATTGCATACCAAATCTGAGTGTCCATGAAGTAGACCTGGAAATAATCTTTCGTTAGAGATATGAATAAGCAAAAGGAAGAAACTGCATAAATGAGATAGCACATACAAGAATAATAGGAGCCCATAGTGCAATCACAACACCAATGTTTTTCTTTGCTGCAAAGGAAAGATCATATATACTTAGTATCTTTCCACCAGTAATAACATATACAAAAGAATACAAGACTGATTACCTCGGGGGAAGAACTCATGCCACTGGTATCTTTGTATGTGAACCTCCATGATTTCTTTAGTAGGACCTACAAGAGGTTTTATCTGCAAGAATATAAAAGATTATAACATGTCAATTTTTGGAAGGCTTTATCTGCAGGAATATAAAATTTAAACATATCAATTTTTTCCAGGGGGATGCATGCTGCTCATATATTTTCTGATAAATAAAATAACTTTATTCATAACAATGACGACGATAACAACATTTATAAGAGTTGTATATTGATTGGACCAGAGCCTTCTGCAGAAGAGATTGACTGATAGAATATTTTCTATTGGCTAAACATAGTATTTGATACCAGAAACTCAGAAAGGTTACGTAAGTGCATAACTGAACTCAAATAAAACTTAGTCCCAATCTAGTTGGATTTTGCTATGTGAGTTCTATCATGCACTAACTTCGGTATGAGCCATTAAGGTTGTTATAAACTAAGATTGGGCTAGGGTCACTCAATTGGGCTATAATGCACATGGGGTCACTCAACTCAGCTATAATGCACATGGGCCAAACCACACTAAAAGATTAAATCCAAAAAATTACCTACTCTAACACATAGCCTTATAAACCCATATTTTCTCTATTATTTTATCAATGTGGGACTCTTAACAAAGGTTAATTTATCTCTATTCTCTAATTAAGTTGCAGCCTGCCTCTCCCACTCCTATGTCTTATTCCTACCGTGTTATCAATCTTTCCTAATCTTTGCATCCACGGGTCTTTGTTTCACATGTTCATACCAACTAAATCTTTTTTTTTTTCCAAATTGTCTTCCATAAGCGCAATTTATATCTGGCTATAATAAATGTTATTTCTGATATGGTCTTATCCCATGTTTCATGCTTACAAAGACCTTGAGTGCATCAAGGAAGAAGAATGTTAAAAGCTTTAAAATATTGTACTTTTGTTTGGGGAAATGATTACTATCACGGTTAATGAAGCACATCACAAGAGTCTTACGCATTACTGCTATCAAATATCAATCATAAAAACATTGGAAGGAGTGAGGATGTTACCTCAACAAAGTAACTGAATGACAACTTTGATGCCATGAGGAGAACCCAAAACAGTGTGTATCTGAAAATTGTTAACATTATAATTAACTAAAACAAGCATACAAGCCAAGTAAGTTCATTTCGATAAGAATTCAAACCAATAGCATACTTGACCAGAGAAAATGTGTCATCATGCATTCCCCTTCCAACATAAAGCCGAGGCTGCAATCAAAACATAGCCAAATAGGGGAAAAGAAATATGAAGAGGGTCAGAAGCAGGAAAAAGGAATTGCAATAAAATACATAATGACGGTTCTGTACCTGGGACCACCACATTACAAGCCTCGCAATCTTATACTCTGACCTCTCAAGATTACGGCGTATAAAAGGAAATAGAAACAACAATGCAGAGAGCATGTTTGGGGACAAGTAAAACAGAACTGCAATGAAGAACAAAGAAGGCGAACTTGGACTGTTGCCAAACCAGCTCTTTATTGTCTGTGCAAATGAAGGAGGATTTTTCCAACTATATGCATAAGTTACTGGCAATATTATGACCCACGCTGCTGCAGAGACAGCTTTCAGAATGTATCTTAGCTTGACATAGATTGACATGCTTTGTCTTGCTTTCCAACTCATGATTATGTCAACAATAGCTGCACACAAAAAATTTATACAAAGAGTGACATAAAAGTAAACAATCTTCATATTTAATTGGGTTAAGAAATCGGAACAAGATAACATGTCAGTCAGTTAAGAGAAAAATCACCTTGAGCTAGTTTTAATACTGAAGCTGTTATAAAGATGCTCAACACTTTCTTGAACACTTCACCCTCAAATATAGAACTCGGTGCACCGGATCCATTCCATGCAATAATAATCATTGCCTTCAGCAGAGAATTTAGAGTAACGCATAAAAATCCACGGGAATAACAAACAGAACAGGGATGGAGGTAAAAGAAAAACCACAAACACACAAAGGCCAACCTGTAAAGACAGAATGTAAAACCCCCACATTCTATCAAAACTCCTAAAAATGTGGCAAAATGAGCGTATCTCAACAAAGTTGATTTTCCCCATCCACCGTTTATTCTTAACTGATTCAGTTTCCTGCATATGATCAATATCCATATATAGAACATTAATGGCCAAAGATTGACCTGGATGTGAATAAGTGTAATTTTACAAATCAAACTGCAGAGTCAAAAGTTGAGCAAATAATACAATCATAAGGACATTTGAACTTTAAAGTCGATACAGGGAAAACTTCCATCACAGTGTGTAGGAGGAAGACTACTGTAAAATTATCCTTCCTAAATGTTGAAATATCAGTTTGACAAATGAAAGCTTATTTTACAATTTACACATTTTCAAATATTAGAAATGTGGCATGTACAACCATCAAATTATGGAAGACTAGATGATATTACTTACTAGATCTCGAAGGCAGAAGAAATCAGCATCAAGACGCATCGGCCAACCTAATCTAAAGCAATTCTCCGACCTGCACTACTATGCTAAATATGAATCTAATGTTTTGAAACTAAGTGGAGTTTAAGTACAAATGGAAGATGCGAAGAAAATTTTACCAGAAGTACTCATTCAAGTCATCATAATTCCTCCATTTAGAATGCTTTGATCTTCCTTCTCCACTCCTTTTAGCTTCCTTTGTGATTAAAAGAAAAAATAAATCCCACTATCATTAAGATATTCTCATGCCCTCAGGAAGGATATTTTAACTTCTCTTTATAATAAGAAGATTTTCTAACTCGTTGTTTTTGGATCTTAGTTGAATGAAATTTCCTTTCCAAAAGAAGATTTCAGAAGTGATAGAGAAAATTACATCATAGAGGACTCATAGAGGGCAAGAGATCCGCAAAAACAAAACCATACATAGTAAAAATAACAACAAACAGAAGAAACAAAGATACAAATATCTTCCTCATCCCAACAGAAGAAACATACCCAACTATATTGCTCAAGGGTAATTATATAATATGTTTTTAATCAACCCAAGCCAGCTTGTCTCTTAGTATGCAACAATTGAGGAAATAAGTTGCAACATAATACCTTTGCTATTGTGTTATAGATAGGAGTAACCACTTTTATCAAAAAAGCCTCATCATCACCCCCATAGGCAGGTTTGACAGTCTCACCAGTCACAGGACTAACACTTCCTGCCAACATACCATACAGTTCAAATGCCATCTGCAAGGTTGAGATGAAAAATATTTAATGTACCTGAAAATTACAGCAAATGAAACACCTAATACAGTACACAGAAAATGGAGCAGGGCCATAGAGAAAACTAAGCTTCTAGTTCCACATATTCTGCCTGGATGTCCTCGGTTGAAAACATATGAGAACCAAACCCATCAAATTCTTATAATATAACAAATGAAATGGTTAACCTAGTGAAAAGATCGCAAGTTTTCAGAGGTAAAAATAACCTGATGTTAACATTGCTGAATCATGTTTCCAAAATATAATCATTTTCTAGTTAAAAGAAACAATAGTGGAGTTTGAAGCATTTACGCACTTGCTCCTACATAAAATTGCAATGCAAAAATAACTTTTCCTTTAACAAATTAGCTGTGGCAAAAAAAAAAAAAAGGAAAAAAAAAATTGGCACTGCATAGATCTGTTGCATCACTACGAGAAATGGAAATACAATAACGGAAACTTTTATGCAAAGCAAAACCAAAACAGTAATAACAAAATATTAGACTTTTTAAATTTATCAAAATAGGCAAATATATTTCTGTTTTGTTTTTAGACAAATACCCAGAATTTAATACATACATGATGATAAATATAGCATAAACATTCTGGCATAAATCTTAAATTTGCAGCTTCCCCCCAGATAAGAAGATATAGACCCATGTAAAGCAATTTTCTTTGCTGCACTTCTTGTTGGATTGTTGGCAACCTGCAAGCAAATGCCAAGCATAATGAACCAAAATATTACATCACAGACTTTTCAAAAATCAATGCTTGAATTATGATCCCCTCGGGGAAAAGGGGGGGGTGTTACAGAAGGCAGTATCAGGCCAAAACATTCCTGCTAATATGTATAAACATGAAAACTAAACTCACCAGAGACTACTCTTGCGGTTAAGGTACTCGCACCATCTTTTGTAGTTTTTAAATAGCTTCTTCATGACTTCTGTAAGTGCACGGTCATCCAACTAATAACAGTGATGCAATTTTAAGTCATTAGATGGCATTTCACCATACACAAAGCAGAGTTTAATGGAACACACAAACCTTAGGTTGTTGATGATCAGGTTTCGGAAATTGTCTAATATGCACATTTGCCAGCAATAAAATCAGATGTTCTCTTTGATTTGCAACATTATCTTTCTGCATGTAGATCAACAGAAATGGAAAAGGCAAAAAATTCAGAGTTATTTAGACAAATATGTAGCTTGAATTTCCCACCATTAAGCCTAGATAATCCCAGCAACAAGCACTAAAACCTGAAAACCAAACATAGATTGAAGCCAATCTAGAATATCTTCATCTACTTTCTTCTTATGGCCCTTCGGCCATGGTAGACCCCTTGTATTACGTAGAGCAGCCACAGATGCTTGAATCTATCAATGTAAACAATATTAGAACATGGAGGAAACTAGAATCAACAAAAAATCAAGACTAAAAGAATATAATCTAGAGACAACCTCAGGGTATCTCATAATTGCTTGATTTGAACTTTCAGGATCAAGTGGAAGTATATTATAATGCACCAGTGTCTTTGTCTTTTCAGCAACCTTTGCTTGAGCTTCCAAAATCTACAGATATAAGCCTAGCCATTAAAGGAACATAAAGGGAAAGGACCTGACCAACACATGATTAACGGCATAAATACTTGCAGCAGTAAAAAGTCATACAATGGAACAAGTTACCAGAACTTACAAGAGGAAGTCATGCAATGGAAAAAGTTACCAGAACTTACAAGAGGCAATAAACTTTGTTGAAATAATCAAAGCACTAAATTCACAAGGTTTCAGTGACTACCTCATCAGCCACTTCAACAGATTCTGTCAGATTAACAGCCTTCAAGACCTCAAAAAGCACAGCAGCAGTTTGGTATGCCTTTGTAAGCCTCACACTGTATAGTGGGATACACCCAAACAAAGAAATAATAAGAAAATAAGGTTCATCATGTGAAGATCGAACAATAGAGTAAATTACAAACATCTGTAACCACATGGTTATTACCGATCAGCTTTATCAGCTGCATTCTGTAGAGCTTGAATATACTTCCTGTAGTAATGTTGATAAAAACTCTGCATTTCACGAGCATCACTTTTTGTCCTTCCAGCTAAAGTTGATTCATTTTCCTGGATTAATTTAAAAGCTAATGACAGTTAAACAGTATATTGCTTCCAAATCAATCAACAAGAAATAAGTCATGACAAATTTTATGCTCCTAATTTCTTAAGAGCCTCATTTAGCTCGACTTTGTTCAACTCAGCAGTCACATGAACCAGAGTCAAACATAATGCTTGAAACCACAACATGGCAAGGAAAGTAATAGCAGCAAAATAATCTGAAATTACTCTTTCCAGCCTCTGAAGAAGGGCAGTTTTGAACTGGCGAACTCCACGTCCACTTGATGTTGGATCTAATCGATGAGCTTTCTCAAAAGCATAAAACCTACCTGAGTCCAATATGCGAATATGAAAATTAAATCAGAATCAAAACTCATTGTAAGCTCAAACAAGAGGTAAGTGGAACTTTATAAGGTGGAAAGCCCTGCTAACTAAGCAAGTTAAGAGCAGATATACAGAATCACAAAATAAAAAATCACACAGTACATACAAACAAATGTTACTTTGAAATAGACACTGCAAGCAAGAACAATCTGTTTTTCTTAATTGTTATGAATTTGAATGCATTGATATATGAAAATGGTACAGGCAGATGACTTTTAAGAAATATCTAGCATTTACACACCTGCCAGTGAACCAATGCTCGTCAGAACACTGTTTTTATAAAATAGAACACGAGCACCTTAAGGCAGTGATGGCCTTTGTGGCATTACAAGAAAAATAGAACTTAGTCCAAAAATGAAATACTGGCACAATTAATCACTATACACCAATGTTCTTATCAAACCGCTATTACTTTCTTCATAGAAATGTATCATAAACATAATTCAAGAGTACTCAAATATAAACATTGCAACCAAAATTAAAAAAAAAAAAAAAATCAGTCAAAAAACTGTGAATTCTTCTACATCATGCAATCTGACAACTATGTGATACACTAAAAAGCAATACTAATCCAGAAGGAGCACTCACAGAGGTAAGCAACCCTTGGGTTGCTAGGTTCGACCTCATTGGCAACACGTAGAATTGGGGCAATTTCCACCAGAGATGATGGTACCACTTCACTGTCCATCATGGACTCCCCGAGATTGCCGGCAGTCTGTGTCCTCATAATCCGCCTTTGCTGTTGCAGATCTGACCCCCTTCTTTGGTAAGCCATTTTCCCTTGCAAATATACCACCACAAGCTGTATGCCAACCCCCTCTAGTTCACCTGTCAAGACCCCTTTACAGGAGCATTCACATGCAACTGAAAAACACTCACCACAGAACAGTTTGATCTCAACAAAATTGAAGCCTCTAATTCATTCTAGAAAAAAACAGAGT
>CP025647.1:2285689-2331032 GCA_003576665.1 Ipomoea trifida | reverse complement strand
TAAAAAACCGATAGGGTTTAGTTCAAAAAATAATCGGATAGGATGTGAAATTGACCAGTCCGAAATCCGATCGGATTAGCCTCTAGGCCGGCCGAACCGAACCGAACCGTCCGTTGCTCAGGCCTAGTTTTGATGAAGATTGTGAAGAAGACGTTTTGCCAATTTTATTATTTAAAGTATAAATACTCCGTATCTTTTTAGCGCAACACAATAATTATTAATTATTAAATTAATTTTTTTAATTATCAATGTTAAGAAATTTTTTGTTGTCTCTGTTTAAGAATGTGCACTCAGTAATCTTATATTAATATCACAAATTATATAAAAAAGATAAATCACACTACAAATATTTGTAAAGCTTTAATAGAAATTAAAATATGTATGTATAATTAATTAGTTGTTGTGATAACTTAGACATTATATTTACTTTATTATTGTATAATTGTAAATTATTTTCAAAGTTGTTAATTATTTTAAATAATACTATTAAATTTAGTAACATGAGTAGTGGCTACTCGGGTTTGATCGGAATCAAGTTGGGTAGAATTCGAGTAAAATAGTATAGAGTAAATGTAGCTAGTGTGAAAAAATGTAGGTCAATGGAAATTTTGTTATCGGTCTAAGATATCTTGGTGAATTGGTCAAGATTTGTTAGGTGGTATGTGGTCATAATCATTTGACCTTTACTATTTAGATGAGATATTATAGAGTTCAGACATACACAAACATTGTCTGATGTATCCTTTGTCATCTTTCCTAAAAGCTGTGTATGTTCTAATCCCTGCTCTAGGTGCACAGAGATGAGGATTGTTGTGTTAATTTTCAGGGGTAACGCCTTTGTTGTGAGCATGCATTGATAGCAACAAATTCGTTTTTATGATAGTGATTATTTTACGGCATAACATCTTCTTAATTTCACATTATCAACTTAATTTCTCCAATAATATAGAAACAGATTCATGCTGATAATGGTGAATTTGATGTCCTGTCCGACCTGTAGAAAACACGCTTGTCAATTTGCTACGACATTCAGGCTAGTGAAGTGGTACTCAATATCCATTTTAATATATAAATATGTCTATATTATTTTTTAGGGAAAATTGCATTTTTCGTCCCTAAGTTATAGGGTAATTGTAGAATTCGTCCCTAAGTTATGATAATACTCACTTTTCGTCCCTAAGTTCTCATTGGCGTTGCACTTTTCGTCCCTGAGTTATTCGAATTGCAAATTTCGTCCCTAAGTTATCATTGCGTTGCACTTTTCGTCCCTAACTTAAGTGCACAAACTTCGATAAACCAAAAAAAAAAATCATTTTTTATTCCCTATGACATGTCATGCTTTGATTACTTAATTTAGTAGGGGGTCATAATATTTATCTATTATTTTTTTTTCTTCCTTCAATCGAATTTTAACACGAGTGGGAGTAAAAATTCGGAGTATGCTTTTAGGAGTATATAGAAGTATTTTTTATTTGTATAACACTACCAAATATAGAGCATATATATATATATACATACTTACATGATTTTTTTAGAGAGAGAGAGAATATTTGCATGTTTGCTGCACAACAAAGTAAGGAATAATTCCAATAAATAAGTTTCCATGGCTCCATGCACACCGATGCACCCATTACCATTGTATTGCGAGGCGACAACAACAGCAATGAATTACGTTATTTACGCGTGTACTTAGGAGCCTAGCCAACTTTTATGACTTTTTTTGGATAATGAAAATTTATGGTGACTATTGAAGAGTGTAAATTTCATTTTTACTTTATTCCAAAAACGTATAGGAATGAATCAAATTCATGATTGTTTTATGAAAATCATATTTACTTACATATACAGTAATTTTTTATGAACATTTGATGTTGTATTTGTGCAGACATAGTGGTGAAAAGTTACACGATCACACAGAAAGCAATAGCCGCATATGAACCTATATGTGTGTGAAGTTAAAAAGCGAATTAAAGGCTTAAGTACTATACTTTAAATTAATAATTGAATATTTAAATTATTTTACTTAAATATTAAAAATTATATTAAACTATGAAGTTAAAAAGCGAATTAAAGGCTTAAGTACTATACTTTAAATTAATAATTGAATATTTAAATTATTTTACTTAAATATTAAAAATTATATTAAACTATTAATTTGTCTGGAGCATGAATTATCGTCTACAAAAAATACTTGCGGGGAAAGAGAGTGAGGCGTGGTACTCCCCTCAACCTACTGAAACACAAAGAGAGTCAACAGTTGCCTCCACTGAAACTCGAACCCACTTCCATCATCCATGTGGGAGTGTTAATCGGGACATCAGGTACCACTAAACCACAAGGTCTTGACCCCTGCTCTATTATCATCCCTAAATCTAATTGCCTAGAGTAATAGCCTAAACCCAAATCTAATTGCTTAGAGTATTAGCCTAAACCCAAATTGCTTAGAGTATTAGCCTAAAGTCCTAAACCCAAAAGTTGAAGCATCTAATTGGCTAGAGTATTAGCCTAAACCCAAAAGTTGAAGCTTGGTAAGCATGCTACACCATTATTACCAACATTTATTAATGTTTGCGCGTAAAGTACGTTGTCGTCATTTGAACCGTTGGCTTGATGATTGTCTCAGACACATATAACTGTTAATATTTGTAATTTTGTATGGTTACTTTGTCATGTCCAGAGTAAATAGTAATTGATGTACTCAAATCTTCTTAACACCTTAAGTTAATAATATTAGCAGACCATATACAGTCTCATATTATTCAACTTCAACAAACACCATATTTGTGACATTTACGTACTAATTTATCGGGTTGACTAGATCCGTCATTTTATACATAAAAAAAAATTAAGTATAATACTGACCAAAAAATCCCAAATGCCACTATTCTCTTTTAGTAAAATGCCGCCACACACGTCTCGAGTTGTATTTTAGGAAAAAAAAAAATCTACAAAAATGTCACTATTCTCTTTTATCTATAGTATATAATACATAGTGCACTTTTAATATTATAAAATCCCCATCAAAATGCACTATTTTGATTAGAAATCTCAACGCATTCAAGATTTATTTTTAACTTTTGTTAAAATTTAATACAAGATAATACTTTATTTGGTATTGTATTTATAAAGTTTAGATTTGAGACAATATTTTAAAAGAAATTGTAATGTTATCACTTAGATAACACATACACAGATCAAATCATCAAAGTGAATGGAATACACGCAATTAATGGTGCATATTATTATCCATTAACCTTATCGTTGCGTAGCAAAAGTGAAATTAGAAAGAGACATTTGTTTGTTGGAACATGTTAGAAAGAGACATATGAGGAAATCATATTCCAAAGTAAGTAAGTTACTGGCAGGTCTTCCTTTCTTTATCAGCTCCTCTTTGACTTTATTGCATGGCATGCACACGGTTTCCTTTTAGTTTCTTGCCCACGAAGGCAAACGACTCTCACACTCTGATCTGACAAAATTGTGAAAAATATAAATCATAATGATTCAACAGCTTATTAGATGGAAAAGGATAGTGCATGGTGCGTCGATTTTACGTACTAAGCCCGCGAGTTAGGCGTGACGGGCTAAAAAACTTGTTAAAATACGGTTCAAAATATCAAAGTCCGTCCTGTCTTTTTCGCCGGACGAGACGGGCTAAGTCCGTTTTGACGGCTATACTTTTGAACCCAAAATACTAAAGGAGTACATCGGTTTCAGCCCATTGGCAATTAGGGAATGGGCCTCAAATTGGGCTAACATTTATGACAGATTATTATAAATAAAATTTTGTACTCCGTATAACTGTACAGGATAAATAATAACTCCTGATATCAAGGCCACGTTTGGTTGCTGCAGTATCTCCGGGAATGGCCGAAGAAGGAAAGTTTCCGCCACCATCGGCGCCGTCAACAGCGACGGCTGACGCTCAACTCTTTGGTCTCTTAACAAATCTTCTCCAGCAGGTATGTCAGACACATACATACATACATATATATTGCTGAAAATCTATGAATTTTCTTCGTCTTTCATCGTTTTCTGTAGTTTTGAGGTAATTCATGGTAGATCATAAAATCCTGGATCTCTTTCTAATTTTTTTTTATTTAATTTCGTTGTTCAAGATCATTTTCCTTGATATATGATGGAAAAGATTTCCTCATTCATTATTGCTAAATGCCAATGATGTTCGATGTTCTTAGATTGAGCTTTTATAGATTAAATGGTTAAATTACTATGCTAAATATGAATTTCCACCAAACCGGTCAGTGTGATTAGGGGACTTTAGAAACATCCAAATTTTATGCTATCGAGGTCAGAGGTCCAGGATGAATTTGGACAGATTGCTAGCATGAAAGAAGGTGTGATGGCAGGCAAAACTTTCATAGTAATAATGTTTGAATCCTTAGCAGCTGAATTTGTGGTGTAAATTGGAAATGCTAACATTCTAGATTTACTATGTATGGCTCCCTTGTCCAGCCTTTCCATATCCAAACCCTGATATTGGAAGGAATATCTTAGATGTAGATTGTTCGGGATAGGTAGCAATGTAGCATGAAACAGCATATAGTTGACTATGGGAAATGCTTTATTGTTGTCATTTCCTTCTTGCATAAGGTGATAAGGCTACACTACCCTTATTGCATTTTTCTTTTGCTTTTGGGTTTAGGGATTGACGACTGGATTGCTTGAGGTTTGGTAGGTAGGGGCCATAGGGCATATAATTCGGTATATAAACTATGACTTAAAATGGGTGTCTTTTGATCCTGGACTCTTTCTCCTGAGCAAGTGATCATTGTTTCAGGCTTTCAGCCAACTAGAAGCTTCTCATTTTCTTCCCAAGCTAATATCACCTCTAGGATGGAAGGTATTTGTGAATGAACCTTGGGAAATGTCTGTTGTGGGGTGAATTTCCTGATGGCAAATGATTCGGATGGGTTTGGCATGCGGTGTGAAAAATGAATATTAGCGTGTGCTGAGATTTGGTGTTAGCATTGTTCTGGCCTTAGAGTTTGTTTTATAATTTGATATATGATTTATGTTGTTGGTTCTGTTTACAATAAAGCTTAAAGGAAAAAGAGTTTTGATCTTAATTGGCCTGGTTATTGGAAAGAGGGGCACCTTGCTTGGGCATTTGAATAGCCAATGCTAGTTTTTTTTTTGAGTACTACTGACTTTGTTACACTGCAGTATCTGTTCATAGCTACTTTCCCAACCTACTGAAACACAAGCCTAATTTAACGAACTTTTTCAGGTTGAGTCACTATCTAATCAAGAGGAAGTGGAGTTACGTGCCAAGATACAGGCCTTAGGGATGGAAATTACAAAAGTCCCTTCGAAATCAGCACATCTTCTTGATGAGGTGAGTCCCTGACTCTCTAGTCAAATTTGCAGTATATCCATCTTCCCACAGGGTTTATGCCTGACTTGGGAACATTACATCTGTCCAATTAGATGGAGATTGCTGAGGAGTTGGATAAGTTATCGTCAAAGCTGGACCACGTAGACGAGATGGTTTCCTCAGCCATGGCTGCTGATCCACAGGTCCAATCTCTCTTAAGCAGCACTGCTGATCTATGGATGCCTGTTATTACTGCCAGTTCAGATGAGCGGAGGAATTTTACAGCACCGGTTAGTGATGGTAATCAGGAAGCCAATGGGAAGGATTCCAAGTAGTTTGTAGTAAATAATTAAAAATATTATTTTCAATTCGTTGGTTTTCTTAATAAATTGGATTATTTTTGTGACATCAAGCGTCGATTAAGCGCTTCACAAATTTCAACTAATAAATTGGACGTATGTATGTTTTGTGAATTACATTCTTGAGAATAAATCCTCCTCCCCCCGTCTGTCAATGTTTTTTATTCTCAGGAATTAAACATGCTATAAGTGGTATCAATGCCATAAACAACTGAAGGAAAAAAAACCATCATTTTTATATTTGCACTATAATGGTACAATGCTTATTTCAGCTCGTAAGACACCAACCTCAGGATGCTGAATCAGTAAAAAGGTTTCAAAATGCTGGCAACAACTTAAGTAAAAAATTGGGGGCAATGGCAGAGCACCTATGGCAACACAGGTAAAATCTAGCTAAAGAACTAAAAAGATCATCTTCAAGACTTCAACCGCCCCCTTGAAGTTTTCGGCCGCTTTTTGCCAAGGAGTTATTATTAAGAAATTAATACAGAATTCTATACTCAGTGAAAAATTCAAGCACCAGCAGCTTTCTTGCAGTAATTTTCAAGCCACTCCATGGTTACACTCTTCGGCCTCTCCAATGGCAATCCAAGAGCTCGGTCCCATATCAGCTGAATAAAACGGGAGACTGTTATCAGTTTCTCAATGCCGATTTACAAGGATAAGAGTTACAGTGTAGATAGTATTGGAGAAGAGGTGGGAGGAGGGGCTAGTAGTGGAGATTTACCTGTGAGCAAATGCCAATAGCTCTAGATACACCAAAGAGGACTGTATAGTATCTGTAGAAAATTAAGTTGAATGAGCTTATCAATTTTGCCTGAATCATTTTACAAGCCTGAACAATTTTATGAACGAAAGAAGTATGGAATACCTTGCTTCAGATAAACCGTAATGGTTCAATAACACCCCACTGTGCGCATCGACATTTGGCCATGGGTTTTTTACCTGAAAAGTCAAAACTCATGATTCAATCTGATAAAGCCCCTTCATAACATGCATGGTCAGAATACTAATAATAACAAATTAATTTGATAATAGACAGAGCTTTGTGATCTATCAGAACAATAATATCTACAAGATGCAATTAGACTGGACAGAAGCACAATAATTTTATTAACATGCAATAACAACATTAAATGGCTATCAGAATATTTTTCAGCACATGGAAAAGGGAAATGATACATGCATCTCAGATTTCAATCACTAGCAAAGCTCAATGTTACTATTAAGTATTAAAATTCTTTGGCTCAACAAAAGAAGTATATTCTTAAAACCATTAAATTAATCTACAAAATAAATAAATAAATATCTACAACTGTAGGTTGAAGCAAAAAATAAGTATCACATGTATAGCAGCTTACCTTGCCAAGTTCTGTAAGGATAGGAGGAACGACTTCATAAAGCTTTGAAACCTGCAAAAGAAAAATACACATCAAATAACACATTAGTTAGATCATATAAGAACAACAAAACAACACAGAGATACGGCAGTATTAAGGCTTAAGTTTTAACCAGTTGAAACAATGGATCTTCAGGTAAGTGCTTCAATGCAAATTCTCTTTGGCAAGTATATCTAGGGTCGGTCTTGCGCAGAACTCCATGCCCAAATCCAGGTACAACCTGCATTTAAAGAAGTTCACCAGAAAAGATATTAATCAGTTTTGATCTTGTAAAATGAAAGATACCCTTAAAATCACAAACCCTGTTCCCAACACCCAAGAAAGCACAACTATGGGGAGAGGATGTGGTTCACTCTTTTGAAACAAAACAAAAGTGATCAAGGAGCAAAATTATGACAATGCTAAGTAGAAATGCACAAGGCAGACAATAGATGGTGGTGGTTCCGGCTAATTGGCTTATGAAACGATGAGAACAAGACCATTTGAGATTAGTAAGCCTTTGCTTAAAGTTCAAGAAAATAGGATACAAAAAACATTTGAACACCAGAAAAAAATTGTCAAATGTAAATTACCTTGCCGCTGTTTAAGGTTTTCCAGACATAATCCTTTAGCTGCTCTTTGGATATGTTCTCCCCACACTCCTCTACAACAGATTTGATCCATAATAACACTTCCTGTCATAATTACAAACAAGTGAGCACAGTATAAGCAATGAATCATCTTGCAGGTGTAAAAATGTTAATGCATTACAAAAATAAAGAAATATAATGAACATTAAAGGGAACAGTGAAATCACCTGATTAGCCAAACCATGGAGGGGTCCGGCTAGACCATTCAATGCAGCTGCAAATGAGAGGTAAGGATCTGAAAGAGCACTGGCCACCTGATCAAGCAATTAATCAATGTCAATGAGTACCAAAAGCAAGTAGTCAAAAGAAGGTGATGTAAGAGAAATAAATAAAACTAGGGCATACATTCAGAGTCTGCATGTAACTGTCAGACATATAAGCAATTAAGCATATTACAAACTCCACACGAGAATTGTTAAACAAGTCTAAAAATATGTGATTTTTATAACCCTCAAACAGTATAACTTACCAGGTGACCAGTGTGAGCACTAACATTCCCACCTTCGTGATCACTGCAAGGCAGGGGATAGTTAGATGCGTCCTACTATAAAATCCAGCTTAACCAAACATATCAGATATCAAACTAATTAGTATTGCCCACCTATGGATGGTAATATAGAGCCTCATAAGTTCATGCACAGCAGGGCTGTCATAACCTAACATGTGTGCAAAATTTGCACCATAATCCAAGTTGTCATCTTTCGCTATAACTTGGGCATTCTTGTACATCCTTCACAAGAGTAAACAAGGTTTAAGTGAAACACAATAAAAGAAGCAATTAGAAGATTTGATCAGACATCATGACACTTCAAAGCACAATAAGAAGATTTTTCCTTTCTTTCCCGTGAGAGGAAACAGGGACACATGAAGAGGAGAATAAGACAATAACTAAATATAAATTATGAATGCTAGATACAGCCATCTAACCTGCGATATACATAGGAAGCTACAATTGGAACTTGAGCAATCAAACTGAGGGAGTCCTCGTATGTTGGTTCCCAGAGCCTAAAAGATAAAGTACATGTAAGTGCTTTAAAAAATTGGACAAAATTCTCTAATCAGAAATTTGGGAAGTGAAAACTCACTTCGACTTGTGAATCCCCTTTTCATATGCCTTCTGAAATTCACTGTTAACCTGAAAGAGTAAAAAAAAAAAAAGAAGAGAACTTTAACAGAGTGATCATATGAAGGAAGAAAGAAAAAGGTATTGCCATCTTTTTTACTATGCAGGGAAGTCACACCAATCAAGCATGTTCAGCTAACAATTCAACCTTCAAAATTAAATTGGATATTCAAAAGAGAAGTAGGAACATAGTACAAAGTAGTTGATATTTGACCTGAAGAGCCATGACACCAGTTGCAAATTGAGTCATTGGGTGAGCCGTAACAGGTAAGGCATCAATGGTTTTATACACATGATCTGAAACCAGAGAGAAGAGGATTACATAAATATTGTTGCATGTCTGATGATAAACTTAAGAAAGCTTTAACATTTCAACTTCCTAAATTGATGCACACAAGTTTTAAAAGAAAAATGTTAAATAAATGAACATAACTGCTCTGATAGTCACAGAAGGTGGAAGGAAATAAGAAAGAAACAATAATTTATCGTAAAAGAACATAGGTCATTCCAATAGTACAGACATCAACATGAGATATTAAAGAAAAAGAGTGAAAAGAAATTTGAGCTATTGAAAGCCACAAAACCTGGAACAGTAGCACGACTGCTCAATTCTTGAGATAAGGAATCCACTTGTGCTTTTGACGGCACCTGTAGAGCCAATAGCATAGGGAAAGAGATTAAGAGAATTTTCCAAAAGCCTGGCCATGAAAGTCTTCAAGAAGCAAGAATAAATTTATGAAAAGAAGAAAAATGAAGGGCCACTGTCCAAAAAGTAGATATGTACATGATTAAGGCTTTCCCTTACTCCCTCCAAATTGGCAGGGCAATAATGCTTTCATTTTTATCAATTTGCCACAATGTCTTACCTTTCCTGTTAGGAGAAGCCACAGGAGACCTTCAGGCATGGGCTCTCCACCAAGCTTTGCACCAGGTAGTACCTTCTGGCATTCAGGTATAGACAATCCCCTAAAGCGGATTCCCTGGTAGAATTGAGAAAAGGGATGCACAGAACAGACAATTGATCAACCTGAAACAGCTTCAACTCAGAGAAATCATAGTATCACATAATAGCACATACCTCATCTGGGTCAAGTAATGAGGTTTCCCACAATAATCCAGTCATTCCTCTCATACCACCAATTACCTTCAAAGGGATGAGAAAACTCAATCAGGATTTACCATACACATTCCTTTAAGACATATAATTCTACATTTCTCCTATTAGTAAAATAGCTAAAGTTATTCCATTAATAAAAATAGCTAAAGAAATCTTTACCATATCTACTGTGATGTTTCCAAGTTGAACCTTTCCATGTTGTGACTTGATTTTCTTGAGGCGCTCCTGAAACAAAAATCAGAGAACAAGGAATTAAGAGGTATGGTCAAGTGAACAAAATACTACAGTACTACACCATATTAATAGCTGAAGAGCACACATTTCAGACAGAAGCTGGAGCACATGCATGCACATAAGCGTCAAACTTTTCAGTCAAGGAAATTACATATCCATCCAGGCACAATTGGAAAATTGCAAAAAAAACTAAATTTCTTTGAACTTCCAATAAGATAAAGAGGTATGATTGGAATGGCACTAGTAGAACTGTTACAGTGAAATCATGAGTCATAACATACCTGTTGTTCTGGAATCAATTCCTGAAGCTGAGAACGGAGGTCCTGTTTAAAGAAAGGCAACAATGGTATGAGCATAGATTCAAATAATACTAGATGACCAATAATCACACAGCACCAAGTTCATGCACAAGCGCAATAGTAAAAAATTTAAAATAAAAATTGTTTATGATAATTTGCAGGTGAGCTAGGCAATGCTTCGATTTCTGCTCAATTCCTTTCCAAATAACATTACAGCATTCAAACTTCTAAAAATCAAATAGGAGCTGCAACAAGGCAGCATGCCACCTGATCCACACTACGCATCACAACGACACTTACCAGATCAGATGAGGTCTGAACTTGGAGCCAGCGCACCGAATTGCTAAGGTTAGGCTGCTGAACCTAAGATTCAAATACGAATCCATGTCAAGCGATGGAAATGAGTAGAAAACATTAAAGTATCAAATCAAATAAGCTCACAAACACGCGCATAACTGATATAGTGTGACTTACAGCTCGAGATCGCAACTTTGATAGTAGAGAAACGCTTCGGTAGAACACCATTGCTAGCAATCGAGATACCACTGAAACAGCGTAAAATCCACGTAGATTCTCACAAATCAACAACTCCACCAGCACATAACATTAATTTCACGTGAATCCATACACAACGATACGCAAAAAATCAACCGTTCACTTAAACCGAAATGGATTGGAGCAAGTGAAACAAATGAAACTAAAAATCAATTAGCAATTAATTGAGTAAAAATCGTTTGCAAATTAGCAGGAAGTTCAATCATTGTTCAATTATGCGAAGTATAATACGAACCAAAGCTTACCTAGAGAGACGCTGGGAGAGATTAGGTGTATTGGGAGAGATCTGAGAGAGAGAGAGAGAGAGCAGAGACTAATAAACGGGGTGGCTTTGGCCTTTCCTGAAAGAGCGGCTGGCTCGCCAGAAATATATTTGATAAAAGAAAATTCCAATACTGTCGTGGCCTCTGTCTCCGGGTGCCCTTTTGATCGATTTGACTTTCAAAATTGCAGTGCGTTAAAATGGGGACACTTTGACCCTTTTTTTTCCAAACAATAAAAAGCCTAAATAACTTTCTTATGGGAAGAAAATATTGATAATTAGGGGTTCTAAAATAGACTTTTTTGTCATATTCCGTCACTCAAATTTGATTATGTGATATTCCTCAAAAAATAGCCACAATGTGTCATCTGAGCAACAAAAGTATTTAGCTAAACTTTTTTTTTTTGAAACATTTAGCTAAACTTTTAATTGTATATGATCGAATATATGTTATACAATGAACCAATAAAACACAGTATAGCAATCTTATTATTAATTGTTACAAAAGTGATCAAACTCATATTTAGGTGGAAAGTCAATTATGTACGGCTTGATAATAAAAATGGACACTCACAATTACTCTTCGATATTATGCACTTACAGAAAATATGTGATGGATAATCAAGTCTTAAGTCATGATTACATTTAGATCATAATGGTGTATTATGCTTATGATGACCCAATGGTCAACCAATGTGTGCTAGAAGCCTAGAAGTAGTATAAATACTTGCTCATTTATAAGATAATGAAAATTGAATTGAACTCTCTAAAATTGTGATAAAATTTTTCTCTGTATAAATATATATAATGAACGAAATCGTTTAGTTAGAGGTGGTGAGAAAACAATAACTCTATTGCCTATCAATCATGACTCTATTGCCTTTATCTCCATACCCGTGGCGCCAAGGTTAAATTTATCATTGCCTTTATCTCCATACTCACCAAGGTTAAATTTATCATTGCCTTTATCTCTATACCCGTGGCACCAAGGTTAGATTTATCATTGAAAGTTCTCTCCTAACAAGGCTATGTGGATTTTTTTTATTCATTGAAACCTTTTGTACTTTTTTTTATATATATTTATTAGTATATTATAATAATTTGATATGAAAGTTGTACCACTCTTGAAAGTGAGTGAATATTACTTACTACTATACCGTAGCATTTTTTATGAAATCTAATTAGGGTGTGTTTGGTTTGCACATAGAAATCGAAATCGGGAGTATCAAATACTTGGTAATGGTAATGGTATTAGAGCATCGATAATAGTAGGGTTTTTTTTTGTAATTTTTGATGATTTTTTGTAAGTGTGATTTCCAGGAAAGATAATTTGAGAGGAGAAAGAGATTAAAAAAATAAAAAGGAAAAAACAAAAAAACAAAAAAGTGTTGCAAAATTGACGCAATCCGTAAAGAAATTGCTGAAATAAACGCACTTGCACGCGCCTAGCGTTTGATGTGTGCGCCCAAGCTCTCATTCTTCTCTTTGACGCAAACAGAATTCTAAAAATTCATTTTTGTAGTTGAACCAAATCATTCTCTCTCCTTATTCTCTTCCTCCATATCATCTATCACTATTTCAAAATCCTTAAATAAACCATTGGTATGGATACTCTTAATGAAAATATTTAGTAGTAAGGTGAAATGAAAATTATTATTATTAGTTGAAACAGTGACTAAGGAGTAAGGAGGAAGAGAATGAAACTCATATTTTATTATGGAATAAATTTTGCAATTAAGAGATAATCAAAACTCATAATAATGTTCTAAAACATTATCAACTAAACAATAACAATACATTTACCCTCAAAAAATAATAATAATAATAATAACAATACATTTAATCCTCATTCTTTATAACTAAGTTGTCGACCAAACACACCCTAAAACCCTAAAACTTGTAAAAGTTTATGTAATCCACAACCACCTATAATACCTGCCACTATACAGTACAATTTTACATCTTAAATTTACACATAAATGAAAAAAAAAAAGTATATAAAATAAATCAGAAAACATAATCTATATATCAATCCAATTATTGAAGAACAAATGAATATTTTTTTAAAAAAATCCCTAAATCAGACCAAGAATTAACTCTTGCGTTCAAGCTCATCAGTACTGTCCTTGAAAGATGTGGATGATGAGGCGAAGTCCTTGGGAGGAATAGGATAATGGGGCTCGCCGCCGGCCGGCAAGTCGGCGAGCGCCGCCATCATGCGGCGGATGCTGAGGGTGCGCGCCCTCTTGAAGCTGAAGGATCTCGCCGGCGGCGCGTCGGAGAAGACGGCGGAAGACTTGGATAGGATGAAGTAAACCAGAGCTTGAACTAGGAGGAAAAGCCCCACCTTCACCAACATGTCTTCGTCAAACTCCATTTTCTATTGATTTCTGAGAAATAAAATCGAGAAAAATATTGAGAGGTTGTGATTGGAACACCAAAAGATGATGAGGATTGAGGATGAAGGATGGATAATGCATTCACATAACGCGTTTTATATATAGAGGCCGACCGGAGAGAGATTAGAGATTGATTTGCAGTATGGAGTTTCAATTCCCATGCTACCCCACTTCAACAATTGACACGTGGAATCTAGAATTTAATTACTTGGTAGGAACATACGGCATCTTAGTCGGACTTTATTATGTGATAACTTTTACAAGAATGTTGTGAAAAAAAAAATTAGGTATCAAGTTTCACAGCAACCGTGTAGAAGCAATCTCTCAAAGTAAGGGACTTTTTTGTATGCAGTAAATAAAGATCTAGCTTCATATTCAGCTGAATTATCGTGATTTACATACTCTCAGATATTCTGTCTAGTCGGAGCGTGTGGGCTTTTGGGGTTTAGAATTCAATTTTTTGGAAGGAAGTATTTGAAAATTTTTGTTTGTCTATTAAACATTAATTATTAGCCAAATCAAACATTCAAACCTAAACATATGTATTTTTATTGCGAGATGATCAAATTTAGGTTCTCTAATTAATATTTAACTAATCAAAAAGAATAATTGTCGCATTGAAACATGTAAGGGTAGTATAACCAAACATTGATTATAAATGTTTGTATTTGAAGTTTGGAATAAGTTGTAGAACAAATAAATATATACAAATTTTAATATATTTATTGGTAAAATTAATTCGAATTCTGTTTACTAGCTGTCCCAAATTATTGATTAATGTTTTTTTTTTTTTTTTTTTTGAAATGTTTATTGGGTTTAGTAAGGGAGGATTTGCAGATGAAATTTTGGCGTCTTTAGTGCACAAATTTTCTCCGGAGGCTAATGGAAAAGGCAAAGGAAACAGAAAGTAAGGATTGTTTAACAATTAGTTAAGTTGCGTGTGAACATCTGGTGCAGCACGTTTCTTGCAAGGGAAAATTACGTAGAAATATAATTCAAAAAATTATACTATATAAAACAAATTATGCCAGTCAGCTAAAGCCACAATAACATTTTCTTGGCAATTCAAGACAAAATCTAGAATAGAATGATAAGACCATATGACATATAGATGCATTGTTTCCCTCATCATCATCTAGAAACCATGAAAAGGAAATTCATGCTTTTCACACGGTGAATTGAACCCCTAACCAAATATTTATTTGGTGCTCGAAATGAGTGATCAGAAAGTGAGCGTCATATAATTTTATATCCGTAAAAGCATCTATATCAATAGATATTGGTGAGATTTTTTTCAGACTTAAAAATTTAGTGATGGTTTATAACAGATGTGGGAAGATGTTTTATTTGGAGTTCATATGCCTGCAAGCGAAGGTTCATAGTAGGACCCATTCAACTTTAATTTACTTTTAAAAAATTTACAGCAAGAGCAATCAGTGCGCGTCAGGCGCACTGATGCCCTCAACTGGGCGTGTGCATTGCACGCCCAGCTGGGCGCTTGAATACATTGCCTTTCTTTTTTTTTTTAAAAAAAAAAAAAAAATTCACTGTTTGTTTTGTTTGCAGAGTGTCAGCCTCACTTTTTTTCTTTTTCTTTTTCTCTTTATTTGTTGTCCACCATTCTCTCTCCTAATGGCACATAAAGAATTGTGCAAAGTATCAAACTGATAGGGATGCTCTAAGTTATATAAGATTATCCATAACTTAAATTGAGAATGAACCCCGGTAATAATGATGAGAAACAAAATGAGCGTGTTTTACTAACTTTAATGGAATTAAAAGGGATAGATTGTCAAGTATCTTGCGATTTAATGGCATCTTATGACCCTTCCAAACAGAAGGTCATATTTGTTACTAGTACTAAATATCTTTTAAGCAAATGAAAAGTAATTTATCCCCTTTTTTTCTTTTCAATTATTATGTATGCATACACTAATCCACACTCAAACTTTAAAGTTGCCTGTAAAACGCCTCGTTTCTTTGCTTGTACATATCTTGATTGATTTGTTTAGCAAAAGGGGTCCCTTATTAGGCTCAACTGACCAACTTTAATTCTGTTTTGCGTGCTTATTTCGAGCACCCAAAATAGTATAGTATAGATGACCTAATAATTTTAATCATGAATAATTTATGTATTGTTTGAATGGTGATGTATGATTATTTATTAGGTAAGTGATGGTCCGTTAAATTAGGTGCACTGCATTAATAATTTTAAAACAGTACAGTATAAACCTGCCTAATGTACTAAAATAGTGGGGGTAAGTTTAATTTTTATCAATATTTTTTCAATTGAACTTGTCGCATAGGATCTTTCTAGTATATTTACAGGTTATTACACAATAGTAAGATTTATTCAATGACCAATACACACTTTAAAAAGAAAAGAAGAAGTTGGGGGCAAAAGCTTATCAATTATGAACGATTGCATGAGATGCGTGTAATGACTAGATTGCTTGCTTGACTATAGCTGAAACGGTTGGAAGCCAATGACGTTGTTTATAAGCTACTAACTGTCATTGTCCTACCCTATACCCTATACAAGAAAGAAAACTTATAGGTATATGACAAATTAAATAATTAGCGGTTGACGTGCTGTACTTTAGAGTTGTTTTTTAGCGACAAGGTGAGGTTCAAAGGGACTCAAAGCCCCACTGCAAAGGCACAAATAATTTGGAATTGGGCTCTCTACGTTGGGTGTGGATTTCAACGTTGAACAAAGTCGATTTACCTCATGATGGACCAAGAAAGCTAGAATGCTAGATCCTTTGAGCATTACTCAAATATGACCATTACAATAGTTGCGTAGAAAGTAGAAACTATAGACCAACATAATGGTTCTAAAACAAGCAGCAATGCACAATGGCGGCCACAAGCCATGATCACAAACACTGCATACCATATTTGCATAGAAACCAATGCACAAAGACAGAATATCACCCAAATAAAAAATATGAAGATATAGAAAGCGTTCATTTATTAGCAATTATAACCAAATTCGTCAGGACAAAGACGATTATACAAGCCACTTACAGCCTAAGGAAACTCACAAACCAGCCTTCACATGTAGACAAGGGCAAGGGTAGGGGGTTTGGGAAGAAGGGGGGACGGGGAATGGATTTTAATGTTTATGCTTCGGAAATTTTTACAAACATGAAACATCCATGCTAGATCTACAATTCGTCAGATGCGCAGGTTGAACTTTATTCCTTCTACAAGTCCTAATCGCAGCAATACTCCATCTGCACATACAATGAAGATGAAAAATAAGTTAATTAGAGACGAGATTAATGACATACAGATACCTGATAAATGTGATAGAGGTGTATAATCTGTAGTCATAGTTTCTATGGCAGGAATGTGAAATACAGAGACTAAGCATATACTCTTGCATAATTGCCTTAGTTACATTCCCCTATTTAACTCGAGGAAGTAGATCTTACAAAGGTAAAACCAAATTCATGCAAGTGCAAAGAGACAAACAGCTTTTAAACCATAATTAGAACGAGATAAGAATGTCTCATGTTGCAGCACTCACAGGTGAAGAATACATTACTGCGGTACTGCCATATGAAGTTCCTGATAGCATAAAAGAATAGAAGCATAACTAATTCACGATTAGCACAAATTGAGGCTTATATGTCAATTCAACAACCCAACCTTGCATTTTGGCCACAGTACCAACATGAAAAGGCAGGGAAATGTGATCATACATAACTCTCAACACATATATCCATACAATCTAATGTGATTTTCAACAACTGAGTATATATAACTAAATGATTACAGAACTAGAATAGCAAATTGTTCCAAGACAAACAACCCCAGAAAATTTATAAAGCAAGTGTTTGTTTGAAGGTTGTTAAAATTATTTATTCCCAGTGTGAAAGGCTACTGTGTCTTGCGGAATCTAGGGGAGAGGATTTATACAGCCTTACTGGAGAGTTTTCAATCTGTCTCATTTCAAATACTAATCAGAAGAATCACAAGATCATGTAAACAACGGAATGCAGATAATAACCCAAAGATGGAGTGCTTCACTCATTAGTATATTAGTATGCATGTGCGCGCACATATGCCTTTTTGCTTGATACAATAAATATAGAATGTAATACAAACAATGAACTAATGAATACACAATAAATGAATTAACAATCACTAAAGCCTTGAAACAATTAACAATAACTTATTACAGCAGCCCTAAATAAACACGACTATATAACTTCTATACAAAGGGACATAATGTTGTTAGGGTGTACGAGGCTATGTATACCTAGGGTGTAAGTAAGAATTTTCCGAGTTGAGTTGTGCTCAAGCCATTGAATGACAGGAAGGAACATGACAAGTTAGGACCTTAACATGATATTATGATAACATTCAGGATCAAATCTTTAAAAGGAAGGGAAATATACCAATTAGACTAAGAATGGGTGAATTTTAACAGCATAACTCATATTACAGGTAACAGTAAAACCAAGATGTGGACATCTACACCAAGCCTTAATGATTAGATCAATATCACGTCCTGTTTCAAGCAATGACATGATATATATTTCATTCAGAAACTTTAGCTATTCACCCACAGTCCACAGACCTATTAGACAGTCAACTATTTCACTGCAAAATTAAAGCACAAGTATAGAATATCATCTGCAAAATACAGCAAATCATACTTAGGTTCTGTTGGAACAAAATACAAACCTTGCCAACTTCAAGATCTTACAGTGAATCCCCTTCATCTCCAGAGCACTACCACTATTAACCATTCACATTGGCCATTACTCCAACACCATAATCATTCTCACCAATGTTCGCCATTGACACCAAAAGATCCACGCTTTCAAGATCCATGCTCTCAAACTCAGTGTCCATCACAAGCTGATGGAAGCTAATGAGTAGACAATTCATAATCTCACTGAAACTCACACTGACACTTGTCAGGGCCAGAGTGTCGCTGCTCTGACTCCTCAAATGGTCTACCATGGTAAAATCAAGCCACCAATCATTTATCATGGTGAGATTAGGCATCATCACAATGGGAGTCAATGGATCCTGAAAATGCATGAAGTACTCATCATCCAACAATTCTTCCCCTATAAAATTCTCACCTCCTGGCAACCAGTCATTCATCATGGTGAGATTAGGCCTCACCGCAGCAGGTCTTGGTGGATCCAGAGGCAACAAGTCCTCCTCATCATTCAACGATTCTTCTGAAATTATTGTACTTATAAAATTCTCACCTCTTGGCAACCGACGATACCTAGGCATCACCGAAACAGGTGTCGGTGGACGTGGATCATGAAAATGCATCAAGTCTTCCTCTGTCTCCTCTTCACCATTCAACAATTCCTCTGCAATTATTGTCCCTATAAAATTCTCACCTCTTGGCAACCCCTGCAAATCATAATCCTCATCCTCCTCTGTTGGCAGCTGGAATTGACAAACTGGGCACGTGTTCTTTGTCTCTAACCATTGCAAAATGCATTCTGAATGGTACACATGCTTACATGGAAGCATCTTAAGTTCTAGATCTAACACAAACTCAATTTTGCAAATTTGGCAACAACTAATTGGATCTTTTTCTAGAAATGAAGAGTTTACTTTTATGTTTTCAAGAGATGCTATAGCAGCCTTTGAAGTTGGACTGTGGAAGGGATTGCCATTAGAGGGGTTAGTGGCAAGGGAAGGAAAACAGTTGGGGATGCGAGAGTTGTCACTTGATGGGGCAAAAATGGTGGCAAGGTCCATAATAATGGGGTTGCAAGAGAGGGAAATTGTAGGATCTATATCAGAGTGATGGGATAGAGAGGGAGTTCGGATGTTGGTGAGAACAGCAGGAAGGAGTGAAGAAGGAACATAGAGATGATGAATTTATATTCTGCACCTCTTGGAATGGGGAGGAAACAAAAGAGAAAGTAAAATGAAACAAGGCACACCGATTGTTGAAAATTGTTGTTCACACGATTTGTTTCGCATGGACTGAGCAGATAACGTGTGTAGCTACTAAATAGTGCTAAACGCATTTCTTTTGCAGGATTTAAGTACCCACCGCTTTTTGAATTTTTTTTGTCAGAAAACATGACCTGGCCGAGAGTGAATCACGTGTTCACAGAAAGAGTTTAAATGCATTGGGCAACCAATTAACTTTTCTCATTTATTTTTGAGTTATGCATCGCCGAATCCTAGAATTGATTGCTATTTTGTTTCTTCAGACATTTATTTTAATGAAAATATTCTACCATTTTTGTCCACCCCCCCCAAAAAAAAAAAATAATAATAATAAGGATCCTAAACCCTCTTTAAGCCTTAATACCACATGTCCAATCATAATGTCTTGAATAGCTATTAAATGATCAATCAACCAATCATTCCTTCCAAGTTTGCCTACATTTGCACTTGTTAATTCTAATAGAGACATATGAAACAATTATAAAAAGAACTGTCGTAAATATGTTTAATACTCATGGCACTTATTTAAAAGAAAAAAAGGTTACTACACGTGACAACCTAATAATAAATGTGCAGCTGGAACTCTAAAAGGTAATCCTAAATTTACACAATTCATATGTGAGCCAAACATTAGCATATTCCTGACATTTTTAGGCATTTTAAGAGTAAAGTTCTAAATATGAACTCATTTAAAGATTTTTTATTAGTAACCCAATGTATAAGATTCAAAACAAAATGGCATTCCATAATATGAAAATAGAATACAATTTAGAAGCTATTCATCAATGAGCTTGTCCATGAACACTCAATTAAGCCTTAATTCCAAAATAGTTGGGACCAGCTATATGGATACTACTCCTCCATTCAGCACATCTTTTGTGCTAGTTCAGGGGTGTAAGCCCTTGCAAAATCATGTATTTCTGAAAAATGTCTACCAAAGTAAGTTTTGGTCACACCTTTTATCGCCTAACTCCTATTATTGACATGTTAATCTGTGAGCTTGTCCATGAAAAGCAACACAAATTCATAAACAGCCATTGTAGAAAAGGAAGAAAAATAGGAATCAGTTTATTCATAGCTTGGATCTCCTATCAAGTAAATACAACGAAAACGATGCTTGATACTGTAAGGATGTAAAAGCAGAAGGAGCTTACAAGCTAGTTCAGTAACCACATGGATGTAATACAAAATGTTTAAAAACAAGGGTAAACTGCACTTCACCAAAAAAGTTAATCCAACTAAAGTAAGTCAGCTCTCCCTTCCCCATGAAAAAAGTAGTTGCTCTTTGGATCTTAGAGTTTGAGAATGTTAGTGAAATGGTGAATAGAGATGTATTGATTACATTGAGGAGATGAATTGCATCCACTAGAGACTAGAGTTGATGACTCTAGATTTTTCAAATGATTAGCAACTAAGTCAAAGTCTGTAGTCCATGGAGAATTGAAACATATTCAAAATAGGACTTGACAACAATACTTTCAAGGAATCAACTTAATGAGAAAACACACCATGCAGACAGATTTTAGAAGGAAAAAAAAAATACTACATTAAATCTTCAAGTGAAAGTAAGATTCTGAGCTCAATAATGCAATATCATGTAAACAAATACAGAGTATCCAATAAGACCCAAGGTTGACATCTACACTACATAGTTCTCAATCCAAGCATCCATGTTCAATGCAGAAATTTATAGACATTCATCTTATTTAAGAAACATGAAACAATCTGCAGCAAACAAATCATACCTTATTTCTCTTGAGAATGAAAGGGATCTTCTGGCCAACTTCAATTCAAGACCTCACGGCAGCATCTCCTTCACCCAACCTACTGCTGCTAACACCAACTTCCCCTTCACAGGCACTATCCCCCGGGCAGCATGGCAAACTCGAAACAGTCTCCACACTAGTAGCCCTCCGAGCAACCCCAACTCCAAGACCAGCTTCCCCAATTTGAGTAGGAGAAAGCAAAAACACTTCATTATTGCCATGACTGCCATCGCTTTCCATTACAGTCTGATGCCTTCGTCCAAATTGTATAAGGGATTCAACCTCACTCCTAGCAATACGTCTGATAGTACTTTGAAAACCAAAAAGCTCCCCATCGTCATCCATCAATTCCTCGAGTCTCATCGCTCCTACGAAATTGTCCCCTCTCGGCTCGACCTCGGAGTCCTCATCTTCCCGCGGAGGAAGGCGGAACCGACAAACCGGACACGAGTTATTCATCTCTAACCACGGCAAAATGCAATCGGAATGGTACATATGCTTACAGGGCAACATTTTCACTTCCAGGTTTAACACGAACAAGTCCTTGCAAATCGGACAGGGTATAACCGGATCCTTGTCCAGAATCGAAGAGTCAATTCGTAAGTCATGTAGCGATTGTATAGCGGAGTTGGAGGTAGGGTTGTGGGGGCGATTGGCGGTGGTGAAGACGTCGTTGGTGGTGGTTAGATGGTGGATGAGGCGGTGGAGATAAGGACTGTCGAGGAGGAAGTTCTCATCGGAGGGGAGGAGGGTTGTAGTAGGGTCCACGAACATGGGAGCTAAGCTAGGGCTAGTAGCGAGGCTGTGTTGAGGAGGAGGAGGATGAGGAGGATGAGGAGGAGGGGCAAAGGAGTCCATTTGCTCGAGGAAGTCGGAGGTGCAGTGAGGGCAACGCGCGGGGGAAGGCGTGGGCGGGCAGAGGAGGAAGACGCTCATGTCGCATTCGTGACACCAGTAAGTCTGGAGGTGATGCGGTTGCTGAGTAGTAGTGGCGGCGGTTGTTGCGACGTCGGCGGCGGCGGTTGAGGCCATGGCGGTGGAGGAGCCGCGGTGGTGGGGACTTGACTTGCTAGTGACGCACTTGGGGAGGGGAGGAGATAGACTCGCTCTGCTCCGTTGGGGAAAAAGAAGCAAACGATTGGAGGAAGAGAAAATGGGGTGGGACCCACCGGTCGTTGGGCTCTTTTGGTCTCAAGTCTGTTGTTGCGAAACGACAACGATAGCGACGTTTTTTTATTTACGTATTACGATAACAGAATTAATTAGACCGGCACGTCCGAACGTCGCTTTGGCCGAGTGGTTAAGGCGTGTGCCTGCTAAGTACATGGGGTTTCCCCGCGAGAGTTCGAATCTCTCAGGCGACGATATAGATAATTTTTTATGCACGGCCAAAAACAACAAATCATGTCCCAAAAATGGCAGCCACAAGTAATCTTTGATGATTTTTCAAAAAATTACTTGAAGAATTGAGTGATAAAGGCTCATCTTCATTATCAACATTATTACATTAATGATGACATTTTCACATAAGTTGATTTATGAACACACAAAAGAGGTAGACAAAAAAAAAATATAATTAATTCACCAAATATCTGGTCGTTACTGACTGATCTTTTTCTCATATCAAAAGAAATTGAAGAGGGAATACAAAGTGAGTGCGCAGTTTATGTTATATGACCAGAGTTCTCTCTCTTGAAGTCCATACAAGTGCGCAGCTGAGTGTCGTTGAGTGCAAATACCCACCTTTCCTATCGGCCACGCCATTTACCTAAGGCCATGTGAGGTCGTCTTCCGCCATTGTCAACGGCGGAGGGGCAACCGTAGGAGACGAAGCAAACGCATGAAGACGGGAATAGCAAGCCACCCACCACTACTCTACAACCGGAAACACACAGAGCAGCCGTCGATCCTACAATCGGATTCCAACGACACCACCAAGCACGGCGCAAAAACCACTAGTTGGTAAGGCAATAATGATCGATGAAACTACTAGTTTAACTTCAAGGGGAAAATTTGCTCGAATGTGTGTTGAGGTGGATATAACTAAACCTCTCCTTGCTATGTTCTACTTCCATAATATAACGATTATAATTGAATATGAAGGCATTCACTTAGTCTGCTTCAAGTGCGGTATATATGGCTATAGCTATGACAACTGATCATAATCCAGAGAGGAAGAACGATGAAGAATTCAGCAGGATGAGACTGCGGATGAGGCTCAAGGCAAATCTGGCAACGAAACCACTTACAGAAGAAATGAGTCACAAAAAGATATAAGCATAACGGAGCTCCGTAAATAAAACTATATTTTATCTCAAAAGATACTGCCTCATATTTGTTTTTATATTATCGAATGAAACTGTAGTTATATCAAAATGAATCTGTAGTTGTGATGAAAGGAAGATGAAATGTATATAAAATGAAATTGAATAACAGTTTCATATATTTGAGTTTATATTGTACAATGAAACTGTAGTTATATCGAAATGATATTGTAGTTGTTTTGAAATGAAACTACAGTGTATTATAAAAGAAACTGCAGTTGTGTTGAATGGAAACTAAATAACAGTTTCACATATTTGAGTATATAATGTCGAATGAAATTGCAGTTATATCAAAAAGAAATTGTAGTTTGTTGAAAGAGAACTGCTGAGTTTATAAAATGAAATTAAATATGTTATATGGATAGAGTTAACGCGCGCGAAACGGAATCGTTTCTGTCGTTTGTTTTCATTAATCAAAACGACGTCGTTTTGATGCATGAACTACTATGCATTGTGGACCGCGATCCATAGTAAAATTTGTGCCCTAGTATTGTGCTGTTACATTTTAGCCCAAATCTGATATACATAATTGGGTTTTTGAGTCCACCCATTTTGGATGCCCAGCCCATATTGCCTGTTAGGATCTATATAACAGGGTTGGTACTTGTTGAATGAGCATCAAATTAGGGTTCCACTATCCTCTACGCCTCACTCTTTCTAGCTTTTGTTTGTAGGGTTACTTCTAAATATGTGCGTCTTATTTCTTCGCTTCCGATGATTGTTTGTGGCTGTGATGTCTGAAGTATAATACCATCAAACTACGAAAGCTATTGATTATAGCTTATTGATTCAAATTTTACTTGCTGAGCCATATATGTTTTGTTTCTTAACAGATTTCTTTTGATTTTTTCTCTGTTAGTTTTCCGGAAATAGTCTGGTTTAGATTTTGATGTTCACAAATTTCTTCCCTTTTTATCCTCACCCTCCCCGCTTTGGAGCTGTTTCTCCACCGTCGCCGCATCGTGGACAGTGAAATCCCAGCCGTACATCAATTATTCTCTATCGACGGGTTAAGATCCGAAGGTTAAAAGCGGCCAATTGGTGTTCTTAGGATTCCCCGGCGTCGGAAACTGAACTTTCTAAACTCTTCGGAGTTCCGCACATCGCCACAGGCGATCTGCAATTTACTCCCATTCAAGCGTATGCGTTAGCTATTTTTTAAAAAGTTGAGGTCGGATGAGATTTTGCTGTTATTAAGGCAATAAATTAGAGTCTCTGATGCGCTTTGTCCATGGCGTTTTCAGCGCTGTACGTTGCCGATAATGAAATGGAGCTGAGATTCTGGCATTCCTTTCTATTACCGGGAATTGTATGCATTCAGATGTTCCTACATTCCTAATTTGTTCAAGTATTTTGTGATCTATGTTTTTTCTGTTGCTCGTTTCCGCCTAGGCAATAAATTAGAGTCTCTGATGCGCATTGTCCATTGTGTTTTCAGCGCTGTACGTTGCCGAGAATGAATCGGTGCTGAGATTCTTTCGTATCTTTCTGTTTTCCAGAAAGTGTATGCATTCAGACGCCCCAACACTCTTAATCTCCCCAAGTATTTACAGGTCTATATTATTTTGTCAATTTGTTCTTTGAAGGCAATAAATTAGAGTCTCTGATGCGCATTGTCCATGGCGTTTTCAGCGCTGTACGTTGCCGATAATGAATTGGAGTTGAGATTCTGGCATGCCTTTCTATTTTTTTGAAAGCTTATGCATTCAGATGTTCCAATATTATTAATCTGTTCAAGTATTTTCGGAACCATGCATTTTCTGTTACTGTATTTTTTGCATGAGCTCTTTTTGCTGCTGAAATCCGTGCGTGATTTGGTACATTTTTATTTGTTTAGTGGTGCAAATAAGGAAGGTGATGATTGTTAATTGTCGCCCCAGTCTTAGTTGCGTCAATGGATGCAACATGGTGATTGACATGTCATTTCTGATTCCATTTTGCCTTTCTTGACATTCATTTGAAATTGTTTTTGTTAACTACTAGTTAGGAACAAATGAAGATATGCAAGGAGGTGTGAGGATTCTTATCCATCTAAATCTGTATGTTTCAGTGATGATTTCAAAACATGCACTACCATCTGATCTCTGTTTCATATCTTATGTTTTTAGCATTCTATTTTGATTTCGTTGATGCAATCGATGATGCAATTTACCCAAAACTTCTGATGTACTGTGATTGTCATTAAAATTATCACCATCTTTCGACTGAGGTTGCATCTGAACTCTGATGATTATTTACATTTTACATTCTGTGATTTTAATTTCAGATGTTATATCTCACTTCTCTCTGTCTACAAATGTACAAGGTCTGTTGCTATGTTCTCTGGTTTTTATTTTCTGTGGTTTTATTTGAAGTTGATATTTGCCTGTGGTATCTAATGTCCAGAGTGTTTGTGTTGCTGGATGTTTCGTTTTGAGGGCAGAAATATGAAGCAGATCTTGCGACACAGCTAGCTTCATTTGTATAAGCTTTCTGTTACATAATCCCTGCTTACATTGTAATAAATTTGTATGCAGTATAAGAATTTTAGTTCTATATGATGAAGTAATGGTTTTAAATTTGCCAAAATTGACATATGATTAGTCTTTGTCCCTTAAGGGATTATTTTGTTGGGAAGTTCTTGGCTCAATGGAGTTTATTTTTATTAGTAAGGCTTCGGCTAAAATGGGAGTTTTGGTGAGTTGGAGTAACATGGTGCTTAAAAAAGGGTAGGCTGATATCGTCAGTGGGAATTTTTTTCTCAGACTTTAAATTGGTAAACACTCTTGAACAAACCAAGCTAATTACATTATCAGAGTGCGGGGTGCTTTGCTTGTTAAGAGTGTTGTTAGCTTTTCAATGAGAGTGTTGTTAGCTTTTCAATGATTATTAGGAAATGAATGGTAAATGTTTAATGTTAATAGAAATGATTAGTTGTTAATGTTGACGATGATTATTTAGTAATAATTGTTAACATTAATAACTAATTATTTTTTAATATTAAAAACCAATTTATTTTTTAATAATCATTGAAAAGCGAACATTATGTAATAATTGTTTTCATAATAATCATTGATAAAGTGTGGTTAACACTCAATGGAGTTTTAGTTTATCTTACTACTCCAGCACCAAAGCCGTGTTTCCCCTTTTTATCACCGCGTTTAAACAATTCAAGTTATATAATTATTTGAATGTTTAAAATTATACTAAAAATAAATTAAAAAAATAAGACATTAAAAAACGTGTTGGTTTTTAATACCGTTTTAATTTTTAAAATGTAAAATAAATATTTAATTTATTAATTTATTAAAATTTTTAACTTTTGTACGTTTTCAAATTTATTTTTTAATTTTAATATGTTGTTTGAATTTCAATTGGCAAGATGATGTCTTAGACTTAGGATGGTACTGAATAGTATATTTATAATTTTTTATTGCTTAGTTGGATTAATTTCAATTCGCAAGATGTGTAATGATAATACCAAATAGTATAAGACTTATATTTGCTTATTGCTTAGTTGGATTGCAAATTTGCATTAATTTACAAATTTGCATTCCAAGTCAGCAATAAAAAGTGTATGTGATGCTATTTTTTATCTTGACACATCCTCAGAAAAATGTTTGTAATACTATATTTCATATCATCTTGTTACATCATTGGCTAATTGGCTAATGGTTTCTCAGTATAATAATGCCAGCCTTGTGATTTTTGGTCAAATTCTTTTCAATAACGTATTTGTATGTTTTGTAAAGTTGTTTAATATAAATTTTTTATTAATTGAAATAAATTATTTCATTTAAAAGATATTATGGCTATGTTTGGCAAACCTAGCTGAAAAGGTAGCTGAAAGCTCAAAAGTAGCTGAAAGCTGAAAAGCTATACGCTCGAAGTTGAAATCTGAAAATCTGTTAAGCTAGCTGTTATAATTAAAAGTGTTTGGTAAAATTAGCTTTTTGATAAGTTGATAAATGTAAAAAGACTAAAAAGGATATTTTTGTATAATTTAAATAGTATTAAATTTAAATAGGTTTGTTTATATATTAAAATACAAAATAATAAAATCAATATATTTTAATAAAATATAAAGTAAGAACATATATTTGAAAATATATAAAGTAAAACAAAATGTTTATAATTCATAAGATTAGTTCATACAAAAATCAATGTTCAAACACAAATGTCAAATTGAAATTACAATTATATATACATATTGAAGATAAAAAGTATTGATATAAGAATATATTTTTTAGATTTTTGATGGGATTGGAGTTTTGGATATGCTCTAATGAGGCGAAATGTCTCTTTTAAGTATGTTGGTCGTTGTCTCATTTCCTTTGTTTGTGCAGGTTATTGTGCTGGCTTTCTTTCGTACGTTTATTCGGTTGTTTTTTCTGTTTGGTGGACACTTCTTTGGGGCTGCATCTCCTTGTGGTTTCTTACTGGTGTAAGGTGTTGTCTCTGTTGTAATTGAATCAGTGAAAGTAAAAAATAAGTAGTGGCTTGTTTGTTTATGATTAGTGGTGTAAAACGATTTGGTAATAATAAAATTTGTTTGACTCTTCATGGAGATGTACTGGCTTTATTTTATTTTACTAAATTACTAAATAACTATTGAACTTATTACTACTTCTCTCTCATTTTATTTATCATATTTATTATTTATTGGTTATATAAATTATATATATATATATATATATATATATATATATATATATATTAATGTTAAACTTATTATTATGAAAAATTAGATTGAAAATAACTTTAGTTAAATGGATTAGACAATCAAAATGGGACGGACAAGAATATCTTAGAATAAATTAATAATTCGAATTATATTGGTGTAGATAGTGGTATAATATTATTGCAATTTTGTGAATTTTAATTAGGGGTATCCATGAATTATAATTTAACGAAATGATAGACTTATAATTTTTTTCAAATAAATATTGTAATTTTTGTTGCCATGGAACAAATAAGAAAAGGAATTCCAACTATATTCAACCAAACATCTCCTTAGGTTTGTTTACTTTTTGTGGTTGATTACTATTTAGGTTCACCAAGTTTTCTTCACGAGCACACTGGGCGGGCTTTTCTTTAAATTGTTAAAAGGAGTAATCAAATTAGATTTTGTGTAATGTTGCACTTCGTATGGACAATGTTCATATAATGTGTTGCCGTGTAATTAGGTGTATTTTGGAAGTTCTAGAAGTGAGCGGAAATGGTTATTAGTGTAAAGTTGCAGTCATAAAGTAATCATATAGAGTATATGTATCATAAGCCGCCCATGAGTTGGTAAGTTATATTATTCCATAATTTATTAAGCTATTGTTGAATATGGATAGTGAAACACCACACGTCCACACCGATGTTGCATGAAATGTCCTGAGTAGGTATAACTATAGGAGACACCTTTAAATTTGTATTATACCCAAGACTAATCAGTAATCTCTGTTCGCACTGGACCAGTTAAGGAACAAAGTGCTGGACATGCTAATTTTTTCATATAAGATGGGATTCGAACTTTTGACCTCTCATACTGTGCGATGGTTGTCCACGTTAAAGTGAGATGGTTTCGTCTATATAATTGTAGCAGCATAGGATAATAAATAAATACTTCGAATATTCAAAACACAGAAAAATGATCAAAACGTAACAAGTGAGATAATTAGACCCGACACATGAGAACAAGCAAATTGTGGGCGCAAGAAGATATAAACCATTTATTTTGAGTAAAAGAAGCGAGTCATTTGAAGGAATTAAGTGTCATATTGCAAGGTTTTGGACCAAACTTCAATTCCTTCTAATGTATATTGTACATAAATTTTTATAATATATTACTGAGTATTACTTTTTTAAAAGAAAAAATGTATTAAGAAAAATATTTTCCTACCCAAAAGTCATATGTAAATTTTTGTCTTATAGTGTGTTGTTATTAATTTTGTGATGTTGTAATTAACTTATACTGTGTATACTATTGTCTATTGAAACAATCAAACAACATAATTTGTCATGCTAAAAAGTCATATACATTTGCGTTTTTTTTTGTTTGGTGTGATTATTGTTGTCATAATTAACTTATATATACTATGAAACACACAAACATAGTTTAATTTCTACCTAGTACCTTCCATCTTAGGTGAATTGTCATTTGACATAGTAAATCCATTAGCTTTTATTTCAAAATTTTATTAGGTGGAACTACATACATACGTATCCTCATCAAATATCACAATTCAACTATGAAAAACAATATTCTTTAGTTCAAATCCAATTAGACATGTCAATTTGTTCAAAACTAACTCTTATATTATTAAATTGTCCAATTGTTATATCATGGATCATGGTTTATATTGCATTGTGAATCCTGATACAATAATTACATTCAGTTAACAAATATTCTGTACCTAACAGTTTCTATACATGTAAACAAATAACTTATAATTGTTGACACATAATATGATAGCTACATGTACATAAGCTGTCAACTACAAGTACAAAATATGAATGTTATTTTGGGATTAGAGCCTATAATGGAAGGTAAACACTGGCCTGTGGTGTAATTTGCCCAAATCGTCTTAATGAAAAAGAAATCACTTTAAAGCTCTGCTTTACAATACTTTTTTAAAGTTTTTTTTTTTTTTTTTTTGGTAATAACTCACCAATCACACAAGAGAGAAAATTCTGGATAAAGCTTAGCCGATAAGATATTGAAAAGAATCAAACTTATAATTATGATGGAGAATTATGTTTTACCACTCGGTCATCCCTTTAGAGGCTAATAACTTAACTTTAACTAATATAATAATCTTGAAATGGAGAAGAAATTGGTTTATCTCTGAACAATATGTACTAAATATTAACATATGAAAATTGATTTTAGAGCACAAAAGAAAAGTAAAAAAGGAAAAAATATTTCATAGGGCTTCATAGCTAGTAGCTACCCAGTATATCACCATCTAGGTCGGCAGAACTAAGGTTGAGAAACAAATCCAGTGGGAACATAGCTTGAAACTGCTCATCCGCCTGAGAACTGAACACGTGATCGTCCAACGGCGGCTCCGCCAGCGATTCGGAGCTCGTCGGCGACTCCTCGACGGAATTATTCACCATCGGGAACCTGAAGAACGACGGCGAGGAGTGACGATTACCTTCGTCGTTCAAACCGCCGATCATCACTCGGTCGTCGTCGCCGGCGCCGGCGCCGTCGAGGTCAGGAAAAACCTCGAAGTCGGTGGCGCCGTCGTTGTTCTCCATGATCCGAGTGATGTCGGAGTGGCGGCCGGTGAGCTCCTGGACCAGAGATCGAAACCTCGACGCGCTGGTCTTAACCTTCATCGGAGTCGAAATGTAAACAACCTTAACTGCCTTCTCCTTCCTCGTCTTCCTCGTACGATTGTCGCGCTTCAATCCGACGTCCATTGCAGTTCTGTTCATGATTTTTCAGACAACAATTCGCCGATTGAAGAATCAAATGTTGAAAGTCTGTCGTCTAGGGTTTCAACTTTCGAGTGTTTGGAAATGAGATTTGTTTGGACAACGTGGGAGGGGTATATATAGAGGTTCCGGATAAGGAAACCTTTTGAGTTTGGAGTTTCAAATGGCTGCTTCTGGGAAAGAGATGACAGAGCAACTCCTGAAAGACAACGTAGACTTTTGCACCTTTAGTCCTTATACTATAAAATAATAATGAATTTAAACCATGTATTATAACTTATAAGTGTGTTATCATTTTCATGGTTTCATTTCAAGTCTTTTCTTATTCTAACTTCTCCAAAGTTTCAGTAACATTGTCTGAAATTGAGAAGGCCTCTCAACTCGCAGTAAGAGTGGGCGTTTCAATTTTCGGTTCAATTTGATTTCGAATTTTTTAGTTTTGAAAAAAAAAAAAAAATTGAAATCATCCGGTTTCAAATTTTAGTTCGATTTGGTTTCAATTCAATTGAAAGAGTTCAATTTTAACTCAAATTTGTTCAATCCAGTTTGAGAACTCAAACATTTTTTAGCTAGCTCTATTATTGCACATTTAGGTATTTATTTATTTTCAATAATAATTTAAATTTGAAAATCTAAACAACAAGTCGGCAATGCATATTTCAAATTTCTCAATCTAAAATAAGTTCAAATTGAACTAACTTCTTCACCTGTGTCTACCATCTGATAACGTCACAAATTCGCAAAGAAAAAGTGAGAACACATAACAATTATGACATTTTAGGTAAGAGAATTGGGGATTTAGTATATACATAAATTTGTAAATATAAAAATATTTGGGTAAAATTTATTCAGTGCATACCTTCAAATACTAATAGTGGCTGTGATTGAAAAATAAAAAATAAAACACCACTTCATTGACAACTAAAAATGATAATGTTCATAACACAGGGATTAAATTTGATATAATTTTATAATTCAAGGACTAAGAGTGAAATTTCATTTAAATAAAAAAAAATGGAGAAAATCCAGCGGTAGTTGATAAGGAAAAGGGAAGAACAGTGGAAATACGATGAATGGAAGATTCGAAGGAGGATACTTGGGTGACCCGTAAAGTTTTTGGCGTCGTTATGCGACAATACAGAGATAATTAACGTTATATTTTTCTATGTACAATGTAAGGGGAGAAATGATAGGATAAAGATGAAACCCACGTGCGCAGACTTAGATGACTGAGAGGAAATAGATAGGAAACAGGGGAGGGGTGAGTAGCCATTGAAAAAATGGAGTGTGTGGAATTTATTGGCTTTCTAGAAATAGACTTTTTGGACCGTCCTGGATTTTCTATCTTGCTGTGATCAATACTTGTATGATCTATAATTGGACACGTACGGTTGTCCACTTTTTCATCCTTCTCAATTATTAACATTATAAAAATATTATAACCCTCAGATATGATCAATCTAAGGTCACAGCTCGAGTACTCGACAGAACATTTGAGATATTACAAATCATGGTAATTTCTTTATTCAATATAAAGAGTCTTCGTTGCTCACTACCGCTGATAAGACTCGATCTCTAGTCTGTTTTTTTTTTTTTTTTTTTTCAAATTTTACCTTGAGTTATTTATGCAATCATGCGGACCATTGTGATCTTTGGTTGGGTATGATAGTGATTGATGACTCTTACATAAATCAAAGATTATAAATAAGTAGGGACAATTCCAATAGAATTGGTCGAGCGATTTGCTGTTTGATCGGTGTATTTGTAGGTGACTGTGATCAATTACGGAAATAAAAAAGATTTATAAAAATGTAAAATTGAGTGTACTCTCTAAAAAAGAAGGATGGCACATCAATTTTGAGTGCTTGTTTTGTGTTTCAATGTACTCTCTAATTGAAGGTTGGTCAATTGTAAGATGTGTTTCAATGTGGTACACAAGTTTCACAAATGTTTGTAAGTAGGTATTCATAACAAAACCAATTCAAGTTAAAAAAGAAAAAGAAAAGAAACGAAAAGGAAAAAAAAGGGCCAATTTCATGTACTCCGTATTTTAGTTTCTCGGTAAAAATCAAGCCATGTATCTAACATCTCCGAGTAAAGTTAAGCTATAAATTCATTGTGGAATTGTCAATTAATTGAGCCATGCGCTAAAAATATAATAGTGGGTAGAACATGATTATCGTACTTAATAATTACGAGTTTAATTATTGTCAATAATATATTTATCGAGTCTGTCACATAAGATTTAATTTTTAATGTGTATTTATTTATTTTGCTATAAAAAAAACTCGCATTCACTACATGAAGGTATGCACATTGTAAACCTTACCCATGTGCCTGCAAACCACACATGGAACATAAATAGTACTATGATAAAAATTATGTACGATGGACTCAACCAAGACAATGTTATCAAAAATCAAGCCCGTGACCTTCAGTTACAATAATCATGTTTCGTCTACTTAATCATTACTTTCAAAATTATGATATTTAATTTTTGTTAAAACAAAAAAACATTCATAAATTATTTTTCTTTATAATGGTAGTGAAATATTCTATGTCGACACAGCTAGTGAGCAATTAATGGGATAATTTAAACCTTTTCGGTGTTATTGTATTCCTTTTCACAACAAGGGAACAGGTTAATTGGTCCCTCAACTACAATTGAAAATAACTTTATTATATTAAATGTAAAAAGAGGACCAAGTTGGTGGAACTTGCAATTTGAGCCGCCTAGATTTTTTTTTTTTAACGATAAAATTGAAAAAAAAAAAAAAAAAAAACCCTTTAATATAGTACACACTTGGTGGCTATCTTAAATAAGAGGTTATGAATTCGAGCCTGATGGCGGTATTAACTTATTGTACTTGAGTAGGTTGAGAACATAATTATGAACAAATACTACATTGTAACATAGTCAGTAGTACTAAAAAATAGTGTATATTTTGTTTAAAATTTTAACTTTACAAATGACTAAGAATGGTAAAATGAATAAAATTTGTAATTAAAATATAACAAAATTATTTATGCATTACTAAATTTAGAAAAAATAACTAAAATCAATAATTAAACCTAGTATTAACCCCATCAAAAGAAAATGATAAATGGTCCTCATCTAAAATCGAAATCAACTTCATTGTTTAATGTCAAAAGACGACCAAGATGGTGGAACTTAGACGTCATCGTTTTGGAGTCAAGGCTTGTGGCGCCGATATGTTTTATTTATTTAATGTTTTTTTTTTTCCTCTATACAACTTCCCGGACACTTCACTCCCCTTGACTCCCAACATCCCATTCTATTGTTCTTGTCACTTTTAATATAAACCAAACCTTATTCAACCACTTCAAATGTTTTATATATATATATATATATATATATATATATATATATATATATATATATATATATATGATTCACTTGTCACTAGCTCAAAATAAATAAATTGTTCGATTCATTTCAATTTTTTTTAATTATAGATTTTATCGAATCCAAAATCTCTGATTGAATTAGAAGAGACTCACACTATCTAATCCATAGGTATTGGTCTAGCTTCCGTGTTAAATTGAGTTACCATTATTTACATCCTTCCAAATGTTTTGTCGGGTCGGAGCATGATGCCATTGAGGTTGGGGATTCAACCTTTTGGGAGAAGAAGAATATTCTTAAACATAATAATTATATATTCAAGTTAGGCAAGTAGGATTAGTTTAATAATTGTTAATGGCATTTCATAAATGAAATTCGATAATAACGTATTTTTAAAATTAGTCAAATTACATTCTATACAACTATCAAATTGAGGCGCGGTATTTTCTTTTATTTTGTTTTTGTTTTAGTTTTTTTAAACAATGTATAGTATTTTATAATATTTGAACATGTGTACATTAAGATTGTGATCTTTTAAAAGTGTGTAACACCACTTTTTTTTCTAATGGTCAGATTGGGCAAAAGAATCAAAGATATTGACTCTCTAATCAATTTTTCAAAAAAAAAAAAAGATAAGAAAAGAAAAAATCTTTCTTTCTCCCACGTGATTATTTGATATTTTCCCGCCAATTTCTCCGGTTGAACACGTGACGCCGTTTGGTCTCCGACCCCATTCTCTCCGTCGTCGTTGACGTAGGATTCTTTGCTTGGTCTGCTGACGTCATCATTCTGGATTGCATTTCTTTTTCTTTTAATTTTTTTATTAGATTATGTAATAATATCTCAGTTTACATTAAACTAATTATATGAGTCTATGACTTAGAGTCCCTATCTAAGAACTGATGGAGAAAGTAAGTCTTGAGTCGCACAGTTAGTTCTAAATTTTCACCTTTACATATACTCTTTTATACAATAGCTCTTGATTTCCTCTGATCGATTAAGGTCTCCTAATGAAAATTCAAACCCCACACTATCGCTAAAAAAGACTTTAGATGATTAATTGAATAAAATGAATTGCATTTCTTCCAATCATTATACCCTGCACCACGGTGCACATAGCAATGTGCACCAAGTATGTAAAACGATGTCGTTTCGGTGTTAGTAGATGCGGACGCGAATGTTATTTGTAATACACATAATCATTATCTACAATACACAGAACGTTTGCCTAGAATACACAGAATGTTTGCCCAGAATACAAAGAATATTGACACAAAATACACAGATGTTAGTGGACGCGAATTACTCCAGGGAATTCATTATCTATAATACACATAATCATTATATAAAATACACAGAACATTTGCCTAGAATACACAGAATGTTTGACCATAATACACAGAATATTGATGCCCATAATACACATAACTCATCCTCCTAACATTCGAATGCACAAACACATCACAACTTGTGTTAATAACATGAATACACATAATATTTACACAAAATACACAGAACTCATCATCCTAAACATTCGAATGCACAAACACATCACAACATGTGTTACTAATATGAAATCACAACATGTGTTACTAACATGAATACACAGAACGGTTGCCTATAATATACAGAATGATTGTCTGGAATACACAGAATATTAACATAAATACAAAGACCGGCCGAAACGGGAAACATGATTTCCAAAAAGAACGGACGATTAGTTTACAATGCTCAAAACGACGTCGTTTAGGTTCGTGGTGCACATTGCTATGTGCACCGTGGTGCACAGTATAATTAAATATGGACAACATAATGGTTCAACTTTAAAACCGTATGGGTCAAAACCGTAAATACCATTATACCTTATTGGGCCTACACTTTGAGCCACGCTCTATATGGCCCATCACTGATGCAAGCCCACAAGCCCTTCCCGCCATCCTGTCCAAAATCCGACTTGAATTGATGCACAACTGACACCTGTGATCTGCGTCCGAACGTCGATCGAGCTCAGAAGGATAAACAGGCAGTTTAATCCAACTTCCGCGATCTCAAGTTTTCCGATCGAATGCTCCTTGCCTGGTAAATTCTCTTCTCGATGATTCCGGTTTATGATTGCAAAGTTTTGGACCAAAACTCTGCATTTTTCCTTTTCTGTTTTTATTTGAGGTTTTAGTTCGTCATTGCATCGCGTTGATATTCGGATGGAGAATTTCTTACATAAAGTTTCGATGTTTTAATTCGTCTGGTACAGTAAATTGGTTTCAATGATACAATCGGCAGTGGTATGTGTTGATTAGAAGTGTATAAAAAACAGTGATGTGATGAATTTAAGCATGCAATGGAATCCATGGAATTAATGTAAGTACATTTCGATTCAGTAGTGAGAAATTAGCGGTTTTCATTCTAGTAATGTAATCTTTCGTTATATGATTGAATTTCGATGGGTTTCATCTTATGCTCTGAATTTTTATACAAAATCATGAGCTAAGATCAGAGATTCTGCAAGTTTGGCATACTGGAGCTTCCTGTGATGCATTAATGGAGCCTTGTAACTTTGTAAGTAATGATACATGAGAAGATGCTATCTTTCTAGAAATTTTCATTTTGGAACGTTATTCATCATAATAAAATTTTGTAGTAGGGAAGAAGACACAGTATTGAAAGCAATACATGTAAACCAAGACTTGCTTTTACAAGTTTTGGTTAATATATGTAATTATGTTTTACCTAATTCCATGTGTGATGAGTGTATAGAGCTTGCAACACATCCTTCAATTGAGTGGAAATTGGATAAAGGTACTCTATAACGTATATCTTGTTTGATAATTACTTTCTTGCCTTCATTTCTTCAGCTAGGATTTTGGCAAAATGGCTGGCTGAAAGTCTAAAACCAGGGCTTGAATGTTGCAGAGGATATACCTCTGAGGATTTTGGCAAACACTTGTTATCTCAGGGCTTGCAACAAGATGAGAACTTTATCTTTTGAGACAAATTTCATTCATTGTCTTCAAGTTAGTTGCACTGTTTCTTTCTACTGCCTATTCTATGCAGCTGAGACTATAATACACTTCTAGTGAACAAATTTTTGTGGTTTGAATAAGATATCCCTCAATGTGTGTATTCTTTGGATGAATTCATTGCCTGCTTTCATAATTATGCCTGGCAAATCTTGTGGTTCCAATCTGTTGAAACCAGTGTTCCATTCTGTTCTATGCTGTAATTGGCAACTAAGTGTTTTGTGTACTGTGGTGCTTACTTTTCATTTTTTACCCCTTAATCAAAAGTTTCAGTAGTTCACTAACTTTAGTTGTTGTACCTAATGTTTTTTCAGGTAAATTTTCCACAGGCTGACTCATTGTACATATAATCTGTAACTCGTGAAAGCCTACAAGGATGGGTTTGCCAGCTAAACTGAAATTACAAGGTATTCTTGAAACCTAGTGCCAAAGTGGTTGGTTTTTTCTTTTTCATGAGTTGATCCAATCCTTAAAGGTCCTCAAATGAACTTGACAGATAGTTGATTAACAGATAAAAACCTGAAATTCTCACCACATATGATCTTGTCTTCATTAACAACAACTCACATGTCTTAATTATATTACATGTCTCCTAAAAAGTGTCAAATGGAGAAGAAGAAAAAGTAAGCTGGGGACAAAAACTAGCTTACCCTACCATGAAACTCAGATCAAAACATATGTTAACTATGCATAATGATCTGCAGTCCGCAGATGAATGTCTTCTGTCGTCATGATTCTCTTGAACGATTGCAGGGATCATTTGCTGAGGAGAGGGAACAGGCGTTCGCGAAGATCAGACTGATAAGACAACATGAACATGAGGATCACAAGGAACAACCCAACACCCCACGGAGTCCCCCCACTCCTCCGGTAGGAATCTTGGCGCGGTAATGGAATGAAGAAGAGTGACATGTCAAGCCATGAAAGCAAGTGAAGAACAAGGAGAAGAAGCAGAGGAGACACCATTAGTAGCAGCTTGATCTGGTCTATAATGGCCTCAAGAATATGCCCATAGTTGATGTACCATGTGATGCCCACAAACATGAATAGCACAGCAAAGAAGAAACAGAAGTGTAGGGATAAACGAGGTTGAGAAGAATAAGGATTGTTGTAGTAGTAGTAATCTGCCATTTTTTTTCCTCAATGATAACTGTTCTTGACTTCAGGAAGTTTGGATAAATGGTTTTGTTTAATTATGATTTGGCTTGCGATTGCAATGACAATTGTCTAGAGATAGTGCAGTCATATATAGTGGTTGGTTCACTGACGAAGAAGGCAGGATTGAGACTTCTGATTTTTTTTTTTCATAAATTATAAATACGAAATATATTATATAAGATTGTACTAATGACTAACATTAAATATTTGCTTATTGGATGATCAGGGAACCCGCAGTTAATACTTGAGAGTATGCATTGAATAAATATATATCAAATTTCAACGGCACACAAGGTGAAATTTCCTCGCTCCCGGGCTCCCACACCTAGGCTTGACAAGATATTGAAGGAGTAAATCATGGTGGCTTAGCGGCTCATTAGATTGGAGGACTAGTACCTAGTGTCATTGGGTGAAACTTTCATACCGACTCGGACTTGGGCTCGGTCTCAGACTCAATCTTGTATCCTTCCCCACAATTTACCACTCAATAACCAAATAAGTTGCTTGTGTATGCAAGACTGAATTAAGGAATGCAAATAGTATTATAATATGTAAACAAAAAAATTAAGGAATAAAAACCTTTCATTCAGTACTCTGTAACGATTTTCATAAAGCGGGAAAGTCTCTTGATAACGTTAATAGAAACGAGTTTAAAATAATAATGATCCAATAATATGATAACTAATCAATCAAAACACGTTACATCAAACATAAATTATCCATTCAAGAGTATAAACAATATCACTTATGAATTGCTCGTAATATTTGTTTTTATGTTATTATGTATATAATATATTTATATATGTCAAAATATTATATGGCTAGATTCATGTGTATATACATAATGTCTTAGAAGTGAAGGATTTCCTAAAAAGAAAATAAATAAATAAAAAAAGAAGTGAAGGATTGAGCTGATGCAGCATATGTTACTTTTGAGTTTGCATTATAGGAATTAGGAATCTTCCTTTTTTGGATGATCTTCAAACATGCAGACAATTGCCGGCCGGCCATAGTCTATATACTAATTTTTTTTCTTATTTAACGACCAAAAAAATATATGTAATGGTTCACAAATGAGGATTATCGGACACGTCTCATGATAGACATATACACCATATACAAAAGTTAATTATCTAATTATTAACTCGTTTATTTATCAACTGACTCAATGAATTATAATAATAATAATTATTATTATTATTAAAGAAAAATGTTTCTTCCTATAAATTTGCTTTAAAATGTTCTTATGAATTAGTTGACCTTACAATGATTTAAAAATTCTATACTTACTAATTAATTATTTTAAAAAAATATATATAATCAAAAGGAATGAGTTTGAATCCATGTGCATAGGGCAAATGGTTATAACCATGGACCATTGTTCATAATATTACAAAGGGAATTGCTAATATACATACATATTCATTTTTATACTACGAGTTTATTTTCAGAAGTTTAATTATATTTTGGTATAAGTTCATTTTGAATGTATTACAAATATATTTGTAATCTAATACTAAAAATGAAAATATATCAATGATCTACATTGTAAAATGGATCATGACCGATGGTATAATTTGCTCTAGGAAGGGTTGTTCCCGAAATGTCCGAATGGGATTTAACTAAGGTTGAACTAAATTAGCCTCACTCTTATGCCGATAATAATATGCAAAATAAATAAATAACATCCAAAAGCAATGATTTCAATCCCTTAGCAAATTATATTTGTGCCAATAAAAAAAAAGTGCCAATAATTGAATGATTAAAATCATTATTTTGTATAAATATATAGAAGCTAAAGTTATTTTCCATTTTTTGTTTAATTCTATATTTTATTCACCAAAAAAAAAAAGAAAAAAGAATATATATGTCTAAGATGAGGTCTGATGTTGGTTGTACCATGCGTGTTATTTTATAATGAAGAGTAAAGATTTAAAATTGGATAAAAACGACATTGATGACACCCATGACCCAACCCAAGTATTATAAAACTGAATTTTCAGTACTAGATAGTTAAGGTAACATGTTTTTAGTTGCATATAATATAATTGATTGTGGGCTCCAGTTGGAGATATTATTAGATTGCATGAAGAATTCTTAAATGTTTATTTTTAATCTATTAATAAAATTTTAGTAATTTTTTTGTTAGACCACAAAGTATAATAAGTCCTAACTGTATAAGACACTTTTAAATCTGACCATATTCAAACAAATTTCAGTGTATTAACTATTAACTATTTAAAAAGTGTATAACATCATACCAATATACCGTCCGAGGGGTGTGCACCGGATAAATTTTGTTTAAGTATAATAATTCACAAACGACACAAAAGAGATAGAATCATACTAAAAATACCATATACAACAGTCATATGCTCTACTTACTTTGTCAGCTGTTTTAAAGCTTTTCACCTTTATTTGTTGTGTTTTCAAAAAAAAAAAAAAAAAAACTAATTGTTGCTCGATCAAGTTAATACATTTTTATATTCCATTTCTCTATTGAAGTGACATTGAACAGTTTAAAAATATATAAAATGAGGTGATATTTTAAAATATATAATCATTGTTACGTTATACGGAGTATTTATTAAGTCATAATATCCTCCACAATTGTCTAATCATTAGTCAGATTATTGTACTTATTACACGATTAAAAAAAAAACTAATAAAAAAAATATCTCATCATACTCTCTTAGGCTAAGTTGGTGAAAGTGGTAATGTGTTATTCAATGAATATTAATCCAAGAACTAAGTTTGTCAAACAGTTAATTTAGTAATCACAAAATTTTAATTTTAAGTGGCATTTATCAAGTATAGATAATCTAGACTGATTTATCTTCTTATGGTCATTACTAGCTAGAATCACAAAACAAGTATCACTTACAACGTCTCTTTATACTTTTTCCTAAACTAAAACCTAACTCATATGTATTAAAAAAAAAAAAAAAAAAGCCTAACTCATATTGTTTATAATACAGTTAAGGGATCATCTCGTGGTTCATTTGGACAGACATGATACTTTCCATATTACTGTATGAATTCTTCTTTATTTCACCTTTTTAAAAATAATTTTATATAATCATAATCACATTATTGTACTAGTTATAACTTATATATAATCTACAATGAAATAAAATAAGTAGGAAATAGTGTGGTCCAGGAAGTGATATGAACACATGATTAATCGCCGAAAGTGTAGATCCAAAAGTAGACTAATTGGGCAATGAATTTTGGGGGATGGGGGTCCAACCAACTAAACTTAGAAAAACACTACTTGTATATATCCTCAACATTATTTGTTAGTGTGATATCATCTTAAGTGATACCTATTATATTTTTACTCATAGTTTTTTTTATTTATGAAGATATATGGAGCATATATGATAATTACTGATTTTTTTTTTATTTTTTATTTATCTCAGTAGTGAGTTTTTTGACTTATCATATCATTGTATCAGTAAATGGATTCTATACAATAGGACAAGTAAAACGTGAAGCATCGCCAAGGGCCTTGTGATCCAGTGGCATCAAACCCTTCCCTGTATAAGGGAGGTGGTGGGTTCGAGCCTCAGTGGAGGCGTTGCTGTCTCTTTGTTCTTCAGTAGGTTGAAAAAGTAGTTTATGAACAGCTCTACACTGTAATAGAGTCAGTAGCATTCACAAAAAAAAAAAAAAAAACGTGAAGCATCATCTCAATTGTCAAATTTCAATTTTGTGCTCCCTAACACAATACAGTAAAAGCCATCTTGACCCACACCCTCGAATAATGATAGTGGTTTTCATTATTATGAAAAAAAATAAACATAACTTAGAAATTATTGTATATTTATGGGTTTAATAAACTGCAAATATGTCAAAGACATTGTAGTCAAGCGGCATAAAATGACTAATTTCAAATGAGAGGTCATTGGTTTTAATAAAGTACATGTAATAGGGTCAATAGTACTAAAAAATAAATAAATAAACTGCAAATATAACTCATCATTCCGAAAATTAAAATATTTTAATAATTGTAGTTTCACGCTAATTTGTTGACGTTTGTTTTTATTCTTTAAAATTGATTTTAAATAATTTATTGATAACTAACTGCTATACGCAAATTATATCGTGGACCGTGGTCCACAATGCATTGTGGACCGCGGTCCCAAAACGACGTCGTTTTGATTAATGAAAACAGACGGATGAATTCGTGCCACTCACTTTCTTTTCATATATACTGCACTTTCTTTTCATATATACTGCACTTTCTTTTCAACACAATTGCAGTTACCTTTCAACACAACTGCAGTTACTTTTTTATATAACTACAGTTTCATTCGATAATATAAAAACACAAAAGTGAAACTATTATTCAATATCTGTTCATATACACTGCAGTTACATTTTAACACAACTACAGTTACATTTTGATATAACTACAGTTTCATTCGATAATATCAAACACAAATGTGAAACTGTTATTCAGTATCTTTTCATATAAATTACAGTTACATTTTCAACACAACTACAGTTACATTTTGATATAACTACAGTTTCATTCGATAATATCAAAACAAATGTAAGGCAGTATCTTTTGGAATGAACTGTAGTGTCAATTACGGGGCTCCGTCTCTCACTTACTAAAACGACGTCGTTTTGGGACACCGCGGTCCACGATATAAGAACTGACTGCTATAGGCACAATCTATGAATCTTGTAATCGACATGGCAATTTGTTGGACCAATCAGTCCAACAATTGACAGCCCAAACCAACCACGTTGAACGGTCAAACCCACATGTACTCCAATTATACTTGTGGGCCGAAATTTGTAATGTGCCGAAGAGCAAGCCCGGAATATCGTGGAAAGAATTAGGCAAAATATTCTGTAGATCACAATCGAATTATTGATAAATAAAATAAAATTTCATTTTTGGTGTCCTGATTATTATACATCAATCATATTTTATCTTTAATTATTAAATTTTTATAGTTAGGTGCATGGTTATGTAATTGATTAATTGGAGAACAAATAGTTGAGCTGACTATTTAAGACTTAAGAGTAAACAAACCTCCTCTTACTACTATTTCTTTCAAAAAGTAAGAACAAATATTTTATAAATATTAATTTTTTATTATGGTATTTTACAATTTATTCACATATCGTCATTAATTAAAATATATAAAACATGATGATTTAGTAAGAAAATGAAGGAAACGGTTAAACAATGTAAGTTCAAAGAAAATGAAGGAAACGTTTAAACAATGTAATTAACCGTTTAAACGTTTAAACGGTTAAGGAGGGTTACAAGCGGCTTATGGGAGAATTTCAACCCACCACGGGCATTTATGATAAATGGTTACATCTCTGGAAATTAAAGTGCCCTGCGAAATGGAGAATTTTTATATGGAGAGCCCTTTCTAATGTCCTCCCAACCACTACAAATTTGATTTTAAAGAGAGTGGAGATTAGCCCAACATGTCCAATGTGTGGAGTCCTAAATGAAGATATAATGCATTCTCTTCTTTTGTGTGATTTTTCATCATTGGTTTGGAATGAATCTACTTTGCATGTGCCTAGTGTGGGGGGAGGGGAGGATTTTGGTCAATGGTTTGCCAATGTATTAACCATGCTCACAAACGACAATATTGTGACTGTTGTAGCGGTGCTGTACCACCTTTGGAGGGCACGCAACCGAGCGGTGTGGGAGGCATCTCTTCCTCGGCCGAGAGAAGTTTGGCGTGCGGCACAAGCAGCTGTCACGGCATGGCGGCAGGTGCACTCGATCTCAACCCATCATCAGATGCCGCAACCTCCCTCCAGTTCAGCCGACCATGGAGCGGTTGCTCGTTGCTTTGTAGATGCGGCTTACCATCAGCAGTCAAATGCGGCAGCAGTGGGGGCGGTGTTACTTGCGCACGACGGGACTTTCTTAGCAGCCTTCAACGGCCGGTTACCGCCATGCTTATCTCCACTCATGGCTGAGTCACTAGCTTGCAAAGAAGCGTTATCATGGCTTAAGGATCGTGGTTTATCCTCGGTGCATATCCATACAGATTGTTCCACGCTCAAGAGTTTATTGTCTGCGTCTACTGTTAATTTACTTTCATATGTTGGTTTTTCTATTGATGCCTCTAGGGCCATTATGTCATCTTTTATTCATTGTTCAGTAAGTTTGATTCCTAGAACTGCAAATAGGGGGGCTCACACCCTTGCTACGTTAGCTCTTTCGCAGTCTTCAACTTTGTACTGGGATATTATTCCCCCTGACTCTATTTCTGAGCTTATTTAATCTATTCACCATTTGGTTTTCAAAAAAAAAAAAAGTTCACAACTAACTTTAATCTAATTAAAATCAAGTTAAAATTGTAATTGGCTTGAACATACGTGTGAAGCGTGAGAAGTTGATGAAAATTTCACTTTCAAAGGGATGGGGACAAAAATTCCCACATGGAGGAAGCATCATCATTCTTGTCCTTACGAGGTGCATTATTGGAGTGAAGGGATCTTCAGATCAATTCAGATCTAAGGCTCTTGTCTTCTTTATCTTTTTGGGTGGATTCTGGATGACACATTTATGGTGTTTAACTGTTTAAGGTATGGTGTAGGCTGGCAACACAATTTGCACTTTCATGGCAACCAACCAAACTTTCTTTTTACA
>CP025647.1:2240279-2284163 GCA_003576665.1 Ipomoea trifida | reverse complement strand
CGGTGGAGAGCAGAGATTGTTGGGGTGGTGGCGTACGTTTCCATGCAAAGGCTTTCAGAATGAAAAGTAATACTGGGAAATTGGCAAGTGGATAAAGGCTGCTATCAAGTCGGAGAATCCCAATCCATTTGGAATCCCATTCAATCAAAATATAGAAAAAAATATATATTATATTATATATATATATGGTTGAAATCAAACACGATTAAGCGGGACGAGACAAAAAAAGAGCTCCCTTGACTCTTACTCCGCCCATTTTCTTTCCACGTTGATCTTCCCACGTCAATCGCCGTTTCAGCTAGTCTTGGATAAGCGTGATTTCTGCTCTTGCTTCTACTTTGCTTGTTGATCTGGGTATGAATTTGTGTTTTTTTTTTGTTTTTTATTTTTTATTTTTTAATCATTGTTTGAATATTGAGTATTCTGTTATGCGAGCTTGGCTCTTTTGTTGCGAATTCATGAATTATGGAGGCACGGTTGATCTTATGATGTTTGGGGGGCACCGGGGCAGACGGTGTTTCTGTGGCCATCTTTCTGATGCCTCTGTTCTTCCGATGGCCGTAAAATTTGGCGTTGCGGTCTAGTTAGGGTTTTTTTTGGCGGTAAAAATTGTGAAATGCTAATTGTTGGAGGGGACTGGGGGGTATGATTCATAATCACCAGAGACAAGGTTTTTAGTTTCTGTATTTATGTATGATTCGCTTTATTAGCACTTGATTATCATTTTAGGACACTGTTGCATTCATTATTAACATATATGAATCTTCATATGAACTTTGGTTTTGCTGCTGAGATCAGTTCACATTTTGTTTTGATAGTTCTTACACTTAGCAATTAAGCTATGTAATGCATTGCAGCCTTGCAGGGTGTTTGTTAATCCAAGCATCTGAGTTTCGGCATTCTGTAGCAGTATGATTGGGTCCAGTGAAGATGATGATACATGGACTAAACCTGTGGGAAGGTGCTCTGTGGTCTTTTATGGCGTTGGGCACATGCTCAATGACATTACCTCTGCCTGTTGGTTCACGTACCTCTTGGTATTTCTGACAGATATCGGTTTGTCTCCAAGGTATGCCACTTACTCTTTGCTGAATGCCAACAGTCAATTTGTTGTAAAATCAACATAAGCTCCATCCTCCCACCAATTCCCATCATGATTGTATTTGTTTTGTTTTGTATTTATTTATTTTAACTCTATGAAATTGCATAATTTGGCCTAGGATGCACAATGATCTTGCTGTCTGTTGTTCAAGATTTTCTCTCTGCACTATCTTTACACAAAGGCCTCACACTGAGTTAGAAGTCAGTATTATTTGTATATTTTGGGTTGAAATGTTTAATAACTAAAATAGTTAGTTCATCAGGGTTGCTGTATATTCTTATTCAATAATAAATATTAAATGAGTGTTTGAACACAACCACACACTGTTAGAGTATATAATCAAAAGTTGGTAGAGGAAACAAGGGGCATGATGATATGGGTAATCATGAGCCAAAGCCATCTTCTGCCTAATTTGCTTTTATAGGTGATAGAAACATACTCATTCTGCTTGGACTCAAAGATTGAGGTCTGTTTTGGGAAGTTCTATTATTGCCAAATCAATCATACCCAACGTCCCAACCTCTTCAACAAAAAATAAAATAAAATAAGTAAAGAAGAATATTCAAACTCCACGAAATTATATTGCTTTGGGTTCTTTACAGCGTTTTGATACTATTGAGGTGGTTTTTTGTGGTGGGATTATTTCCTAACCTTCAGTACTATGCTGAGAATCTTCTTTTAAGAACATACTATTTGAGTCTTGATATTTTCCCATCTTATTCACAGCAATGCTGCGGCTGTCATGCTCTCGGGTCAGATAGCTGATGGATTGACGACAATATTTGCTGGTGAACTGGTACCTTTCCAATATCAATATATCATGACTAGTGCATTTAGTTGCTTTATTTTTGGGAGTTTGGACCTAGTGAGTCTTCCTCTAACTTACACTGTCCCATCACATCAGCTTCCTTTTCAGTCTTGCTATCATGAGATCATAGTGCCATAGTTATCTATAAATTAAGGAACTTGAACAGCTTGCTATTGCTTCTAAAAACAGGATAAAATCTGCAGGTGACTGTCTCATAAATAAGCTTCACAAGTTAGTTACTTTTAAGATATCATGCTATTGATATGTTCCTCCTGTAAAGAAGCACTTTTGTATGGAGTAAAATGTGAAAGGTGTATCAATAGCATGATATCTTGAGCTTGTTGCTTGTATTTTCTCTAAAAGGGAATAACTTCATTTTGCATAATGAAAAAAAAAAGAATATGAAGAAAGAAGTAATGCTATTCTTTTTATTAACAGATTGATAGATTTGGACATTTCAAAATATGGCACGCTGCTGGATCTCTCTTGGTTGCCGTCTCATTTTCATCAGTTTTTGGTGGTTGCTTGCCTTGCAAAATTTTTGGTTCTAATTCATCTCTTCTGGAAACTATTGGGTATAGCATGTTTGCTGCAATATTCAATGTGGGCTGGGCTGCTACTCAAGTATCACACATGTAACTAAATACTTGCCTTCTCTCTATGCATTACATACTTTCTGTTTTTAAGGGTTCATGGCATTCTAATTGGAACTTCTAATATCATTCCATATATTTTTCATGCATAAAAAGAACTGTGAAATCTTCTATTGGTAGTGCTGATGTGGTTTCATGAAGTTAAACGAGAGACCCATATGATTCATTGTCACATATTAAATTTATGATGTAGAAATCTCCTTTAGATGCTGTTTTGGGACATTGGAAAAGGAAACATACAGACAATCAATTGGGGTTGGGGAGTAGTTTTTATCTTCACTTTCTGATTTAGCATATCCCTTCCAAATAAATGTTTCCCAATTGCAAAATTTTTTGTTACTATTTCCTCTTAAACCAGTAACTTAAAAAAGCATTCTCTTGTTGTAGGTCAATGGTGAATTGCATTACACTGAATTCAACAAGCAGAGTAGTATTAGCTAGCTGTCGCAATGCCTTTACAATGGTTTGCAATTTCTACAGTGGCTTGATGCATCATTTATTGTCAATGTGGAGTAGAAGCAGGCTAATAAACTTCCATTTTTCTTTTTAAGGTTGCTAACCTTAGCTTGTACGGAGTTGCTTTTATTGTCTTTAACATGAAAGCATCTGGGAGTATAGATGCTGTCGAGAATCAGGTACTTGTACTTGCAAAGTTCTCCTCCAATTTGTTTAAGATGATTATCTGGACATGTTTCTAATCCCATGTAAATAAGCAGTACCGCTGGATAGCATATATATCAATTTTCATTGGATGCTGCTTTGTCATCATGTTTCTTCTGGGAACTAAAGAGCCAAGGTTTGTCACCTATCTTAATTTTATGTCCAGCAACAGATCACTGCTATTAGATTACCTGTTAGGTCTCTTTGTTGATTTTATACGGAAGAAAGTCATATTTCTTTCCTTCACTATCAATCGATTGGATGAGAGATTGAGAACATTCTATGACTAGCAACTTGAAGTGTACTGAATAGTAACTAGTGTAATATAAAGGGAGGAAAATGAAATAGAAAATTTTAATTTTGACTTGAATATTGGTCTTCATTTATGGGTAACTGATGGAATTATTCCTACCAACTTCCTTTGTTCATCTTCTGGGGAAATTAAATTAAAAGAGAATGTTAATATTATCAATGTATAGATATTGTGTAAATGAGTATCTCTTACTCTTCCTTTCACTTAGAAAACAACTCAAGTTCCGTTTCTACTGCTACTAACGTTTCATTCTTCTTTCTTTCTTCTTCTTTTCAGATTGAAACTAGAAGCTCGTGTTAATGGTTATGTTAGAATTTGTTGGAGTTATTGGTTTAAGAAAATTCTTTATTACCAAGTTGCTCTTGTGTATGTCCTCACTAGACTTGTCACTAACGTTTCACAGGTCAGTATAAATTTTTGCTCGTTATATATTTATCATTCATGTGAAGTTTCGTTCCATTCTTTCTGTAGTCACATTCTACTTTGGCACTAATCTATATTTTAAGTTTTGGCATCTTATAATTTATACATTTTCGATGGCCTAGTCATTCCTAGCTTTCTACGTCATCAATGAGCTACGCATGAGTGACTCTGCAAAAGCTTTGGTATTTCATCTTGCACCACTTCTGTGACAATAAATATATATCTTATTTTTAGAAGAGGATTTTTTTAAAAAAGTATTGTGTATAAGTTTCTACTAACTGGTATATTATATTGATAGGTCCCTGCCATCATCTACATCTCGAGCTTCGTTGTTTCTGTCATGCTACAGGTTCTATATGGATTAATATATCTTAGCTTTTTTTCTTTTAGCTTTAATTGAATTCTTCTCTTCCAACTCTCTCATTCCTCTTCTCCCTATCGATCCTTCTTATCTGTGTGTTTATAACCCAGGAGCTAACTTGGACCAGCCAACGGATAAAAGCCTTCTATTCTGTCGGAGGCATCCTTTGGATATTTTGTGGCATAGTGATACTGTTGCTGCCGAGAAACATGAATGTTTTTATGTACATCCTGTCGGTGGTGATTGGCATTGCAAATGCCCTGATAATGGTTTGTACCGATTTCTCAAATTTTCTTCTTGCTTTGAGGCAATTTATCTTGTCAACTGCTATTGAATTTCCAAACGCAACTAAGCACGAACAGTTCAGCTAGGGTCTCTGTGAATGGTTTATACACTCAAACAATTCTAGATTCTGAAATAGCCAAGAGTTACAGTGGCCAATCAGTTCTTTCTGTTAATTGATCTATTATGTTTCGTCATTTATGGTGTAACAGGTAACTGGTGTAAGCATGCAAAGTGTTCTAGTTGGTGAAGATCTTAACGGCTGTGCTTTTGTGTATGGATCGCTGAGTTTCTTAGACAAAATATCGTGTGGGGTGGCGCTATTCATTCTCGAGTCCTATGAAGGTAAGCCTCTAACGAATCTTCTTTTCTTTTCTTCCTTTGATTGTTCACACGCTATGCAAACCGTCTGAATTTCTCTGTCTCTCCTTATAGCGAGTTAGCCTGTGATCTCTTATTGGTTTGACGGGACATTCTGAGTATCGTGTTTCATGAACTAGAGTTTCTCAACGATTTGAATACTCTTACTTGCATTGCCTCCAAACTTTCTTAGAAAACAGATCTCGGTTCACCGAGGACAATATTGATGTATTACCATTCACCTTCATTGCAGATTCTACTCCAGCGCTAGGCGACTGTAGCCCCTTTTACGCTGGTTTCTCCGTAACGCGATATGCCCTCGGCCTTGTTCCGGCAGTCTGTGCGCTCATCGGCGTCATAGTCACCTGCTCCATGAAACTCCATACACGCACCTTGAAGCCTCTAACCGAGCCCCTTCTAGCATAGCACATAAAACGCCAAATCCGGATTTGCAAAATCGGTTAATTTGGTTTAAACCGAACTGAATTAACCGAACAAACACTCCTACGAAGCTGTGTTATGTGTACAGCCATGTTACAGAAGAAAAGATTCATATTGTTGTTGTTAATGGAAGTTGACAGGTAAAGCTGTTGTACCAGGACAAGTGGCTCAAACTCTGCCACTCATAGGAAATTATTGTTGTACAAACTTGATTATGTATCATGATGTACCCCCCCCCCCCCCCCCAAATGTTGTATATAATGTCATAATCCAATTATTCAATGAGTAACTGCAAAGGAAATGTTGACATTACCAAACAACTTAGGTGGACTATGGACTGTGACTTCAGTTCTTTGAGACAAGTGGGAGTCAATCATATCATCATATTCTAATTCATTTTACTTCTTTTTTATTAATTTTTATTTATATTCACATATTACGATATAAGACTAATCTAGTTGAGTTTTAATCTCATACTTAACCATACAATAGATACCATAATTAAAATAGTTCGAAATAAAACATGTTGCTTTTAATTGATTGTTAACTTATTAAATGATCAAATTGTGTTTTAGCATTTTGGAGCAACAGATTGTTACAAAAACTTAATTAATTATATATTTATATTGATTATTTAATCAAGTCAAACAATTAATAGAGGTTATATAAGTCAAAATTGACTGATAAACTAACTATGTTATCAAACATGACCATTATATATTTGAGCCAGCTTGTTGTTGTGCACATCAAGAAATGGCTATATCGGAGAAAACCTAACAATTGACTAAAATTAGAATACAATAAAATTCCTAACAATTGTAACCACTTATTTAAAATGGTAACGTATATCATCAAATTATATAATAGTTGCTAAGACCAAGACCTTGTGGTCTCGTAACATTAAATTATATAATAGTTGGTAAGTAAGTTATTACTAATTTAAAATTTAAATTTAAAATAAATATTAAAATCAACAATTAACTACTACATTAAATTATTCAAATGACTACATTTTTGTTTATAAAAATCCGTGCCTATTCAACACTGAAAATTTCCACAAAATAAAATTAAAATTTCAACTTTAACGTTGGAGGTCGCGAGTACCATAAAGAAGTAGATCCACAAAATTCTATGTGTTTCTCTATTGCCCCGCCCTTTCTTCGATTTCACCATCCTTGCACTCTCCTAGCTGTCCCCTTCTTCTCATCCCCGGCGGACCACCCCACCCATCACTGAATTCTAATCCACGCCTAGGGCTTGGGTTTGGGTTGTCGGAGAAGGATTCCGGCCGGATTTTGTGAGGGATTATTCCATATTTTTTCGCAGGGAGGGAGTATGGATCTGGTGTCGCCGAGCACGCATGGGAACGTGGACGAGCAGATTTCTCAGCTTATGCAGTGCAAGCCCTTGTCCGAGTCTGAGGTTGGAGCGATTCTCAATCTTGTGCTTTCGTTTTCAATTTCTCGTGCTTTCAATCTTCTGGATCTGCTTGCTTTTGGATTTTGGTGTTCCGATGTTGCGTTATTTTTATTTGTTTTTCTCACTGTCCTTGGGGCGGGCATAAATGTTCAAGACGATCTGGCCATATTCAAAATCTTAGGATCTTTGGGGGGCTGCATAGCTATTTGTTTCCTCATGACTTTATGTTCAAGTGTATGAACTTTGAAAGATAGATGAGTTCAAACAATTGGAGTTGAGAATCTCAACTTCAAAAAGCATTGGATTGTTTGAGTTTAAGAGAAGAGTATTGGAAATAAGTAGAAGGACAGCATAGAAGAGTTGCAAAGAACTGGGAGGGAACTAGAGTTAGAGAGTTATCAGTTGATCGTTTTCCAGAATAATCCACTCAGGCAAGTGCCAAGTTTATATATGAAGTGGCTGAACCAGAGCAACTTACAGCCTGTTATGCTAATTTCACAGTAGGCAGTATGCACTGGTGGCACACCAGACTTTTGAGCCAAAAAAAGAAACATTGCTTCTTAGAAAAACAGGGCTGAGGCAGCTAACAGTTAGAAACTTCTGAGCTTTGAACCGAAACCCATGAACTTGAGCTTCAAATGATGTCACCTCATGAAATGCTGGCTTCCCTAATGCTAATATAGTTCCAATGTGGTGGTACCTTGCAATCGATTCTTATTCAATTAAAGTCTCAAAATCCTAGTTTCGAGTCACCACTAGGTGACCAAAAATGAGAATCCTAGTGGAGTATTATTATATTCATCAACTGAAATCCATAAACTTCAAAACTTGAGATTCAGGAATTTGTTCACTAGTGTTTTATACTGTTTTCCTTTATTTACAAATGGTTTTCATTAGGGAATCTTATTGAATTTATTATGTGCTTTATGGTTTCAATTTTTTTTTTTTTTTTTTTAATTTATTTCTTGTTTCCACGATGGGTATGGTTGAGCTAATGGTCTTCAGTCTTCATTCTTTGGATTTAGGTTAGAGCATTATGCGAAAAGGCTAAAGAGATACTAATGGATGAAAGTAATGTTCAGGTATGAAACTAAGTTCTTTCATTAAAATTTGCAATTTTCTTGAAAGCTTATTAACTTGCTATGAATTATTGTTAGTGTCTTTTGGTGTGTGAATGTGTGATTGGGACTTCTACCATCTGTGGTTGGAGTTCCAATGTTCCATAGCTTATAGAGACAATGTAGAGTATGGTTTGAACAAGTTTAGCTATTTGAAAGTATCGAAAGAGTTTTCTCTACTTACCTGAAAAAAGAACATTATTGTGTGTTCACCTTCTTAATGCACTTACCTTGGGTATTTCTGTAATCTGACAATAGCAAATTGATTGGGCTACTTAATCCTCTCAAATCTATCCAGTCGTCTGCTTTTACATTTCTATTTATATTAAATAACTTTTTTCCCTTTTCTTTTTATGATGTCCTTTTCCTTCATGAAATACAAGCATCTCTCACTGGCTAAGTAGTGGTTATTATGTGATTCTCATTTTGTAATCTTTTTAATACTAGTAGCAGCTAATATTGCCTTCTAGGTGACAGTGACTGGATTTTTTATAGGCTATGTGATTCAGTATTTAAGATTTTTAAGCCATTCATTCTGTAACATTTGTAATGCAGCCAGTGAAAAGCCCTGTGACAATTTGTGGGGACATTCATGGGCAATTCCATGATCTTGCTGAACTTTTTCGGATTGGTGGGAAGGTAATTGTTTTAATTTCTATAAAGCTTGTATTATATTTTTATGCTAAGATGAAGTCCATCATTGTCTTACTTTATGTTGTAATTTCCATATGAGTTCTACCTATGATCTCCACCTACCTACCCATCCACCACCATTAGGCAACTACCACTACTACCTTACTAATTTACTTTTCACAAGTAAAAGGAAAGAAGAGATGTACTTCATTTAACTGTTATTAGTAGAAATGCAATCATATGTTTATGTGTGTCTGTGTGTATCCTTGTTATGCATGTTTTATTTATGTATGTATAGTGATGCCAATGATATTACAATTTAAAAATTGTAAGAGCTTACAAAACAAAACTAATCTTTATTTAACATTAAAAAACTGTGCTTTTTTGGGTGGTTAAATGAGTGGCATTAGTTTTAGTGTTGTATCCACCCTATTTGCTACACCAGAAATTTACCGGGATCTCTAGACTGTTTCAAAGCAGTAAAATCACTTTCACTTGTGCTATTTCATGCATTATTATAAATATAGGTGCCAATAATGGTTCACATAGGTTTAATATACAAGTAATTAACACTCTAGCCATACAAGTTTCATTATCACTTAGGAGCATGTGAACTACTGGTTCTGTGTTCTTATTTATCAATTTATGTTGTTTTTTATTTGCAGTGTCCTGATACAAATTATCTCTTTATGGGAGATTATGTGGACCGCGGGTATTATTCGGTTGAAACTGTTACTGTAAGTAACTAAACTCTTGGGCTTTCTACTTCATTTATGACACTTTTCTGGTCTTAATGGTACTTCTTCTACATTTTGGAGATGCATTTCTCCATAGATTTGGAAAATTATGTATAGTTCCCATACTAGTTATCTACACTTTCATATTATAACCAAATTGGAGGTGCCCTTGGACCACCCAAGGAGAATGATTGAAATAAAACTTAGCTACACATTGACACATTGCGAGTCACTGAAACATTTTAATTGTGGCCATCTTTCAGCTTTTGGTAGCTCTGAAAGTGCGCTATCCTCAGCGAATTACAATTCTTAGGGGAAACCATGAAAGTCGACAGGTAATATATGACATGAATCTTTTTCCTCCACTTGCTTGTAATTCAGTATAGTCCCCTTTCTGATTAATTGCTGGACTATTGCTTTGGGATGTGTACTAGGTGATTCAATTTTGTCATTATTATACTTCATATTCTTTTCAATTTCATTTATTCGTTTTGATGCTTTTGAGTGGAGGGTGAGGGTTTGTGTGCCTCAGATACTGGCTTTCCGCTTTCTTACCCAAGTTATGTTTCATGGGTGGCTAATATTTAACTTATTTGTACTCCTTGTTATGTGGGTTTTGAACTGAGTGGGATCTTTAATTTGTTTGAGTAGGTTAGGCAAGGGTGCTTCAAGTTCAGATCTTAAAACATGTCTAAACTTTAAGAGCCTTAATGTATCAGATGTTATTTACTTAACCTTCCCCATTTTAGTGTTAGATTGCATATTGGCTTCGGTTTACTCTTCTTCTTCTTTTTTTTTTTTTTTTAAGTCCTTGGTTGTTGACACAAATTGATAGGAAGATGTGTGGCCCACATCCCTCTGGGTGAGGGTTTAGTTAGTTAGAATTTAGAAATAAGCTTATTGTTCTTGTATTGTTAAAACTTGTGTAATTATTCCTGTTTAATGCCATGTGCTGAATGTTGATTGCTAATTTTGATGCAGATTACACAAGTCTATGGGTTTTATGATGAGTGTTTGCGGAAGTAAGTTCCCCATGTTATATTGCTACTTTAACTCGAAGTATATGTTGATGTTGCTGCTGTAATGCTTAAAGTTTTGTAGAGAACTTCGCTGACTCTACCCCTTAGATTAATGTGGTTGTACTCGACAACCCAGTGTATCTTGATTTATGTACAGATACATTTACATTATTTAAAGAGTAGCTAAAACCATTGAAATTAAAGTTCAATACGCCATAATAAGTGCACTATGATAAAAATCTCTCTGAACTACTGAACTAGTATCATTGTAACTTTGTTTTTCCCCCATGGGGTTAAGGTCGGGGCTTTTCACAGATTGGTGAGAATGGATTTTCCTCCTTTTTCGGTCAGCGTTCTTTGCTTGCTATTGTGCACAATTTGAGGATTGTCTGTTTGCATAAATCTTTAAAATGCTGTTATTAGTGTCACGATACATAAAACTTCCATCTTTCCTTCTCAGGTATGGTAATGCTAATGTTTGGAAGACATTCACGGATCTCTTTGACTATTTTCCTCTGACTGCATTGGTTAGTAACTTTTATTATATACCTTTCTGTCCAATCCCATAAATAAACTATTCTATGAAATCAAGTATCACATTAAGAACTGTCTTTTATATTTTCTGCTGGCTGATTTCTGCTAACATTTGGCTATTTATTATTCTCTACATGCCAGAAATTAAATTTTTCTCTCAAGTTTCATGATAACAACTGTCTTTTTGTTAATCATCTCTTTAGCTCTGCCTTGATGATGACAACAGTGTACACCACTGGATTGACAACTTTACCTTCTTGGAAAAAGTTACTGAAAAAATGGCATACTATGTATGTGAATTCTAGGTTGAATCCGAAATATTTTGTTTGCACGGTGGTTGTCTCCATCTATTGAAACCCTTGATAATATAAGAAGTTTGATCGTGTTCAAGAAGTGCCACATGAAGGCCCCATGTGTGATCTTTTGTGGTCTGACCCTGATGATCGTTGCGGTTGGGGTATCTCGCCTCGAGGGGCTGGATATACCTTCGGTCAGGTACTTTTTTGCCTCCTAATCTACAGAGAATTAGATGGATTTTTGAAAAATTTTTGGTGAGCCTTCTATCTAATATTCTGCATGTTACTTTTTGTAGGACATATCTGAGCAATTCAACCATACAACAGTCTGAAACTCATAGCCCGAGCCCATCAGCTAGTTATGGAAGGATATAACTGGAGCCATGTAATGATCTTTACCTCCTAGTTTTAAGATCGATCATATATGATCATTGATAGGTTTTCAGCTATTTTTCCACATTGTTTTAAATGCCTCAGGAACAAAAAGTTGTCACCATTTTTAGTGCACCAAATTACTGTTATCGTTGTGGAACATGGCCTCGATTTTAGAAGTTGATGACAGCAAAGAACATACATTTATTCAGGTGCTTATTCTTTCTTACATAGTAGTCATTTACGTTTTGGTCCATTTACCTTTTATTGGTGCTACTTTACATTTTCACTTGTTGCATGTTCGTATAGCACATATGATCTGCTGTCATGATTTATGTGTTATGTATATTCGAGTTTTCTATTTTTACTTGGTTCACATGCATGGTAAATTGATGGGTGTTTCTGACGTGGCTGCAGTTTGAGCCTGCTCCAAGAAGGGAGAGCCCGATGTTACCGGAGAACTCCCGACTACTTCCTGTAAAGCATCTGACAGTTGCTGATTTGTATTGTCTTACACTATAGCTGGTTTTGTGCTCTACATATTCCATATGTTGAAGACTCGGTCATCGTCTTGCGAACTAAGCTTTTGGGGCCAAAGCCCGAGAGGGCAAGAGGCATGTAAAATGGTACAACACAATGTCCCCTCGATTCAAGTTACATTCTAACTTATCTTTAGGCGTAATAGAAGTGGGGAAATCCAGCAGCTGCAGACTGCAGTGCTGTGTATTGTGTCATTTCATGGATCCTCTTTTTTTTTTTCCCTTTATTTTTATTTTTATTTTTATTTTTCCATTTCTTGTTAATTATTAATTTCCATTTCTTTGTTTCATTGCAAATGGACATGTAGTGTATAACTATGTATAAGGTTAAGGATTCAGTTTCTGCTGTTTCTGTTACTGCTTGCCTTGTTAATGTAACTGCAATACTTTGGCCTGTTGTTAATGGGGTTCAAGCCTTTCATTTCAACCTAGTTCTTGGATGTATTTTCTTGAAGTTTTGTGTCAGAATTTTATTGAGTGGCATATTTTGGCTGTTTTCTTGTCAACAGGCAAACATGTTTGTCTGAATCTGAACAACATTTTCTTTTTGTTCCTAAGATTACTCCTCATGTTGGAAGTACTGTTACCGTAATGCTCAAAAGATTGGGCCACAATGGGCTTGCTTTCAAATTCATGGCTTTGAGAGCAATAGTTATACCATGTCACATCTACTACATGTTGATTGTGAACATTCAGTATATAAATTGTGAACATTCAGTATGTTTATTGTGTATTTTGGACTCAGTCCAGTCCACAAAATAATTTGCCCTTTGAGAGTGCCTTGTCTTAGAGTCAACCCTACACTTTGCAGCTAGCTGTTTCTTTAGATAGGTTAACCAATTGTGTAATATTTTGAGAGTGTAACTTTATTGGTGAATGAAGGAAATTGTGAAATCAAACTCACATTTTACTGCTGACTCCCCTTGATAGAAAAACCAATTGAGTTATATCGATCCAAAGGTGTGTAACTTTATCATAATAACGTAAGAGTGTTTATGCATAAAGTAAATTGTGAAATCAAACCGTACACTTTACCTTGGATAGGTAAACCATTCCGCTTGTCTCCAAGGTAGAAAGGCCATTATTTGGGGTAAAAGAACTAACAGAAAGCTAAGGAAAAAAAATTGAGTATTTATGCACAATATGTATACTTGGAACAAGCAAGAAGGGTTTGCTCATGAATATATATATATATATATATATATATATATATATATATATATATATACTTGGTTGAAGAAGGTTTCCAGGTCCAAAATGTACCAGGACACAAGATTTCCAGCAAGGTTTCCAGGTCCAAAATGTACCAGGACACAAGATTTACAGCAAGGAAATAGATTATAGATCGACACAATCAATTACACACACACACACATATATATATAACCTCCCATCTTCTCAAAAATGTGTTTTTTCCCATTCTCTGCATGAGATTCACGAGGGAGCTCCAATTCCTCCTGCAAAATCACTATTTCTGAATCTTCTGAACTTTTAAAGTTTTAATCGGAAACGGGGTTTGCTCGCATCGCGCTTAAGCTTCATCATGTGACTCAACACTTTGGTGTACCGGCTAACCATGTGCTTGAACTTGACGCCGTTAGACCCCCCGCCGTCAGCCGCCGCCGGCACCACCGCCACCTGAAGCTGCTTCTCTTCCGCCGTGAAGTATTCTCCGAGAGAAGTCCCTCTCCGGCCGCCGCCTTCAATCAGCTGCTTCAAACTCTTCTTGCTCCGATCACTATTATTGCTCTCCTCATCATCATCATCCCCTTGAATAATCCCTTCATGATCATCACACACTTCATTCACCACCTGATTCATCTTCACTGTAGCACTGATGCAGTTTTCTGCAGATTCTTGAATGTTGATGGGGTTTGAAGTTATTGGCTTCCTTGTCCTCTTTGACATGGTGATATCATAATGGGGTTTTCTTGACAAAAATTCACTACCCATGGCAAAAAGATTCAATCTTTCTCTCTCTCTCTCTCTCTTTGAGTTCAGTCTGATCTAGAGTACAGTTGATGATAGGGAGAAAGGAGAGTGGACAATAATGGTGGATCTTGAATTATATGGTGTGTTTTGGATTGCTTAGAGGGCAGTTGGCCATTAAGATGGCAAGATGTCAGTTTTCTTGGATGGCTTTTTCCATAAATCAAATCATTATGTGGTGTTAACAATATACATACCATTCACCTAATCTCTTTTAGAAGGCTGATTGAGACACCTAATGATCAGTGAAGAGTAAAAGAGCTAAGATTTACTGTTTATAATAAAAAAAGGTGTTGACTCAAGTGAAAAAGGTTTCTGTTGTTTAAACATAAAAGTTAGAAATCGGATTTATGTATATACAATAACACCCTTATGAGAGTTGTCTCATAATGAAATTTAATGGAGATTCAACTAAGTTAGTTTCACTTTTGCAAAATTTGGATACAAGGAAAAAAAGAAAGAAAAAGAAAGAAGTGGCAATCTATACATGTATGTGGAACAATCTTAATAAGCTAATCTCAAAAAGTCATGAATTTTTCTTGATTTTATTAATGGCTAAGATTGCTGATTTGTAGGATTTCTTATCTAAGATATGACTTTGGCCAGCCTTCATTTTCTTAGTTAAGAGTGTTTCTGTCATATTACTTTTTTTGGGTAGGTAACTTTCATTCTTTACACTGACTGCTAAACCTTTAATCTTCATATTAAAGATTAAGAAGTTCTCAATTTGGGCCTCAAATTACTACTAAATTATGGGCTTTTTAGTCTAATAGAGAGAGGAAATCCACTTTTATATGTGCTATCATGTTAAAAAAAAAAAAAATTGGGTTAAGTTTAACTTGAGTAAGAATCAAATTTCGTGGTTTGGTTTAGAACGAATCCACATTAATTTTATAACGGTGCGTGATGGGGATATATGGAGTGTATATAACAGTTTCTGATCAGTTTCTGATCATTTTTACTTCAATGGTATGTTTCCTGACTTGTGAGACGGAGAAGTCGACTTTTTCCAAACGAACAGACATATTAAGTGTCTTTTCAGCCATTCCATCAATTTGAGTTGTCTCAGTACAAACACGTGATACAATCAACCTGACTGACCTGTAGACAAGCGCCATACCTCGTTAGCAGAAATTTCAGCGTGTATTTCTTAGTTCGATGCATAAAAACTAGATTGTTCATAATGAACTTTTTGAACTAAACTCTCATAATACCTCTCAATCTTACTAGAGCTTCCCGATCACAAACTCTAGTGACCTATAGTGTACTAAGAATCACATACATTGATACATATAAATCATTGCTTTCTTCCTTAAGAATCTATCTCACATTCTCACCTACATATTGGTATAACACATTATAATTGGATAATTAGCACTATTAGTATGAATATCAGGTGTCATATGGGAAAAAAAAACAAACTCTCAATTGGGCCAGAAATTTCTTCTAAACAATGGGCTTATCAATATGATAAAAGAGAGGGGAGAACAAGAGTGAAAAGAGCCTAAGTAGAGGTAAATTATACCATAGATCAGGGTCAACATTGTACGATGGATCAATATTTAATATGACATTCAAATTATGTAAATCATTGAATGTGCCTGCAGTTAAAGAATAACATGTATATAAATAAGTTGAATGCATATAATATATTAACTACATGAACATAATATATAAATTGTAAACACATAATATGTAAATTGTACGCATATAAATATATTATTAACATATTATTATGCGTAACTAATTAACAAATTATGTATTTTCAATTTATTTATATACTTACGGAGTATAATTTATTAACTAAAAACACATAAAATATTAACAGTACATATACTCCGTATGATTTTTAAATCAGAATCCGGTATAACAATTGTGAAGTAGGCCTAGGAAACAAGAATAGTGTATCTAATGAAAGAAATGTTTGACTATGCAAGAGATTCCTGGTCAGTCTGGAACTAATAAACAAAGTAGTACTAAAGTACAATTGTGTATTAATGTTGCAATAGTGATGGACTGACGGATAATGGATTATTAATACAGATTTGGCCATTTGGTTCTGTCTCCCTTTTCAGGTTTTTCTGTTGTCTAGCTCTTGTCACTATCTTTTTCTCCAGTCACATGTACTGTATAAATATCTCCATTTTCTCATCATCCCTCTTTGATTCTACCAATTTTTTATTTTTTATTTTAAATAGTTTAAAAAAATAATAAAAATCCCGAGCCAGATAGTTCTCAATTACCCCAAGCCTCGAATCTTGTAGAGGATATATATTAGATAGTCAGTAACATAATTAACTTATTAATTAATTTTAATTTATTTGATCATTTTTAATTGTCTGATTTGGTTAAATAGCTAATATAAGTGTTTGATTAATTAATTTTTTTTGTAACAACTTATTGTTCCAAAATGCTAAAACTCAAAAAGTTGTTCAAAGCAGTTTTTTTCGATCAGCTTTTTAAGAAAATCATTTTGCATGTAATCAGCTAACAACTACTTTATGAAACATCTTTTTACAATCAGCTAATGCTATCAACTAGTCAAACCAGTAACTCAATTGGCTAACAACTATTTACCAAACATTCCCAATATATCTTAATAAGTACTCCGTATTTATTAAAAGCTTGCTACATTGGTTGGGTGCGCACCCATACTATGTTACTGGTAAGATCGAACCCATACTTTGTAGCTATGAGTACTATTGAGCCTTAGTTTACTTTGATATTTAATTTTATAGTATATGCATTAAAATTTAGCGTTTCAATTTCAGTGGTTTGGAGCAAACTATCGAGGAACTAAATGATTTTTTTTGGTGTTTTGACTGGGGTCAAAATATCAGAATGGTGGATCCATCATTTACGAAACATGCCCATACTCAATTTTAATTACAAATGGTAATTCTGATATGATTGTGAGTGCTCACATGCATTTGATTGATTAAGCCACTAGTGATAATATGCCAATTGAAAGTGACGAGGATAAGTGTTATGGAGTACAATGTTTACTTCATTTAACTATTCATTACTCGATTGGACCATCTATATGTAATTAATATTTCTAGTAAGTTATAATTACTCTTAAATTATAATTTCAATATTCATATTAAATGACTACAAAAGTTCTGCATGATGTTAGTAATGTTGGTTCGATTTTAATTGGAGTGCCGATTTGTATAAAACTTTAACAAGATATAACACTGACTGTTTAACTTAATTAGTTTGATTTAAACTTATTTTTGAAAATATAATTATTTTTAAATTGGGAATGGTTTTTGCATTTATTAATTATTACCTATAAATTGTCTAGTCTGTATTAAGTAGATAAATAAGTTATATACAGAGTTTTTATGTTTATTAACTTAGTTTGGTCTAAACCTTTGGTTGAGTTATAGGGAAGTTGAAATGGTTCAACAACATGAATAATACGTCTAGTCTCTTATGCTATTAACTTTCTTCAAGATTGACCCGAGCTTAGTTGGTTGAAAAACGTGTTAATTAACCAATTATGCCATGCCTACAATAACAATGCGTTGTTTATAGACTCGATTCTACCTAGAGTAGCTAGAGTAGCTGTGCGTTATTATTTTTTTGGGTCTCATTATACTGTATCTTAACTTTCTTATTTCTATCAAAACAAAGGATTAACTCGGACTGGACCTTACTTCGATATAATTTATGTTAGAATAATCATTTTTGTATGGTTTGGTTTTAATTTAGTAGCTTCAAATGCCTCCAATCAAGAAGGGTGAGTATGAACAGTTCAGTTAGTCACATTGATAAAATTTAGAAAGAAAGATTAGAGACCGAGTTTCACAAACAACAATGTGAGAATAATCTCTTAAAGTGAGAGGTTGAGCTGAGTTAAGTTGAGTTAACAAGGCGAGTGATAGGCATCAAATGGTTGGCATTGTTGTGCATAAATGCAGAAGGTAAAGGACGATTGAGGGAGCGATACGATACGGACATAGAAAGTTTGAAAATGAAGTCCCTGCCATGTTCCTTTTTGTTCAATCTTGTCCTATTCTATCTAACTTCATTCATTCATCAAAACAAACTGCCAATGTCGATTACTCCATCTATGTTTTCGCTTCTTCCTCGTACTCTGCGCCCCCATCTCTCTCTTCTGCTCCATCTTCGCTGTTTTCGCTCCCTTCTGCGAACCAAACCGACACCTGTCCGTCACTGCGCTCCCTCCAACGCCGTATTGAGATTCCCCACCCATTTTCTTTCTCTTAAATCTCTTCCCAGTTTCGTTTCGGGTTTTCTGGTTTCTGGTCCTTTCTGACCGCCATTAATGGCTTCCCTCACTCCCGGCGTCTTGCTCAAACTTCTCCAGAATGTCGACGACAAAGACGCTAAAGTCGTAGGTGAACACCGCTCTGCTCTCCTCCAGGTATCTTCAACGTTAAATAATCTAACGGTACAGAATAGTCTACAAGAAATCTAACATCGTAGTAGTGAAATGGAGATAGTCTACAAGAAACCTAACCTCGTAATAGTGAAATGGAAATAATAGTCTACAAGAAACCTAACCTCGTAGTAGTGGAATGGAAGCAGAAGCATCGTTGATTTCCAGCCACAGTTAATATAGGGCGCCTCTTAGATTGTAGACCGTCAACTATCACGCTTGACTCAGAACCTTAGAACCTTAGATGGTGTATTGTTTTTGTTTTTTATATTTTATAATGTTGTCTTGTTCGTTTAATGTTTGATTTTTTTTTTTTGGTCCTGGTTTTTGGATTATGAACTTTTTAAGGTGATAAGCATAGTACCTTGGCTGGACGATGATCCATGGAAGAGCAGGGGATTTTACCTGAGAGTTTCAGATTCCGAGCATTCAGCTTACGTTTCCGTCTCTGACGAAGACGCCGAGTTGATACTGAGTGACTCGGTTCAACTCGGGCAGTTCATCCACGTGACTCGGCTGGACGCGGGGTCCCCTGTGCCGGTGCTCCGGGGACTGAAGCCGGTGGCGAAGCGGCGGCCGTGCGTCGGAGAGCCGAAGGATTTGATTTCCAGCGATTTTTTGACGGCTAAAAGCCGGTCGGAGCCGAAGAAGATGAAGAAGAAGAATGGGGAAGTGAGGAAAATGGACGCAAAGGCGAAAGAATCAGTGAAGAGTGAAGATTTGAAGGGTAGAAGGCGACATTCCATTGATGCTGGGAAGGTTGAAGGGATGGAGATGAAGAGAGTGAGCTTGGATTCCATGAGAAGAGGATGGGACCCGAGTCCGAGTGGGAAAAATGGGTCCAACTCTATATCTAAGAACAATCCTCTCAAGAGCTTTAGCCCAGATTCTGTAAGTCATGATTGCAGCAAACCCAATTTTTATTGTTTTACTTAACTGCAGTGATGTTCAAATTAGGGGAAACCCCACAACCTTTTTGGTAGGTAAATTTCGTCTTGTAACCCTAATTGAACCAGTCTAGGCTACTCATAGTTGATCAGCTCAAATCAAGAAAGCAGATTCAAATCGTGACCTTGTATAGTTACAAGTGTGGATGTCTACATAAACAGCTAAACTAGTCTAGGTTACTCATAGCTGACCAGCTCAAATCAATGAAAGTGAAACAATGATTCGAACTCGTGACCTTATAGATACAAATGTGGATGTCTTGCTATCTTGGATGTGATTAACCGTTATTAACCTATTTGATTTGAGCCAATAAATTATAAGCAACTTAGACTAGGCTGGTTTACCTCCTTGTGTCCTTTGTCAACTAAGATTATAAGGTGGAGTTTACCTAGTGTTTAGTGCATACTTTCTGAGTAGTGATTGTGGATTTCTTGATCATCCGATGGTCTTAGTGGTTCAATGTATTCTGTCCTGTTTGCAGGTTTGTTCTCAGAAAAAGGTTTCTTTGGAAAAAGATTTGACACCAAGGCGCATAAGCATGGGTGCTTCACCACTTCAGAACAAGAACATCATTGTATCGCCGAAACTGGTCAGCAAACCTTCTAAGAAAGATGTCCAAACATCCCAGGACGATGCTCTTCCTGGTCATTTAATGAAGGTGGATGTCGGCCTTAAGAATCTGTCAGACTCGAGGGTATTCTGGAGTTCTCTCCCGTCGCCCATTCATTGTCTTGGGAAGGTTGGTCAAGAGCTAATGTGTATGTCTTGTTCTCGTAATCATTGTGCCATGCTTATGCTGATGCGAGGCGTTTTCTTTGCAGGAAGTTATGGCTCATAGGAACGCTGCATTTTGCTCTGCTATGCAGGCGTTAGAAGAAGCTTCTGCTACAGAAGGCGTCATTCATTGCATGAGGTTGGAACACAATTCTCAATTATTTGATGTTCTTAGTATTCTAGGCATCATGTTTGTGTGACTATTCGGTTTTAGGCATTTGATTTCAATATGTTGCCCGAGTTTTCGAGTTATGTCACTTCCATTCTCCCCGAATTTATCTTCACCTTGTATATGCTAGTTTATGTCACTTGCATTCTCCTCGAATTTATCTTTGCCTTGTGTATGTTAGTTAACGTCCCTCGTGGCTTCCCCTTCCCATATCGTTAGCATGTTTGCAGAGCTATGCGAATTGTCGGATAGAAGCTCTGCTGGACAAGTGGTGGAACGATTTCTGCACCTTCAGGAAAGAATGCAGAGCGCGGTTGCTGTTATTTATGCTCTGATGAACAGGAGAGCTCTCGAAACGAAAAGCAAAGATGGTTTTAGCTTACAATATTCGTTGCCAGAGACGTGCAAGAACACGGTTAACAAAAATGCAGCGTTGTGGGTTCAGGCTGCAGTGGACACAAACCTCTCCAGGTTTTGTCTGTTCTCGAATCATCAGCAGAAAGGAGGCATTTCGAATGGCGAAAAGCATTATTGTGCTATAATAGAGAACAGTCCGAAGAAAACCGAGAGTGAGAACCTTTCACCTAAAGATAGGAAAAGCCCGAGAAACCACGGAGCTGACGTGCCAAATAGTAACACGAAAGGGCAGCCTTCTCGTCCAAGACGGTCCATTTCAGCTGCTCGGAACACAGATGTTGGAAGGCAAGTATGGTCCAAAGGCGATGGGCTCAAGGATGCTGCAACCTTAGCTGAGAAGTTGCTGTCTAATTCCCGAACGTGGTTTCTGAATTACTTAGAGACTAACCTAGACGTGGCATTCGGAATGCAGAAGGGCGAAGGGAACCCTGAAATCGTTAGGCTCCTGGGACAGCTCAAAAGGGTTAATCAGTGGTTGGATAACTCCAGACCGGAAGGAGATAAACCCGATGAGAGTATCGAAGGCCTGAGAAAAAAACTGTACGGGTTTCTGCTAGATCATGTTGTAGTTTAGACCATTTAGTTGTAGATTGCTGCCATCACAGATTCATAGCTCAATATCTCCCCCGATTAATCTAAATCCCGACATGACAGAAGTTAAGGTAGAGACGGTTCCTGACTTCCTTTGCTAACTCATTCAATTTATCCTAACTCTCTGATCAGATCAAACAGAATTAAAGTTGAAAACTGCTCGATTTGCTCGTACTTTATGTTCTTGGAACTGATCAATTCTTATGAAATCCTCTGCATATTTTGTTGCTTTTTTTGTCATTATGGTTTCCAGATCCATATGAATTAGTGCAACAGGGATGAACTATATGTGGTTCAGCTTTAAATCATTTCATTTTTTACACAAGGATTTAAGAAGTTTTTTCTTTCTCATATATGTAAGAATCATGGAAAAGCAGAAAACTATATCTACTGAAGAAAATCCCTGCAGGCTTTTCATACTTTCAGCGAGCAGAAACCGAATTCTTGGTCGATTTCTCTGAATCTTTCTCGGCTGCAGAGGAAACGGGATGAGTGCTCTTTGCCCACATCTTCATTCCTTTGCAGGACATCATGTGTGCATGCAGCTTCTCAGGGTTGAATGGCTTCCCACATTGCCTGCAAAAAGAAAGAAAAACAAAAGATTTCATTTTGGGTTATGAATTTATGATCATTCATGTTAATGTAGTTCTTCTGATGATGACAGCTTGTTCATTTGACTTACGAGCAGTTCGGAGACTTGTAGGTGCCGGAGAATGATCTCCGGCCGCCATTGTATACCCCATCGCTGCAGCTTTTCCTGAAACCAGTTGCATATTCATTATCGATTCTTTCGGAATCCATGAATGCGATATTAGGTGTACATGCATTTTGGGAGAAGGTTCCCCAATAAGGCAATAAGTCAATAAACTTTATTTAAAGAGTTAAATAGACCATTTAACTTTTAGAAGTTGGTTAATTAGGTTATTTAAACTTTAGAAGTTGTAATTAAGTTTATCAAATCAGTTATTGATTTATAATAACATGTAATCAGAGTTTTGATGATATTTGGCTAGTTCTAGCAATGTTCACGATTCAAATTGAGGTTTAACAATTTATACAACCTACTACTTGCTTTCTCGGCTGAAAGAGGCAATGAGTAGGTCTCAGCTTTTATGTAAATTTTATTGAGGGAATTTCGATGACATGCTATTAAAGGTCTATAAATGATTTTTGAGTTCTAATACACAAAAATAACTTATTAATTAATTTAATTATAACTTTTTAAAGTTTAGCATAATTAACTTTTTGTATAAATTTTAGTGGTTTATTTGAATATTTTTCAATGCATTTTTTTTTATTTGATGCAATTAGTAATTACCTGGGTTTACTCTGGTGTTCTTGGTTCCAATTAGTGCGATAGATCCTCTGAGACCCTCCGACCTTCTCCGGTTTACATATCTCCGCCGAGGTTCTGACATCCTTATCCAACAACGGGCTACCGGAGACCGGCCGGCGCCGCTGCATCGGCAAAACAGCCGAATCATTAGTATCCACGGTGCCGCAAGAGATTAAGTTTCGGAAAATGCTTGAACCTCCGGCGCCGGAGCTGCTCCGACTCTTGCCGAACGTCGTGGAATCCGAGGTTGTCGAGCGCGGCGTGCCGCCGTTCTTTTCCTCGTCGCCGCGCTTCTTCTTCGCGAACAGCGAGCGAAGGGATGAGGATTTCTCGCCGGCGGCGTCGCTGCGCCTTCCGCCGTGCATCTCTTCTTCTTCTTCAAGCTTCGCCGGCTCCGGCGCCGGGGAATCGTCGGTCAAAGTCGAGGTTTCGGAGCCGAACACGGGAGATTCCTCTTCGATCTCCGAGGATGTTTTTCTCGATTCATCCGAGGGTGTTCTTGGCGATTGATGATGAATTTGATCCGTTTCTTCTTTTGCTGAAGGATTTGAGCCTTTGGCTTCTTCTTCTTCTAGCAGTGAATCTTTTTGCATGGGCACAACTTTTTCACGGTAACAGTGTTCTAAATAATTAGCAAAATTAATTAGAATTTCAAGAACTGCTTCAAGTCTCTATAGGGAACAATTATGATATTTTCCCCCTAAAAAAATCTAGCATTAGTGCATTTAATGCTCATTTTCTCTATGGATGGTAGCCAATGAGGTATAGCCAACTCTTTCGCTCCCGACAAAACATCTAGGAGGACTGAACATAGAAACATGATAACTTAACTCAACTGAACACATAGACTACTGTGACCAGTTGAGCTGCTCATGCTGACTAACTCGATACCAATTTCTCAACCTGTTAAAGGTTGTTGGAAAAATCACCTCATGCCACTAGACCACAATGTCATTAAGGACTATAAAATATCTATTATTATTATTATAAAATTAAAGATTAAAGCTTTTATCCCATTGATGTGACATTTAAATGGTGATGCTTTTTTTTTTTTTTGACATTAAAAACATGTTTATTAAAAGGAAATGGGGAACAAATTAAAAAGGAAACAATAGATTAGATAATGAAAATTATTTGCTGCAAATACTCCTAATAAGTAGACTTGCCTTTGGTAGGTGTAGACGAGGAAATTTCGGATCCTTTAAGGACATATTCATTGTCGGAAATAGGTGTTAGAAGATCATCGTCCACAAGGTCTTGCCATACATATCCTGTCTTGTATTTCCTGTATTAATCTTGCTAATTAATTCCTTAATTATTTTCTTTACAAAATTAAAAAATAAAAATACACACACAGATGTTCATTACTAGTTTACTACTAACCTCTTGTATGACCATGCATATGACTCCGGCAATTCTTTTCCCCTCAACTCTCCCATCCATCTCTTCACATCTACATTTCCATAATAGTAAAAGATTTTATGACAAATATATATATATATATTTTCAAATATAATACAAAATTTCTTGCAAACTCTATACATTGAACTTAACATTGTACACAGTTACTCTATTCATAAAGTTCAGTTTCGAGATTTTATGAAAAATATAATTAACACAGTTGAGAATCTTCGAATTTCCATCCACTAATGGAAGGTGGATGAAAATTGAAAATTTTTGTCCCCTTCCCATTGTAGATGTAAATTCGTATGTGTTTTTACAGTGGACGAAAAGTGAACAGAAATTTCTATTCACTTTTAAGTAGTCGTTAATTCAAAAAATTTTAACCATATCTATGTAATTACAACGTTACTAACCTCGAAGACGGACCCCGTGGCGGGAGAGGTGGTGGACGCGGATGAGATGGGGGTGTTCGATGCGGCCATTCCGGCTGAGGAAGTAGACGATGTGCAGCTTCCGAACCTCCGCCGCCGCAGCGGCGGCGGCGGTGTGGTGGTGATGAGGCTCCATGAATCTCCTGCAAAAGGGACGTGCCACGGCCGGGACCGGCAAAGTAGTTACAAAGAGGAACAAAGTGCTTCTTTTTAGGACAGACATTATCAAAAGTTTAATCGCAATTAATTAACAACATAAAAACCATTGCGTGTTTAATTGTTTGATTAATAAACAACAACAGCAAATCGAAACCTTTGTCTGTGGCGTGCCGGCCCAATCTACGACACGGCGCAACACATAAACAAAACCTCGTCGTAACGTTAACCCAGATCCGCCGATTAATAAACAATAATTAGCATCCCCTAATTGCAGGCCCTAAATAGGTTTACCAATATTATAACCACCACTGTTCGTGTTTAGAGTGGAAAAAAGCTAAGTATAGACATATATATAATACATTCTTTAAAAAAATATATTTTCAAGAATATTATTGGGTTTGGAGATTGCCCTTGTGAAGAAGATGAAGAAGAGTGGGGGAGAGAAAACGAGGGTGTATGTGTAGATCTTAAGCTACCAACAAGCAAGTATGTAGCCTAGGAAGTTTCTATAATTTTATTTAAGGTAAAATATTAGAGTAAAAATACAAAATTAAATAATATTATTCGTAAACTCCTCTCATGTGTAATAATCTACAAATCTACAAATTATACAGAAGTGATAAATTATTTCTTAAATGTTAAATCCCAACCCTAGGTGTCCCCCAGGCTCCGGGTGAAGGAAGTAAATCATGGTAACTCAGCTGAATATTAGGTAAAATTGTGTGACCGAACAAACTGGAAGGAGAGGATTTTGACAAAATCGACAATAATTATACGAGAATCATACTTTACTTGCTCAAATATCCAATTTGAGAGATATTATTGATATTTATTTATTTCTATATTAAGTGATTTAATAATGATAGATTACTTACTATAGCCGAGGATCGGACAGCTTTTAGAGATTTGACCATTAATCTTTTTGTTCTTCCCAAACACGGTCTCTAGCTTTAGGGTATCCCCTATGATTTTACAATAATGATCGTGTAATGTGTATGTCTATTTGGGTCGGATATATTTTAAAGTTTTGTTTAACCCAAAGTTTTTTTTTAAAAATAAAAAAATAAATAAAGTCGTTTATTTATGTAGCAATGTGGAGTAATTAGCAAGAGAACTGTTAATACAATTTTAAAATTAAAAGACCCTTATAGTTTAGTGTCACTCGGTTGCACTCCCATATAGAAGTGAGTGGGTTTGAGCCTTTCTATGTTAAAGAAATTAGAGTTAGGCACTTTTTTAGTAAGAGTTAAACTCTACGAATGTGATCTGGACAGAAGAAAAGGATTTGGTCCAATGAAACTGAATGACCTAATTGCATGATGTGTATAGTGAAGATATATCCTATTAGATATTTATATGCCTAATTGGAGTGTATATAAGGCAATTACCTAAATGGCTAAATGATAAGGCTCATGAATAGGTAAACAATATTAGGAATACCATGTAAAACGGACTCGATTGAAAATGTGTTGGCAATAATCAAACTCATGATCTTTTGCTACTAGAATTATATTCTATCCACTCGCTCACCCTCTCGGGACAAAATTGTATAATAAATTATCAATTTATAAGTAGTCAACAAACACAATTACTTGTCTCATTTTTTTAAAAAACATATTTCATCATTTAATATAATATTTGATTCCAAAAATTGACATAAAAAGCATATTCCATTCCTTTTTATGCCTTTTAATGTATTGTAAATAGTTAAGGCCAACCCCTTTTCATTTGAAATTTCTATGAAGTGGTGAAATCTTGTTTATTGGGAAGAAAAGTGATATTTTGGTCTACTTTACTCACTATTTCTAGGATAATAGTACAATGCTACAAGATTAAAAAAAATCACTACCAAAAAAAAAAAAATAGTCTATTTCCAATGTACTTTAATGGTAGTGAATCATTTCAAGATATGTTGATATGTTTGAAAATCGAAATTCGTCTAAAAATTAATTGATATTTCAATTTAGGAAATTAATTTTATCAATAACTTCTTATGTCAGAAAAGTCATTGCAAATGATCTTAACAATAATATTTAACTATCTTCTGATGTAGTTCGATAAAATGAAAATCTACAATTTGTTGGTAGTGTTTTTTTTTTAAAAAAAAAAAATCAATTTGATGTAATTTTACATAATTAATTCATAATGTATCAAAGTTAATGAATACATACAGCAATGATGCCATTTGTCACACACTTCACTCTCGACAGTAACATTAGTTTATTTTTATTTTTAAAGTGGTTTAAATATTGTGTTTTCTAGGGGGAAGTGATATTTTATATTATTATTATGATGATAATGACAGATTTGGAGTATATAGTTTAATTCGCTGATTGATCCTATCTGATTTTAGGCTACCATTTGTCTGAATTGAATGTTCTGGACATTCCTATTTGTGCATAATAATACCAACCAACTAACTCCACCCACCCCCCCACACTCGGTAATATTAGTAATATAAAATAATAATAATAATAATAATAATAATAATAATAATAATTATTATTATTATTATTATTATTATTATTATTATTATTATTTTTTTTTTTTTTTGAAAACCAAACAAACAATTGATATACACTTTCGATTTATTAAATATAATCGTCCACAAATTTATATTTATCATTAATGAAGACATGTTAGAATTCACCAATTCCATCAAATGCTTTATAATTTAATGATATAAATTTATTATAGTTTGAGATAAAAAAATCATTAAACCCTCATTATCTCCACGCTTGTGCCATACAAATAAAATAAAGTTCAACAACTCCTATAACAAGTTAACAACCTCTTCTTGGAAAGGCCAAATTTGACATACAACCATATAATACTAGCAATAATAAACTTTATGACATATATGATATGTTGACATGTATGTTGTTGGCCGGTGGCCAGGTGACCTAATTGATTTTCTTCTTTAATTTATAGCTTATTAAAAAAAACTTTATACTAAATGAATAAAATACATACACAATAGAGAATCAAAATGAAGATAATCCAAAAAATATATTCACTATTAGAAAGCTCATGATTTTCAAATACCAAAAAATAGGTTAGAAATCCTAGAGTTCTTGATCGAAAATAGGTGTGTAAAATTCAGTAAAAAATTAGTTAATGAACTAAACATATAAATTTTGATTAATCATTGTTAACCAAAATTTTAGGATCGATTAACGGTAAAGAGTTATAAAAGTTTTGGTTAATGGTTAATTTGATTCGGAAGTGTTGATTAACCGAAGTACTAGGATATATATATATATATATATATATATTGTAATTTATAAATCATAATATTAAACTAAATTTTAAATTTTTTTTACTTATAATTTGTGGTGTAAAACTACGAATAGAAAATTTTCATTTATAAATTTTAAGAAATTTTAAATTTATTTAAAATAATTCGGTTAACCAAAAATAATTTGCATTCAGTTAATTTGAAAATAGGTTGGGAATTATGATTAAGTTAACGATAGATATTTTACAAAATCGGTTCAATTATTAACTAAATTAATCAAATGAATAGTCCTATACAAAAATAACCTTTTGGACTACTTTGGACCTAAAAAGTCCTTCATAGCTATTACATACCAACCACTCATCGATAGTGTTTAGTAACACTATCCACCCATGCACCAAAAGTGATTAAAAAAAATTTATTTAGCCAAGTTTAGGACGGTGGATAAAAATGAATCAGAAATACGGAAAAAAACCTAAAGAAAAGAAGAAATAAAATAAAAAGGTAAAGTCATGTATTGACCTTTTGATCGGCAAACGTTTCTGATGAGCAAAAGTGATTTCTTCCATGGGAAAAAGCATCCAAAACTTTCTCTTTTCTTCAGATATAAATTAGGCTTTCATATGCATCTTCTTTCCCTCCATTGATCTGCAAGTAACATCACTAAATAAGCTACCTATACGCGTACTTTAATTTATATTTCATAATTAAAACACCGGTCCATTACATTATTATTATACTAAGACTAATTACAATTAACCTTGAAATTTCTTATAAATAGTCTCCTATGTATACTACTAGTTTACAAGTTAAAGGTATCCGAAAAACAAAATCTTCAATTTCAAGAAATACCCATAACCCCACAAGTCCACCAATACATAATTAAGCATGCATATAATCCAATATATTATTGTAATAATCCAAAATTGGGAATACAGATGTTGAAAAAAAAAGAGGGGTGGGGGGGAGCCGGGAGGGGGTTTACCATCCAAATCAAAACAAAACAAGAAAATAACATAATATACTTCTTTGACTTACGGAGAAACTTGCAACTGCTATTCGAAAGTATGTTTTGGGTGAGGTTAATTCACCTTGTGATCTTAACTAACAAAAAATCAAAACGTAAATCAAGATAGATTGTTCACAGCTGACCGGCTAAAATTGAAAAGGCTAATAGGCAGCTCCACAAGGAGTCAATTAGTCGAACTTTAGAATTTATGGTTATCAATTGCATGACTAACTCGATTGGGCCGAGGTTGCCCCACGATAACATCATATTTTAATTTTAAGAGCAAGCCCAACAATATGGTTTTTGTTCAAATTTTCAAGGGCAACAAGAAAAGAGAGAATGAGAAGAAAAAAATGCACGTCACGCACCAAAAAATTAATTTTTTTTAGTGGACCTCATAAAAAACTAATCCTTGTAGAACATAGCATATCCTTGTATGTCTGAAAACTAAGAAGACATGCATGTGTCTCAAAACCTAAAAAGTATTTTAGGTTAACTCATAAACATTGACTATTATATACGTCAAATTCGAATTAGTTTCATAGTGGTGAAGATAACAGAATACACTGAGACAAAAGTATACATCTTACTTATGCAAGAATTCCTTACCTGGTCTTTGTGCATATCTTCAATAACCGAAAGCAAGCAAACATGAAGGGAAGTAGGTGTTGATGAAGAACATCATACGAACATCATCGGACATATATAAGGGAAAAGGTCAAAGAAAGAGAGCAGGATGTCGCTGTTTGGGTAACCGTAGGAAGTTGTTTGATGCTGAAATGTTGAGAGTACAAATACCAAAAGTCTGCGTGCCGTTTCAGGTGAGAGAGAGAGAGAAAGAGAGAGAGAGACGTCGTCGCATTGGCAGATGAAGGAGATGATCCTTCCCTGTCCTTTCGATTTATTTTAAGGTAGTCTTTGTTGTTTCCCATTTTATTAATCTTTAATTTATTTGTATGATAACCACTTTATAACAGATCACATAGCTAACAGCGAGTGACTATATATATATATATAACACATGTTTACATATAAAAATAATTTGACCTATAAAAATACGAATCAACGTATTAATGAAAACTAAATTTACAACTAGGTTTAAACGGTTCGACATGATAAAGAACCAACTGTTAATCTTGGTCCCTTGGCTGACCTCAACAGCTAACCCTTTAACCATGCCTCAAAATATATATTGGTTATATGTGTACATTTATATGTATCACATTCTTTTTTATGAAAACAATTGAATATAAAATCTATTACAATCAAAACTATTATTAACTTTGTGAGTACGGCCCTATAAGGTTAGTTATAATGTTATACGGAGTATATGTTACTCATTAAAATACATTATATGTAAGGTATAGATTATAGCATTAGTTATGAATAAAATATTAATATACTCATTCCAAATTATCCAATAAAAAATAAAAGTAGGATACCTATCCTACAAACAGCGATAATGTCAAGGAGCAATATTCTTTGAACTCAACTAACGATGACAAAATGTTATGTCTCCAACTATTATTATTATTATTATATATGCTATATATTAATTAATTAGTTAATTAAATGGTATGTAGTTATCTAGTCATGGAATTGAACTTCAAGGTAGGTGACATGATGGTAGCCGTAGACTCATGCTTAACGCTTTAATTTCCTCTACAACTACATACAATTTTTTTTTTTATAAAATAAAAATAAATCAAAAGGATGACCAAGTGAATAGATTAGCCAAATGCTTTGTGATTTGATGGTATTATTATTGTATTTGCATAATAAATATCTCATAATTTATTGAATAACTACTATAAATACGTTAGAGTGTACTAAAAAAGAAGTGGATAGATCACGATTTTTGTGCTTGAAAACCAGTCATGAGATTCGATTATCATCAACATCTTAATAATTTAGCCAGTTGTAAAGGTGTTTCTAGTGTAATTTATAAACTATTATGATAGAACAAATTCTATGTATTACATATGTATAATATGAAGGATTGAGAAAGGAAAAATATGAAAATTGGCTTAATTAAGGAAACCTATTTTATTAAATGTTTAGAGGTAGAGAGAGTACAATAGAAGAGAAGAGAGAAGGGTCTCTTGAGTCAAATGGCCTTTATATAAGCCTAGATATTGATTTTGACTATATGACCCTTGACCTGAATCGATTACAAAACTAGGGCAAGAACCGTAAAGGGAGGTCAAACCCGAGAAATATTTCTTATCATATTATACATAAGTCTATCATGTGTACACATTTGTGTAATAATAATATGTTTTTTCACGTTACAAAAAAAAATTATATTGATTAAATCTAATAGGCTCCCTCACACCCTCATAGAGACCACAACTTATGGGTAATACCCTAAAAGGTCCATTGGGCCAAAGCTCTGATTCATGGAGTGCTCAAAGCATGCAATTCGAGATTAATAATGAAGTGCTCTAGTTAAAGACCTTGTGGTCAAACGACATATATAATACTTACTTTTTTAAATTAGAGGTCACAAATTTGAACCCAACGACAGAGTCAATAGTACTCAAAAACAAAATAATGGAGTGCTCTAAGTCGCATAGGAGAATAAAGTTGTGGAAAATCAGGGTGGAAATGAATCAATAAAACTAGGGAGATGTTGATAACAATCCAAAAGTATTACGGTAATTTGATTTTTCAACAATTTATTGAGTTTATTGCAAGCCAAAATGCTTCAAATAAACTATTTTCCCACCAATAAAACTTATACTAAAACTATGAAAATTATACACCTAAAACAACCCATCACATTCTACCATCAAACGATCCGTCTCTTTGAGACAACTCCAATCGCTCTTTCAAACACACCCTAATAATCTTCATCACCACTCCAATTATCTTTCCCCTTAGGACCAGTGGGCCCTTCTTCACCCAAAACCTCACTAGGAATATTCTTAATGATATTCTCCAAATCCTCTTTCAATTTTCCCGGCAAAAACCTCTCCACCTTCTCCAACTCCTTCTCAAAATCATACTCAATTTTGGGACCCCATTCTCTATCAAAGTTCAGCCATGGCGGCTCCACAACCGCCGACCCCAAATACTCCGCCGACACCACCGAAAAACTCGCCGCCGTGTCGATGTACACGTCACCTCTCTCCGTGTCGTCCCTTATCCCTATATCATCGCCGCCCAGTAACACTAGCCCAGGCGTCGGATACGACGCGTGGGCGTGCAGTGACGAGTAAACCACCGGCTTGTTGCCGTCCTGAAGCTCTACCGCGGCGGCGCTCAGCCATTCCCCTTTACTGTGCTCCGAGAAATACACCCTTTTTAACTCCCCGTTGAAGTTGCTGATCCTTAGCGTCACGTGCTCCCAATCTCCGACGTGTTCTCCGATCTTCCCCAGTTTTAGCTGTAAGAGTATAATTTTGCATTAGTATAATATGTTATATATTAATTAAGTGGTGGTTGTGGTGCAACTCGAGGACTTAGGGCTAGTTGGGGCCCGGACTGCGCCTAGCACCTAGGTGGTGCCTAGACGCTACCTATGCAGCCCAGTAATATGAGTATATCATTTCCAATTTTTTCACTTAAAATGAAAGTTATTAGACTGTTATAATTCTCTAAATTAATCAACTCCATATTTATAAATGATTAGTTAAATATATGATTAAATGAATATAGAATAGTGTCTGAGCAAGTAAAAAAATCATTTGACTGCGTTGAGTCCAAACTCGATCGAGTTGGATACAAACTAGGTCAAATTAGACGTCTAGTCGAACGACCAGCCGTCTAAGGCTGAAATTGCCTCGGCCCTCTGGACCATAACGGCTATGGGCCCTAGGACCCGTATATGTTTATATATTTAACATTACCGTTAAGAATGAGACTTTCGCCCTGGCCGGGCCGTTGAAGGGGTAGAAAACCCACACCGCTAGATCGGTGAACGTGGCGCCGAACATTGGCTTGACGTGGATGTAAAATGTGCTGTTTTGGAGATTTCCTTGTTTGACTCTGTCGGGGTCGGTGAGAGGAAGGTCCAGCCAGTACGCGCCGTCGTTGTCGCCGCCCTGCGGGAGATTTTCGCCGCCTGGTTGGACGGTCACCGGGGATGATTCTTGGCCTTTGGTGTACAGTAACGCTCTGTTTTCGAAAAACCAATCGACGGACGACGGCAAGAATTCGTCGTCGGGGTGAAAGTAAATCCAGGGCGAGTAGGTTTTGATCAGCGCTTCGATTTGGCTTAGATTCGGCATTGCCGAAGTGTTTTTCGGGTTGAGATTCTTCAAACATGCGACTGATGACGATGTTCCGTTGTCGGATAATTGTGCTATGAATGTGCCGGCGTTTACGCCGGTATATTGGGTTCCTCTGTCTTTCGGCCGGGATGAGTAGATATTTAGACCGTTTGATCCCCAAATCCAATCGTCGTTTTCTAAAACGTCCGTGAAATCCACGCGAACGCAGCGGATTTTGTCTAGGGGAGGCTTTTCCGGCGAGGTGGTGACGACGTGGCCGACGGCGTTGTAGCCGTCGGCCGGAACTGGCAGCCAGATATAGGCGGCGCTGTCTTGTTCAATGCCGGTATTTTCGCTGCTCCAAACAAGGGTGTAATCAACCGGCAGAGCTAGAGCTCCGCCGCCGCCTGCGGCGGCGGCGGCGGCGGAGCCACCATTTGTGGCATCTTTTCCGACCAAAACCCACCCAAAAAGCGGCACGTTATTGGGCTGCCCATAATGTCCGAGCACGTGAAACCCGTCCGGTACGGCGGTAGGCTCGAAAATGGCGGCGCCGGAACCGTCAGGTCCGCCTTCTTGGGCCGCCCAGATTTTCGTAAAGTTCGAAACTTCCGCCACTATTAACCCTCCAAGATCAATCTCTCCGGCGCCGAAGCCCTTCCCCGGCGGCCATTTTGGCAACGCAGAAGGAAACTGGAAAACGGTTTCCACCGCCATTGCCGACACACCGGAGAAATTCCCGGCCAACGATGAGACATTCAAGCAATTCACATTTCCTGCAAATGCAGATAACAAAACGATCCAACCAAGAATCACGGCCTGCATTAAACTTTCAAAAGACAAGACGGAAAAACGAGCCAAAAACGCCATGATCGCCGACGAGAATTAACCTCGGATTTATCAAAAGCTGCTGCTAATAGTATGCATTAACAACGTTATCTTTAACAACAATTACAAGTTTGCACGATGAAATGAGATTTTTTATGTGGTGGCACAAACAATGGAAGATTGTACGTAGAAACCTAAATTGCAGTAATAATATAGTCAGCGGCCATAACTCAATATAGTAAAATATTAAAGAGATTTTTACAATAACTATTTGTGGCAGATACAAAATTTGGAATATTCTTAGAAAAGATATGGCAGACAACTGGACAAGACCATTTGGATAAAAGTGACGTAATATGTCCTCATTTCAGTTCTAAATTTATCTCATAATATTTCGTATTTATTAAAGAGTATTTAATTATATTTATTTTGTATATTTAATATGTAACGAAACTTTTATCCAAGTGATTTATAATTCAATTATATATATATATATATATATATATATATATATATATATATATTTATTTATTTAGATACTACATTAATCAAATAATCATAAGTATTGATTCTTGGTGCTTCCCAAATGGGAGGTCATGGTTCGAGCCTCCGTGAGAGACAATATTAATTTTTTGTGTTTTAATAAATTGATGAAGTAATTATGTTGGATAAACATGCAATGTTTAAATTTATATAATCAGAAATAACCATATAAATATAACTTTCGGATATTCTTGTAGGGAAAAAAAATATTTATTTATAACACTCCATATATGCTAATATAATATACCATATATGGAAAAATATAAATAATGCTTTCCGATTTAGTCCTCTCAGAGTCTTAGCTTTAACAATAGTTGTTTTAATTTAATAATAATTTAGTCTTAATTTTGGTGGTTTTGTCATTTTCGTGAAATTTTAAGGGCTAAAAATGTTAACTATATATATATATATATATATATATATATATCTAGCTATGTATTTTCTAATACTCTATACCATATATGCAAATACTTCATATATAATATTTTGCATTAATTATTCTAATAAATACTATACTTAGAGTTATATAGTATAGGGATAATAACAATAAGTTACAAATTAGTTGAGTACCACTCAATTAATTGATCATGTTCCAATCATTATACCATACACACAATTGACATAAATTACATTTTTAATACTAAAGGTCCATTTTTTAAATGTACATTATTTTATGATCAAAAGTGAGGAGAGACCTCGGTAAAACTCCTACGCACTAGTGAGCACACACCTAGGCGTGGTCAGACTTAACAAGTCATCCGCAGTAGTCGCCTCCAAGCCAGGCGGAGGGAGCTCAAAAACCCTCCAATCAATGTCCTGAAAGGCTCTCATGTTAGCGAGACGATCCGTCACCATGTACACTATTTCAGTACTAAAAGTTCAGTATTTGGTATACTACCAAATAATGAAACATCAGTATACAAATAATGTACGTTCAATATATTAAAAATGAATATTTATTCATATATAGTATCTGTTCATAGTTACTTTCTCAACATTCTGAAGCACAAAGAGTCAACAGTTGCTTCCGTTGAGGCTCGAACCCATCATCCATATGGGGGTGTTAACCGGGACACTTGGTGCCGCTAGACCACAAGGTCTTTAGCAGGTTCCAAGTTTAATTCTATGTAAAAGCAACTTATCTTGGTTTGGCTCTTGGCCAAAGTTAAGTCTAATAACTTTATATAATGGGGTTGTGTACACAATACCTATCATCTAATTCACACTCATCAGTCATCACTTTCCCTAATCTACATTTTTTTTTTTTTGGGATAAACTAATTTCTCCATTTCATTCCTTCATGTAATTCTGATTGGAAGAAAGGGTGATACGAGTTCACATCAGACACTCACTACTTCAAAGAAAACACGATCTTGTATCAAACAAGCACTACTTCAAAAAAAAAAAAAAAAAAAAAGATACGATCTCATATTAGACAGGCACTACTTCGACCTCGATCTTGGATCAGACAGGCACTACTTTGACCTCGATCTCGGATCAGACAGGCACTACTTCGACCTCGATCTCGGAAGAACTATAATACATGCATAGGTCACCTTCAAGACCTTTCATCCCCACTCCAATTGTCTTTCCACTTAGGCCCAGTTGGTCCTTCCTCACCCAAAACCTCACTGGGGAGATCCTTCACAAGTTTCTCCAGTGCAGATTTCACCTTTCCAGGCATAAATCTGGCAATCTTTTTCAGCTCTTTCCCAATGTCATAGCTAATCTTTGGACCCCATTCTCTTGCATAGTTCAACCATGGTGGCTCAACAATGTCTTTCCCCAAATACTCTGCAGAAACCACAGAGAATTTTAGCCCTGTGTCCATACTCATCCCACCTTTTGCAGTGTCATTCCTTATGCCTATGTCCCCACTCCCTTGCAAATTCTGCCCGGGGCTCGAGTATGCAGCGTGGCCATGTAACGAGGAATAAACGACGGGTTTGTTAGTGCCATTTAGGTACTCGAGCTGGGAAGCACTCACCCATATCCCCCTGCTATGTTCTGAGAAATAGACGCTTTTTAGCTCCCCGTTGAAGTTGCTGATCCTTAGTGTCACGTGCTCCCAATCGCCTACATGTTCCCCGATTTTGCCCAAGGGGAGCGTGACGAACTCGAGCTTAGCCTTGGCAGCCCCGTTGAAGGGGTAGAATAGCCACACTGCCATATCTGTAAATGTCCCACCAAGCATTGGCTTCACATGAACATAGGCTGATGCATTTGCTATGTTGCCTTTCTTTACTCTCTCTGGATCACTAGTTGGGAGGTCTAGCCAATACCCACCGTCATTCGAGCCCCCTTGCGGGAGGTTTGAGCCGCTTGGATCAACCGCAACTCCTCGAGATTCATTTCCTTTCGTGTAGAGTAACGCCCCGTTTTGGAAAAACCAGGCGACAGAAGAGGGAAAGAAGGCCTCGTTCGGGTGGAAGTAAACCATGGGGCCATACGCTTTCATTAGAGCCTCGATTTGGCTCGAGCTTGGCATAGCGGAGAGGTTTTTGTTTGAATTCTTCAAGCAAGGCAGCAACACGGAAGAATTAGGGTTCGTTTGAGCAACGAACGCCCCAGTAGGCACCCCGGGGGCCTGGATTCCCCTATCTTTAGGCCTGGCACTGTACACATTAAAGCCATCAACCCCCCAAATCAAGTCTTGGATTTCAGATACATTGGTGAAATCAGACCTAACACACCGGATTCTATCCACCGAAGGCTTCTGAGGCGAGGCCGTGACCACATAGCCCACCGCCTCGTACCCATCTGCAGCCTTTGGCACCCAAATGTAGCCCGGGCTATCCTGCTTCGTCTTTGCATTGCCCTCGCTACTCCAAACGAGATCATAGTCAGTCGGTTTCTTTAAAGAACCCCCCGTGGTATTCCCAGTAACATCTTTCCCAACAAGAACCCATCCATAAAGTGGCATATTGTTAGGCTGTGCATAGGTTCCAAGCATGAAAAATCCATCCGGTATTGCTGATGGTTCAAAGAATGTTGCCCCGCTATCTCCAGGACCGCCTTCTCCTGTACTCCAAACCTTAGTAAAATTCGAAACCTGAGCCACTTGCAGCCCGCCAAGATCAATAATCCCCTTCGCAAAATCCACACCTGCAATTTACACATAAAAAGTACTATAATACTAAAACACACCAGACAGACATCAGAAACACTTGTTGTCAACTACAAATGTTTTTAAAACATGGAATGGAATCATGGATTGATATATGATGTTCTGAAGCAGGAATCGCGGGGAATTGATTACCCTTAGGCCAAGGGGGCAAAGGAGAAGGAAGCTTGAAGGCGTTATTGATTAGCAGCGAGATAATGTTCTTCACAGATGAATCAAAAGCAGATAAGGAAGAAGATGTGTTTAAGCAATTCCCCATGGTTGAATTTTTCGAGCAATCGCTACTTGTCCCTCCACTTTGTATTGCAAGTTCAGGGAACAGAATCAGGCAAGCAAACAGGACATTCTGCACCAAAACATTAAAAAAAACTCGCAATTCATTCAAGGACAAGTTTCAGCCTTCACAACATACATACATATATAATGTTGTTGTCTTCTTAGATTTCAAGAAACCAAGTTTGTTTTCTGCAAATTTTGTCACAGTTCTGTACTTCTGTTGAACTTTATCATAATGGGCATTTGTTTCTTTCTTGTTACTGTAACTAAATAAGATTCAGAGGCTAGGAGTGCACGCTTGAGCATATACAAAAGCAAAGACATCATAGGAGACACGACAAGAAAATTGTAATCCTTAGCATATTATAGGAATCCAACATGCCCAAAGAGTCAAGGCATTACTAAAGGGGGGAAAATGAATAGGTAAAATGTTATGGGGTCGCGTTATTTGAATTAGATTTTGGTTTAATTTACGTCTGTCATGACGGGACTTGATTGAAGTGTTACAAAGAAGTTGAAGCAAAAGCTTATTTGCAACTCCAACTTGCATTAATGTCATGGTTGCACTTGTTACATTGCGTGTTAGCATTAAATTCCTTCTTCACTTTTTCTCCCAAAAAGAAGAAGAAAAAGAAAAAGAAAAGGATATGTGTTTGTTTAAAGAAAGCCCAAATGGGCCAAACCACTGACATGCTTCACTCCAAATTTAAAAATATATTTCGTGAACGGCCCGAATTGGTCCGACAAGTCTTGACTGAATTAGTCTCACTTAATACATGAGATACGGATTAAAATATTCACTATTTGAAGGTGTAAATAATTTTGGGTAAATCTCATCCCGACAATAGATCACAAAAGAATAATTGGGTTTTGGATAAACTTCGTTCGGCAAAAGACAAATAAAAATAAATGAACCTACTTCAGCCATTCAAATCAAGAAAGTCAAGAGGTCGGTCATCATGAGTCGAACGTAAGAACATCCAATGCCCAGACCAACTTCACTTTATCTTTTGTTTTTTTTTTTGTTTTTTATTTTTTGTTTTTTGGTTTTCTTTTTGTTTGCGCGCAAACTTATGGGCAATTATTGAACCCGAGCCCGAGCCCGAACTAGGTTCGGAGTCGGAGAGCAGTAACTTCAACTTTTCTCCGGCGAACCTTTCGGGCTCGCGGGCCAAAGCACCAAACAAAAGAACATTAGATAATGACAACGTTAAGGAATCCTAAGAAAGAACAGTAACGTTACTGTTCCTCCGGCAGCCTCCCCTCCTGCCGTCGATCTTATGAATCACCAGAAGAACATAAAAAAAATTTTAAAAAAAAAAACAAAAAAAACAAAACAAAAACAAAAACAAAGAAAAAAAAAAAAAATGCCCATCGCCAATTATAGTCTAAGCAATATGTAAAGAGTGGTACCTTGAGAAGAAACGGCCGGTCGGAAATGAACGCCATGATCTCCGGCGACGTCGAAGAGGCCCTCAAATAACCGAACCAACCGTGGCCGGAGCTGAAACAATGCCGCGCCTACGCCTACACAACGTCGGACACTACAAATTAATTAAGGAAGGCCTTTTCGTGGTATTTTGATAATAAATATAAAATGGTAAAGCGGATCAGATCGGAGGGGCGGTACCGGATATACGAGTTGGTGGGTTCTCGGACCAGGTGGTGGTCGGTTTGTTGAGATTTACTAATTTTCAGGAGAGTTGTGTTATGATATATATTATTGTATGTAAGAAAATGAGTGAATGATTGATGCTATGCCCCCACCCCCACTGACTCATTCAGTGGAATCCCTTTTTTACCTTTAAAAATTTCATATACCTACATCCAATTTATTTAGAAGTATATAATCTATTAACGAATATTATATAATATGTTAACTGTATGTACATAATTTAAATATCATTTTAACCATCATTTACAATGTAAATAAACTCTGGTTTATGTTATAATTCTTGTTAGGATTTGAGCATTTTCCTTCTTCTTCTTCCCAAAAAATTGCTTTAAAAAAGCAATTGAATTAGAAATCCAATAAGTCATGAGTAAGAAAACCTACCAGGTAAATTTTACTAAAGTATACTGTGCTTTGGCAATATTTTCACTACGTAGTGATGTGCTATCACATGCTTGTTTGACTTTTAGGTGGATTGGTATAGAAATATGATGACCTTTCCGCATAAATATAATAATATAATTATTAGTTGATCTAACACCATTTTGTACATTTAATTGAATATTATTTCATAAATGCACTTTTAATTTTATTTAAATATTTAGGTGATCTGAATTTTGTCAAATTAATCTTAAGCTCATAGGACCCCACTCCTAGAACCATAGCAGAGATAAATCGCGAGTCACGCATAGTCTTTGTGTGTGGACAAAGAATTCAATATATAACTTCTAGCATTCTTTGGGCATATTTCCCATACATGCTTCTAGTGAAATTTGAACCCTCACACTGTCGCCTCTAATACAGTAATGGCCTAAGTCAAGCAATGAACCAACTATTTTAAGTTCAAATACACTTTTGATTACCTGGACGGCCGGACTTAAATCAAAACTACATTTTTATGATCAACAAACCTAAAATAAATTCAAAAGATTTACTTTACTAATGATTATGGATGCATGCTAGGGTTTAAATGGGGAAATGAACTTGACTTTATTGTGGACACGATTGTACAAATATTTAAAAACATATAAAACATTTAATCAAGACACTTCTCACAATTTAACTCATTTGTTAATCATGTTAGAAAAGGAAAGAACAAGCCAACTACAAAACTCAAGGCCAAGCCCAAGCCTAGGCAATGGCAAGCTGGGCATAATAATTCAGTATACATTTATGTTATTGAATTATAAGTTAGCTAAGTTGGTAGAATTTGTGGATTGTATTTGTATGCTCAATGTCAAAGGGTTGAATCCCCTTATATGTATATTTACATAGAATTTATTATTTTATCTAATTAATTATGTTTCATATTTGAATTTGTGAACCATGGTCCATAAAATAATGGTTGAAAATGATATGACCGACCAAGTCAAGGCCAAACAACCTCTACAACATCTGTAGCAAATAGTGGTTAAATGCTGTCGAAAAACTCATTCATAAACACCATAAAGCTCCGGGTTAATGTTGAAAAATATAATATCAGTTAATAATGTTATTTTGTTGCATTCCAATGCAATGCATGTGCGTGTTTAGTGTATGTATAAACTATTATAATATATAGAAGGTTTAGGTCATAACATGTTCCAGGTGAAAAACCTATTTTATAAGAAAATTGCATAATCTAAGGTTAGATCAACATTTGAGGATTATTGCTAGAAAATAAGAAAATGTAAGTCAATTTTATAAATATTGCAAGCTTAAATTTTTTTGTCATAATTATTATAAAATTAATGTGCTTTCTTTTTTATTAGAAATAAAGATTAAAAAAATGTCATCTAACTACACACCAAACTGCAATTGGACATAAAAACTCAAAAAAAAATATAAAAAAAAAATTGACAACAACAACAACAACAACAACTGAATTCCTCAAAAAAAATTGAATCTTTGAACAACATATATTAATGCAATTCAACCTAAAATGTCATTTTCACCTAGTAATAAGCTAATGTGGTGATTACCAAATTTGAAAATACTTTTTAAAATTTTATTTTAATAATTCTAAATTAAAAAAAAAAAATTCCCCACCCCATCCTCTACCTTTGTCTCTAGCTTGAGACAAAGAAGCTGAAAGGTACCTCTCCGGCCAGACTCCGGCCTAGAGACAAAAAGATCTCTAAGAAGACTACTCCTTTGTCTCAGGTTATGGAGATAAAGAGACAGTCTCTGGTCATAGAGATGAAGAGACCTTCGTTTCTGACAAAGACGAAGGCAATGGAGGGGGTAAATAGTTTATTTTTTATTTTTAAATAATTATTTTATTTAAAATTATTAAAATACTTTTTTAAAAAAATAAGTATTTTCAATTTCGGTAACCACAACGTCAATCTATTACTACATAAACAAAGTATTTTATGTTAAATTGCATAAATTTACGTTATTCAGGGACTCAATTATAACTTTTTTTAAATATGTATCTAGTTGAATAACCTTTTTACGTTATTCAGGGACTCAATTATAACTTTTTTTAATATGTATCTAGTTGAATAGCCTTTTTTTTAGACTCTAAACGAGTTAACAGTTGACTCCACTGAGGCTCGAATTCACTCCCATCATCCATGAGAGTGTTAATGGAGACACTGGCTGCCACTTGATTATAAGGTCTTTGACAATTGAATAACCTATTTGACCCAAAACTTTATAAACTCTAATGGACGCATGGAGCACCTCTTTTAGGCTAAAAGTTATTATTTCTTGGTTACAAAATACAAAATTTATTATTTATTGATGCATGAAGATGAAGCTCTCAAGTCTGAAATGAAAGACATTATTAAACTCATAGACTTAGCAGCTCCTTAGGTTTCACCAACGCGTTCTTCAATTAGTTGAAGTTATAAGTCTCGTATCTCAACAAACAATAATAACCGGTGAACACCCAACCTCCGATTCGCGAAGGACAGATGCTCTTCACAAGACGCTTAGCTCTACGCAGGCAACTCCCACAATCCGACGCCGTCATACCGTACATGCAACGAGCGTTGCCGTACACCGGCGGGCCGCCGGTGGCCGGAGGAGAAACCACGTACAAGTTGAATCCGGCGATCGTCGGCGTGGAACGAATTAAATCGGTGAAAACATAGTCCAGACTCGCCCCGAACCGGCTCTCTTGCGTGTATTCTTGGACGTTGCATTGATAGGATATAGCGCCGGAACTCTCGGCGCTCCTCGCCGGAGAAGATGATAGAATCAAGGTTGCTGAGAATAATAATGTCGGGATTATCATCGATAGACAATGCAATTTCATCTTGCGAGCACTTAGCAGAGACTAAGGATTTCAGGTGTTTAAATATGGGTAGCTTTAATTTGGCTGCTAGCTGTCGCCGTCGATCATTGTATGGTATAATGGTATATACTGTAGTTTGTCGCCGGCGTTTCTTGTTTTAAGCTGTCGGATTTCGTTTCTAAGCTTAATTAGAGGATAATTAAGGGCGGCTGACAATGTAATGTTGAGTATATACCCAACATCCCAAATCAAGATAGCTGAAACGATGAAATCAAGTTTTTTTTTTTTTTTTTTTTTTTTTTTTTGAAACCGTGCAATCAAGTTAAGATGGAATAATCTTGCCGAAGCCAAGGTACTTTTAGGGGAAAATAGAATATCATCTAGACTACTCATGACATAGAGTGACTTTCGCAAATATAAAGTTATAGATTTAAGCCTCTATAGGACACTATTGATTCTTTATTTGTGTGTATCAATAGATCTATGGTTACATACTATTATGTTTTTCCCGTAGATTGTACACATGATGCATCTAGACTATCTTTTTTTTTTTTTTTGGTGATTAAGAAAATGGAAAAATCAATTCAAACTTGTAACTTTAGATATGAAAGTTATGTTCCACACACTCGACCAGGCCACGTACCTCTTCCAAGACTCTTTGTTATCTCCTTGTTTCTTGTGTCGGGAGTTTCTAGTCTAGTGTTTAATTATTAAGAATATATGCATGTCATCTAGAACATTGAATTTCTTCCATTAGAGTGTCCGTTTGAAAATCCGAAGAAAATGACTTTCGAAAGTTATTTTCATATTTTTCAATGTTTAGCTATTAACAAAAAATAATCTCAGCTACGTGAAAAATGCTCATTAAAGTCAAAGGAAAAAATGTCTCATTTTGGAGGGAGTACGTAAATTAACTCATGTGGATACACAACCACCACTAGATCAGACATCATCAATTTGCTGGAGTTAGACAGACTTGGCTGCCCGTCTTAGTGCTTTATGTATAACCAGGGATAATTAGATGTTGCAAATGGGTTTCCCCCTTCCTATAAATTGAAAAA
>CP025647.1:2142356-2240266 GCA_003576665.1 Ipomoea trifida | reverse complement strand
AAAAAAAAAAAAAAAAAAAAACAAATGTGAATACATAAATTATTACTGTAATAGTGTCAAACGGCATAATTGTGATATCACACTTCAAACTCCACTAGGGTAGTTGTAATAGTGTCAACAATGCTCAAAAAGAATTTGTATACTTTTAATTTTTTTTTTTTTTTTGAGTTCTACTGACTCAGTTACAATGTAGGTCTCCACTGAGGCTCGAACCCACTCCCTTCCACATGAGAGTGTATACCAGATGCCGCTTGACCACAAGGCCTTTGGCTTTACATACATTAATATATCTTGCAAAGTAGATGATGATTCAGAATATAATTTGTGTATGAACTGTGCTTAAACCAACTTATCCATACCGGCCCATATATATGGGCTTAGCCTATATTGTTATCTAAAAGCATAGCTCTCGTATCTCATATAACAAGAACCAACTATCAAAACCCAACCTCCAATTCGCGAAGCACAGCAAACACTGACAATATCCTTAGCTCTAGCGAGACAACTGAAACATTCTGCCGCCGACATACTGTTCAGGCAACGCCCATGCCCGTAAACCGGCGGGCCGCCGGTGCTGGGAGGAGAAACATCGTACAAATCGAATCCTAAACTCACCGGCGTCGAATTTACCAAATCCACAAAAACATAGCCCAGACTCGAATCAAATCCGCTCCCTTCTCTATAGCTTTCTGCGTTGCATCCATAACTTATAGTTTGATCAGAGCTGTGCGCAGGACCGATCATCATAGCCCAACAACATAACATCAAAATTGCTGATAGCGATCTCATCTTGTTATTGTTGGTTTTTCGATCTGTACTACGTAGTACTGTTCCTGGGCGTTGTTTAAATACGTGTGGGTTTAGGTGTTGTTGTGTCTGAGTCTCTGGCATTGTGTGGAATATGCTTTGGCATGTCTGTCGTTCATTTCTAAGCTTGCTTAGACGATGATTAGGTTGTATATATAGGCGGATCGGACAGGATAATATAATGTTGGTTATTACTTGCTAAAATGAGGTGATCAAGTTGAGATGGAATCATCTTAATTGCCGATTATAATCAAACTCCAGCGGCTTCATCTGAGTCTTGTACGTGTATATATTTACACAGACACTAGATGATGACAGGATGTCTTGAGGTGAAAAATACAGTTAAATCTCAACCATTGATTTTGTCATTCAGAATGAAGAAAAATGTAAATAAATAAATAAAAATCAGGTGGCATTATTTAACTTTTTTTTTTTGTGCATTATTTTCATTACTTGGGTGCATATCGTTGTTAATTCTTCAAGTGCATATTTTGTCTCTTAGAGTGTATAGTTTATCATCTAATGAATATTTACTTTTTTCTTTCTCTAGTTGTATTATTTTTCTTCTTGGAGTGAATACTGTTCCTTTGCATATTGTTTCTTCTTCGAGTGCCGCGTGTTGTTTCTTCTTTGAGTGCATAACTTAGAGTTTAAAGTGTATAAGTTTACACCATTTGGTGCATAACTTTAAAATGTTATCTTAACACAGTAAGGTGCAAAAGTTTAATTTGCACCTTATTAGGATGCATATATAGCTAGAGTTTAGCCTATGAGTACACTTTAATCATTAGGTGCATAACTTTGTTGTCTTAGATGCATATCTTTGGAATTACATGTGCATAATTTTCAGACTTTAGGTGCATAACATTGAAGTTAATATGCATAACTTTGAAAACTAAATGAAGATAAGACATGAGTACAGAAGCACGGTTTAAAAAAAAAAAAAAAAAAAAAGAAATTTCCCTCATTCTGGACATGATGGTAATCATATGGTGTAGTTTTGGTTTGGCACCTCTATACAAAATTGTATTTATTTATGAAAAAAAGGTCAATCTAAATCAATTATTCCTCCCTAGATAAGCCTTATATTTCTTAAATCATTCTCATAGCATTAATTATGTCTCTATTGTACCAAAAATATCCAATTACTATAGGGACCCTATTACCCTATACGTCACATCTGTTATACTATAGATACCATAATTGAAGGCAAGAAAAGATAATCTACAATCTACATTCATATCTGATCTACGCATTCCTTAAACCCAAGAGCTAGTCCTCCATACCAAATTGTACACGTACTAAAATATCTTGCAAGATATTTGATTATATTTTTGTTTGGCACCTCTATACCAAATTGTATTTATTTATTTTTTTCCACTCAACTTATTTATATTTTATTTAATTATATATTCAACCATATGGAGGGAAACTCGTAATCATTATTCAAAAATCAAAAGACGAGTTTACCGAATGCACACCCTCACGTAGTGATTACAAACTTCACCTATCACCCAACAAATGTTAAATCAGTAAAAACATAGCCTAGACGTGCACCGAACCAGCTCTCTTCTATACCTTGATCGGAACACCTAATTTATAAATAAGATACTCCATCATTGTATCACAAAAAACATTATTAATTCCGTCAAATTTTCATCAATAGAGAACGAGCCAAATGTTTTGAAGTGAAGATATCTGACTATTGATTTTTGCATACTGTAGACTAAGTCCCACGTGGGCTCCAATTCCAACATTTGGCATCGACATGCACCACTTAACTACGTTAATCCTCAATTAATGAATTATATATTGCCTGTACACTTGGTGTATATATAAATGTTCCAATGAAAATTTCTTTCTTTCGTAAAAATTTACGAACTTGTATATATGCATATAAGCATTTATATAAATATATATACTCCTAAATTTCAGTACATAATATACATAATCTCTCTTGAAATAGTTTATATATATATATATTCATATTAATTCGCAAGTTCTTATGAGAACGATGGATTATCATTTGATAATTAATATATGCATACTTGTAGATTAAGGTAATAAGGTATGCAGTCCAAATCACAATTACTGCAGTAGGGGCCAGACCGCAACGCTCCAAAACAACAGTTAATGGCTTTACTTTTGATCCTCGAAGACATCAACCCGTTAAGATAATGTGCCGGCCGCCATAGAACCATCCAACAAATAAAATAAATATTTACCAACCCTCCACAGATATGATTACCATAAACAATTTCTGATTAAGTTGATCATAATTAATTTAATAATTATAAATTTTAAGTTTAATTCTGGAAATTATATATTGATTTTTTTAATTTGAGTTGACAAACCTAAATTAGATTACCATAATCAGCTATAAATAATATATATTGATTTATTTCATTATGATTTTCTTTTCTGGTTAAGGTCATTAGGTGAATTTTACATAAAAGTCTAAAACATAAAACACACTTTTAAATAATGATAGCATATGTATTTTTCGAATCAAAAGACATGATCATCTCATAATTTTGCACTTACTCTTATTTACATTTATTTTATAAGCACAAAAAGTTAATTAGTAATTTTGCTCTTGACATGTGATGTTTATGACTGCAATGGAATTACTTATTTAATTCCGTTAATGGGAAAAGTGTTGATGAGCACTTGTCAATTAGCTCCAAGGAAGGTTTCATCTTTTTTACCATTCTTGGAAGAAAAGAAACAAAATATAGTAAAGTTGATATCAATATTCCCTTTTTTTTTTAAAAAAAAAATACTATACATTTATACAGTTACGTTTTTTTTTTTGAGTAATTGAGAAAAATGTAGCGAATTTGCATTTTTCTTTTTGTTTTGAGTGCATAGAGAAGCCCGTATGCTTGAGTAGTACTGATTCGAACCACAACCATCAATATGAGAGTGTAATTTGATGTCACTAGATCACAAGGTTTTGATAAGAAATTGACAGTTAATATTACCTGAGAGAAATCTGTTCCTATTTAATAACTCACAAATCATAAGAAAAGTAAATCACTAAAAAAAATTCCACTAGACTTAGACAACATTCGAATACTAAAATCATGCCTGGCTTAAAATTAATGTAAATTATTGTGAGCTTTTACATTGCAAATTAACATTGATAATTGACTGATATTGTTTTGAACCCGATAAAACTATATATACTTTTCTATTGAATTATTACTGTCAAAACATTGTATCCGTATGTATTAATATCTTAGAATTTTCTAATAAGGAGAGATGGATACAAGAGAAAGATTACAAGCACAAACAACAAAGAGTACTTTGCAACAAGTCAAGAGTCATCAAAAGAAATTAACGTTAAAGTCACTTCGAGAATTTTAATGACAAATTCCGTGCCTTTATAAGTAGTTGTTGGAATCATAGTAGAATCTCAAATCTCAATCGTTTCTCAGTCAATGGGAATGGGACCGGCGGCCATGGCAGAGCTCTTCATTACCAGAATTTCCCTTTTTCCCATTCTGTTTTTTCTTTCCTCGTACGCGGCTGAGCTTCCGATCAATGTATGGCCCAAGCCCGTATCCTTCGATTGGCCCAGCCCGGGCGCCGTTCTGCTCAGCCCGAACTTCACCATGGTCTCGCCGGGCCACCCGTACCTTAAGCCCGCCGTCGACCGTTACACCAACGCCGCGAAAACGGAGCACCACCGCCCGTTAATTACGCCCGCTCTGAACCTCACGTCGCACACGCCGCTTAAATTACTTAACATTACCGTCAATGACGTGGACGCGCCGTTAGCTCACGGCGTCAACGAGTCGTACACGCTGTCCATACCGTACGGCGACGGCGGCTCGGCTTATCTCTCGGCGCAGACGGCGTGGGGCGCGATGCGCGGGCTGGAAACATTCTCGCAGCTCGTGTACGGCGGCGGCGGCGGCGAGGAGCCGCGCGTGGCCGCCGGGCTGAGAATCTCCGATGCGCCGATTTTCCCTTACCGGGGGGTTTTGCTGGATACTTCGCGGAATTTCTATGGAGTGGAGGATTTGTTGAGGTTGATTAGGGCGATTAGTATGAACAAGATGAACGTCCTTCACTGGCACATTTCCGACTCGCATTCCTTCCCGCTGGTGCTGCCGTCGGAGCCGGAGCTGGCCCGCCGCGGCGCTTACGCCGAGGAGATGACGTACTCGCCGGAGGATGTGAAGAAAGTGGTGGAATTTGGGCTGCAATACGGCGTTAGAGTTGTGCCTGAGATTGACATGCCCGGTAGCCTCAATTTCTCCATTTCTTTAGTAGCCATAATAAAAGGATCACAATGAGTTTTTTTTTTTAAACCTAATTTATTTATAGCTAGGCTAATAGATTGCTTTCGTGAGGGTTGAGGTAAACTTGTCTAGGGTGTCTCCCGCTGGAAGTTCTAGTTCCCCATAGCTGAGGCTAATAGGTTGCTTCCGCGGAAGTGAAGATAAATTAGCTTATGAGGCTAATAGGCTGTTTATGTCGGGAATCTTAAGTTGCCCATAGCTTAAATCAATAGACTGCTCCCATCGAAATTGAGGTAAATCAGTTTAAGTTGTCCATAATTGAGATAAAAAGACTGCACCTCCTTAAGTCTTAGGTTGTCCATAGTTGATGCCAATAGTCTGTCCTCGCTAAGAGTCAAGTTAAACCAGCCTAAGTTGCACACAATTGAAGCTAATAGTCTGCTCTCACTAAAGTTAAACTTGTAACTTATAATTACTAAGTCGGAGTCTGACCAATTTGGTTTGGGAGTTTGGGTTGCCCCAATTTATCCCTTTCTTGCTCCTACTCCTAGTATGATTTTTCTTTGCATACCCATTAAAAAGTTTGCATTTTTCTATGATAATGCCAGTTCTTGATTTGTGAAATTAATGTTGTTTGCTTCCTAGTTCCAAATTTGATGGCTTTATTTGGTTAATGATTCAACCTAATTGATGACCCAGAGTTCACAATTAAGGTTTCTCTAGCAAAACCAAATATGCCCATACAATCTTTCTATGAGACTGCAATGGTGAAATTCTTTTGGTCCGTAAATGTTGCAGGGCACACAGGGTCCTGGGCAGAAGCATATCCTGAGATAATAACATGTGCAAACATGTTCTGGGTGCCTCCTGGAACCTCTGCACCTCTGGCAGCTGAGCCAGGAACAGGCCAACTCAATCCTCTGAACCAAACAACATACAAAGTTGTCAAGAATGTTGTCCATGACACCATTGCCATGTTCCAAGATTCGTTCTTCCACGCGGGGGCCGATGAGATCAACTCGAATTGTTGGAACACTGATCCCTCAATCCAAAACTTTGTTTCCAACAATGGGACTCTAAGCCAGCTGCTGGAAACATTCATTAATTCCACCTTGCCTTACATTGTGTCCTTAAACCGAACTGTCGTGTACTGGGAGGATGTGCTGTTGAGCCCTAGTATCAGTGTCGGGAGTTCCTTGCTTCCCCGGGAGAATGTGGTCTTGCAGACGTGGAACAACGGGCCAAACAACACTAAAAGACTCGTGGAGGCAGGGTACCGGGTGATTGTTTCCTCGGCTGATTACTACTACTTGGACTGTGGGCACGGGACTTTTCTGGGGAACGACAGCCAGTACGATCAGCCACCGGGGACTGACCAAGGCAATGGCGGGTCGTGGTGTGGGCCCTTCAAGACGTGGCAGCTGATTTACAACTATGACATAACTTATGGCCTAAACGATGAGGAGGCGAAATTGGTGTTGGGAGGGGAAGTGGCGTTGTGGTCTGAGCAAGCAGACGGGACTGTGTTGGATGCTCGGGTGTGGCCTAGAACTTCTGCAATGGCGGAGGCGTTGTGGTCTGGAAACCGGGATGAATCGGGGAAGAAACGATATGCTGAGGCGACGGATAGATTGAATGAATGGAGGTATAGGATGGTTGGCAGGGGAATTGGGGCAGAGCCAATTCAGCCTCTCTGGTGTGCCAAAAACCCTGGCATGTGTAATGCAGTTTTCCCATTTTCTGAGTGATTGTTTTGTTTTGTTGTGTGTGACATGAAACCAACCTGTTTGGTTTGTTGTGCTTTTAATTTGCTCTTCCTGTTTTCAACACTATTCTGTTGAAAATTTGGACAGCATAATTGTTCATCTACAAAATCTATAATCCTTCAAGCTCTTAAAAATATACGGAGTATATAATTAGAACCTTTACCATACGCTCACATGACGTGTTAGATCTCAGCTACACTCTTAACCACATAGTTCATTGAGTATCTGATCATTATATCATACTCAAAATTAATTAGTGATAAATAGGTGGACATTAACCATTTAACCATATCTCTCCATTATAAGCCACAACGCCACGTCTCCATATATATAGAATTTGGAGACAATTTTTTATTTTTTTTTGGAGGAAGAGAGTATGTCTTTGGGGAAAAAAAAATATTATACTTGTCAAGGTAAAACAAGAAATGTCAGCATTTAGAAAGGCTGTTGATAAAGAGTCATAGTTTTTGAGTAACTTCACTCAACCATAAATATATATGTTAAATTTATTAAGGTGAGTTGAAAGGTACATATCTGGAGCCTGTCAAACACCCCAGCTTATGATTCAAGTAACACCTCACCGTCACCCTCAAAAGGCAAGAGTCCTGTGCCGTTGGATCCCCGTAACATTGTGAAGAGATAAATGACGGTGACTCAGTGACTTCTTAAGTCAGGGAGGATCAATGGCAGTTGGGCACGGCTGTCAGAGCTCGATCATGTGTTCTCACTCTTAATTTATCACTTGAGTACCAACTGAGCTGCCTGTACAAGCGTAATATCTTATTACCTGTATTTCTTCGAGACTAACCATTTCATGCTCACGAATATGCAGCAAAAGGTTATAATAGTTCCGCAAGAAATTGTAAAGTTGTACTTAATTTTGTAGGGTTTTCCGATCTATTTGAGCTCTTTTCGGGAGTTTAAATACCTATCATTAGTGTATTGTATATCACTTCAGTTACACCTGTAACATCTCAACTTGGTTACTTACAAGAACCAACACTTTCCTGCTGTTTCTATTTCACCAAACTTTGACTTGCTCTAAAACCATCCCCAATAGCCTCACAATAACATGCATAATTCTTCTGGGATTTCTTGCACTCAATCACTGAACAAAACAATTTTATAAGTCCTTAGTGTTTTCTTGTACTAGCTACCTTTTCTATCCTTGTGCTATAAAAACCAGGCTAAATTTAGGGAAAATCTCAAACTTGAGCCCAACCAACAATAAGTGATCAGTGCAAGCAAGCCATTAGCCCACTCTTGTTCTTGATCATGAGGCCTTCAAACCAAACTTTGGCTCTTTGTGTGGTTCTTTTTTTGGTTGCAGCAGCACCAGTTTCTCAGGCTGCAGTTACCTGTGGCAGTGTGCTGAGCACTCTGAAGCCTTGCATTAGCTACCTGAAAGGCAGTGGGGGGCCGTCGCCCCCGGGGGATTGCTGTGGTGGAGTCAAGAGCCTTGCGGGTGCTGCATCATCCAAGCCGGACAAGCAGACCGCCTGTGGGTGCCTCAAGACTGCAGCCCAGAAGCTGAATATCAACACCAACCGCGCCCAGACGCTCCCACAGGACTGTGGCGTCTCCCTGTCCGTTCCCATCTCGCCTTCTGTCGACTGCAGCACGTAACAACGCCCGACCCCTCTCTGTTAGGATCAAGCGCTTAAAGCTACAGCTCGTAGCGAAGGCGCAACTTTATTTCATTATTTGCCAGATGCAGAGTGGTGCTGGACTTGGCCCTTCAGGCCTTCGCCAGCAATCCTCCTAGCCACCTGATTTTGCCAGAGGCAGAGTGGTGCTGGACTTGGCCCTTCAGGCCTTCGCCAGCAATCCCTAGCCACCTGGTTTTGCCAGAGGCAGAGTGGTGCTAGACTTGGCCCTTCAGGCCTTCGTCCAGCAATCCCTAGCCACCTGGTCTTGCCAGAGGCAGAGTGGTGTTGGACTTGGCTCTTCACTGGCCTCTGACCAACACCCTCTTTAAAACACTTCATTCATATGCCTTATTCCATCCACTTCTCTGAGTTAGCCTCTGAATTTGTTGATTTCCTTTTGCAGGATCAGCTAAGCTTGGAGAGAACAAGGACGATATATGATGCAGCTGAAAGCATTTCTTACTGGGGAGGATAAGTAATAATCTTATAATAATGTAAAAGTTGGACTGTCAGTCTCTTTCTATTACTAATATGTCACTCTGAGGTGTGCCTACAGTTTCCCTTTATGCTATTTTCTATGGAATAAACTTGTGTTTTCTCTTTTGAGGTGAAAATACAGCTGAAATTTCTCTTCTTTTTTACACTATATTCATGTGATCTTTCCAGCAAAATCATTCCAAACAAAAAGCTTAGTGCTGTCATTTCTGAAATGAAAAGCAGAAAGAATAAACCACAAGGTTACAAGTTCAGCTCCCAACGGGAGCGGCCTATTGACCTTCTTGGTTTAAGCCGATCAGCTATGAGCAACCTAGGCTGGTGGTCCTTTGTCGGCTAGGGTCACAAGACGGGGTTTAACCCGTGTACACCTTCGAGTAGTGATTACGGGTTTCCCTTGTCACCCAAAAACCAAAAAGAATATTTGCAAAGGTGGGTATCACAGGAATCCCCTTTTTTCTCCTGTGAACATCCTCAGTTGAAACTTCAACATAATAAAACAAATGACTAAAGTATCATGGTGCAATAATTATAAGACAGTCACTGTAAAACCTGTGAACTTGTGAAGCTTTTGCCTTGAAAAGTTTATTCTGATCAGATATTCAACAGAACCAATCAAGAATATAACCAGATAGTTACATTTAACATGAATAGCAGGTGCAAACTTACAGCTTTTTTGGCATAGATAAGTTCCAATAAGTTGCAGGCCGAACAAACACATAAAAGAATCAACCCGGGAGAAACCTTAGCCGCGCCCTTCTGTTCTGCTATGACCTTCTTGGACACTTTTTACAAGGATGCTGGTTTCATATATTAGTACTCTAGTGTAAAAAACCTGGACCTAAGCAAAAGGTTTTGCAAATTGCAAGAACTATACTAGTGAAATAACCACGAAAACGCTTTTATGTCTACATAGAATTCGAGCAACTTGGTCATGGGCATTTTGGGTTTCTCCCGGGTCCTCCAAAGTAGAAATAGCTCCCCCAGTTGTCATTATTCCCCAGTTTCACATCATAGCAATTGGAGTTCTCAGTGAAAGTGCCAAGATCTTCAGGAGCCCTTAGGTTGTTCGACTCGTCAACTATCTGAATGTTCCTGAGGTAGCTAGCCTTCCCAAACCCTTCATCAGGGAAATGCCCACTGCCCATTTGAGTTGTGGTGTGCATCCCGTCTGGCTCCCCGTTCACCACCTCCCCGCCCCACTCCACCATCGAAGCACTGTCTTTAAGGTTAGAAAACAGCAATGCTGGCCAGTACCCTAACACATTATCATTCCCAAATTGCATCCACCAGTTGCCCTCTTTTGGATCCTAAACAATTAAGCCAAAAATGCAGGATTCTTTATAGTGTTCTTAACAAAGAGGATCAAGTGGATAGTTTATGACATAAATGGTAGAACACAAACATAACTACACAAATCAAGAATAAATGTTCTATGTTTTATCTGTGATATGAGATTATGAGGTATAACTGTTGCAGGAAAGTACCTTCCAGACAAGAATGCTGATATCATATTGAGAACTTTGGTAGCTGGAAAGAGGGGAAATGCTGGCTCCCATGGCAATTTCGTTGTTGATCTGAATAAAGCCTGAGCAAAGTAGATTGTAGCAACCAGTGGCTTGATAGGCATCACTCTGTCAAACATATTTCGAGAAATTTCAACACAACCCCATCAGGCTATATCAATTCACCTTAGAGTGATGCTATCGGTAAGAATGCATTCATGGTAGCAATAGAAAAGTAGAGAACAAAATGGAAAATTGATCACATACTGTCCAGTAGGTGAAAAGTCTTGTGTTGTGATCTCCATACAAGTCTGGGCTAACCTGTTCATTTACCCAAGAAAACAAAGAAAGATTAAAAAAAAAGTACAACCAAGCCAAATTGGTCACTATTAGCTTTATTGGCCTTCTTAATTTGAACCAGTCAGTCAGCTATGCGCTTCCTAGGCTAGTTTACCTCATTGTGTTCTTTGCTGGCTAGAGTCACAAGTCTGGGTTACTAAAGAACAGAAAAGAGAAGCAATTGAACTATTGAAGTACCTGCCAACCAGCTTCAATGCTGTTGAGATCTGAATTGAAATCACCCCCCAAAATCCAAAGCTGGGACAAGCTGAACTCATTAGACTGCTGAATTTTAGGCTCCCATACATTTATGGTTGCTTTTGCTCCATAGTACTTGCCTCCATCAACATAGGCTATAGCATGCTAACAGCTCCAAAATAACAAAACCAAAGTGAAAAAAGATTATCTTCAAGAACTTCAAAAACAAATTCATCTTCATCATTATATTCTATGCAATCATTTCAATCTAAGTACCTGGTGCCCAGTTTGGGTAGCCATGTCAGGATCAGCAGACTTGGGTTTGGGAACAGTTCTAAACTTCTTCTTTCCATAGCTCTTGATAGAACTGGCTCTCAAGATATCCTCCTCCTTTGTTCTTCTCACAGGAACAGTTCCTTCTGGACAACTTCCATTAAAATGCCAAAGCTGAGAAATTGGTTTTGGCCCTTTCTTCTTGGCTCTCAGTGTGGAAACTTTGCTGTCCTTAAACAGCCCTTCTGGATGATAATTTGGCCTCATCTAACAACACCCACCATAATTCATAAACATGAACCAATTTATACATTTCATGTGTACACACACACAAAAAGGGGGGTGAGGGTACCTGAATTGTGTGATTCTTGAGAAAGGGATGATCAAAAGCTGGTTGGTGAGACATATGAACACAGTCAATGATGTCACCATCTGGGCTCTGTGTATTTGGCACATAAGATAAAAGAACACCATGAATCCATGCTACCCTTTAATCAATTCATGGTTTTTAAAGATTGCTTCTTTTTTTCAAAAAAAAAAAAATTTACTTTTTTTTTACCTGAATTGACTTGACAGCAGGCTTGTTCAAACGATTCAAGTGCTTCTGAACCAAAAACCCATTTGTTTCCACCATGCTCTGCTTCTTGACAGCACCAGAGACTGAAATCATCATCATCATCAACCCCAAGACCAAAACACCATTCATTTCAGCCAAGGTCACAGAAATTGGGTCCTTCTTGGTTACTCAAGCATGAATATTTGCACACAAGAATCTGTGCTCTGCAAAGATGATCATGAAAACACCAAAAAGACAGAATTTTGGCTCAGGGTTCAGAGGAGTTTGAAGGGTAGAAGGTGGTGGGTTGGTAGGACAGGGTTTCCTGGGGGAGGAGCTGAGGAGGAGACGGTTAGTGAATTGTATGGTTAGCTTTTCAAATCTTCTCCATTTAACTGCTGATTTCTCCATTAGTGGATATACTGTTGCTAAGTACTGTAATGACTGACTGATGGGAGTCCCTTTTGCAAAAAGAGGTTTAAAAATAATTTCACTCTAATTTAAATATAATTATAGAATATAAGAGTTTTAGATATTGAGAGAAATAGTCAAATGAGAACTAAACTTTCGTGAGACTAATCATATTCGTTCATCTAAGATGATCAATATCTGAAAATTAAGGATTTGGGGCATTTGGAAGGGGGTGTACGGTATGTCATAGAGTTTTTAATTTTTTCTTAATTATCTTAGAGACCATGTACAGATTCAACCAAGAAAATAAATTGAACTGGTAATTTTCAGGTATAATAATCATGTTCCACCCGCTCAGTCACTATTTACAAGGCACCATTAATTATTCATGAATTAACACTTTTAAGTTGATTGAATAAAGTTATATAGAGTAACATTTTGAGACATGATTTGATATAAAATATTTGAGACAATTAACTTTAGCATTACCATACATATTTTAAAAAGTTTAGATTTTTTAGGTCACCCAGAGAAATTCATAGTTACTATATAAAGGTATGCATTGAATAAACTCTATTTTTGTGCAATAGCCGGTAAATCACACTCATTCACCCTTTCAATAGCAAAAGTTTTTTTTATATTAAATACAGAGTACAAAGTATGATTAAATACAGTCAAACGTGATCATAAGTTCACAATTACAGCTAGTGTTTCTAGAGACCACGTAACCTAAACCGCTAATTTTGAAGTCAAACTCGATCAATAATCCATGATAGAATTGGACGTGACCAAGTTAAACCATTTTTTGATCACCCCTAGGCTCTAGAGATAACATAAAACACCTAGAACAAGAATAGTGTAGAGCAAGAAATTCGTGTTGAGAAATGAGAAAAATGAAAATTGATTAGTATGGGGATTAAAGACCAAACATATGTATTTAAGAAAAAACATATCTGTGTGAAGAGTTTAAGAAAACTCCCCAAAGATTATGGTATCACACCGATTCTGTGATGCAAAATTGACTTTAAACAGTTGCCATTAATGGACAAATTATAGTGCGTGCTAGCTAGGTTTGTATGGGCAACTCATTTCTCCTTTATGAACATGAGATGGAAATTCCATGTTCAAAAATTATTGTTTGATTGAGATTTTGTTTATATCACAACCCATCACTTTCATGTACAATAATTGTATAAAATTATTTTGTACTATATCTACCGCTATTTTTTTATACAACGTAATTAAGGAGTCGAGAGTCAAATATTTGACATCTTTGTTTAAAATCAAAGGTTGGTGCTACTTGACTACAAAGTTTTGAGCGTTTTAATTAATACGGAGTACTTATTCCTATTTAAGTAGTCAAAAATATAGTTAAAATTAGACAATTTTCCATTAAGACCTTTAAAATTGGCATATGCTAATTCTGAACCACAGTTTATTAACCATAAAATTTCATGTTTCACTTCTTGTGAAAGTTGCCTATAATGCCTTCTTGATTTGAGTCAACAATTTAAATTGGTTTTTTTCATTGTGATTTTTTGCCCACTAGAATCAACCTCTGACACCTTCGGCACCCCTCCGCCCTTAGTGTATATGCAACACCCGTCAACTGGGGAGAAATAGGTATAAGTGTCTGCATAGGCAACTTAGTTGGTCAGTGATCACGGAGGTGAAATTTTAAAAAAAGAGACTAAGAATTGAGTCTCATCAACAACAATCTGGAAGCAATTGCAACCTCTCAAAGTGGTGTTCTGTCGGGCCGGAACGTGGGTCGACCCTTGGTGTTGGGAATTCAACTGTTTGAGAAGAAATAGGCATAGGCATTATAATGTTGAAGAAGAAGACAGACGTGACAATATAGTTTAATACACACATACATAATAATTAGGTTGAAGAAAGTTTTTGCAGTATACTTTTTATCTTTGGGTTAAAAAAAAAAATTAATAAAAACTAAAGAATTTTCCAGATTACATATCCCTTTCCTGTTCTTCGAAAAGATGATGTTTGTTGTGCTATACTAATCAAGATTCTTTCGCACTATACTGTGAACCCACCACTGGGAAAGGTGGATGGAAAGATGTCATTATTATCATGAAATGCTGCCATTAATTTAAAGCTTCTTTCATTTGCCTTTCTTTTTTATATATCAAAACTTTAATTTGTTTAGATTTGGTTGTGTAGACGAGATTTGCTACTTTGCTAGCCTCTCGTTGGGGCAGAATTGAGACTCAACCGCTCATTCATTATATTTACTTAGAAGAAAATATGTGTAGGTGTTGATTTTATGACTATACGATGTAAAGTATGTGAAAATGAAACTACAATATTCATAGGGATTTTGGGGAACATGCATGCAACAATTGGTTATTAATGATATAGTTTGGGGATTGAGACAACTCAAGGTGAGTTTGAGATAGGATTAGGATGTTACAAACTTAAAATTACATTTAATCCGTTAAATTTGAACACGTGACGGCTGCGATTGATTCTTTGTTCTTTTCTAGGCATCCGTTTTCACCTGAGCGCACCCATATATATGAGACGGATAAGTTCTAAACCGTCCCGCAATAGAACGGATTAGTCCATGGGATTCTCACCTGATCTGTCTCCTATAATGAAAAGCCAACGAGGCTTGCATTGTCACGGGCCAAAAATTCTAAGCACTAATCCGTCCCACTGCCGGTCGTTTAGGGCTGACCCGCGGGCTCCGACCCACCTTGACACCCTTAGTAATTGGTAGCTCACTTGGAAACCTTTGCTTTTAATAATTCAGGTTTTCCCGTTTCACCAGACTATATTCCATGAACTTGTCTCCTAGGCCCATGAAGAGGTAAATAGAGCAAATATGGTTTCGAGAGTCGAGACTTAATATCATATTATATACTTCTGCACACAAAAAGTTCAATTCAAATTAAAATTTTAAATATTCGTGATTGTAATCGAATCCTCAATTTACCTAGGGATATTAAAATTTGGGGTTTACTCCTAAATCAAAGCATTTCTTTGATTTTTCCATATGAAGTACATGTATTAATTAAGAATAAATATATATAGTAAGTTGGGTGCATGTGTATAAACAAACAAGATTATATTACTCAAACATATGTCTGACATTTTAAGGTTCAAAATTGACAGAAAGTTTGGTGTAACAATTGATGAAAGTGGAAAGTAACCACATGAACATTCAATCATTCCATGTTGAATCACAGCCATATTATTAGTATCTAAGGAATCCCCTTTAATCTTCAATGCCATCAATATGTTGGAACCCAAAAACAAAATCATATCTAATAGCTTTACACGGTTCAGATTAATGACCTCTCGCATGATACAAATACCAGTACAATACATATAAAGGGCAGATTCTAACGAAAATCATGTCTTATACAAATATCAGTACAATACATATATGGGACAAATTTTAATGTACACTTAAATTGAGATTTTACAAGTCCATTATGTAACACTGCAAGTGAAATTGCTAATACGTAATGATGCATTGCACAGTTACATATCAATGATCGCATTGTTATTTGTAACGCGACACATTTAAAGTTTGAAATATTTATCAAAATATCACTATTTTTTTTCTTTATTTTACAATCACTTGATCAACATAGATCAACAGTCAGATTTAGCCCGTAGTTTTTACCTTGACAACCATTCTCATATAAAGAAAAATCGATTAGCAACGATTTTTCGATCTTACACCGGATATGATATTAAAGAAAACAAACACACACACTGGTAAGGTACTACAATGATAAATGTATTCATAGACTATATACACAGTACACTCCAGTCCCGATAACTTTTTAATTATACTTAGTACAAGAGACACCAATATTGATCAATACCTTATAATTATTGTTATTATTTTGGAGTTATAGCCAATAAAAGAGACATAGTGCTGTGGGCACATACCCGTGCAATATAAAAAATAAAATTATATCCAATGAAACCTCAACATCTTGACCCAAACTTTTGAAAAATGAAAAGGAAAGCCAATTAAACGGAGCTAATTGGCAAGTGTCAATAACACAAGTGTGGGTCAACATTCAACAATTATTATTTTAAAAAATAAAATTGATAGTGGACTGCTGAAGTTCAATTCATGAACCTAGAATATTACATTAATGTTTTCTTTTTGCTTAGCTGGACACCACTAGCTACTTAGTTGTCAGTTATCCAATCATGTTGATCATGGCAAGTATATATAAATATATATTTTATTTTCTTTAAGCATTTTTCGACATTTTTTATATATTGACTATATCTTTCAAGAGCTAGATTTCAATCAATAGCCTAGTTAACAAGTAATTGTGGATTATGATTGTTTTTCTTTTAATATTTCAAAGTTTAGGTGGACCGAATTTTCTAAATTTAGAGTTTAGGTTAGGGTGAGAATAAATTGGACTAACTAAATAATTGACAACTATTTTCAAAAAAATAATAATAATAATACTCCAATTGACAAGTCTTCTTTTTCTTTTTATTTATCTTTATTTTTCAATTATAAGATTTACTAGATTAATGTCCACACTTCTCACAAGAGACATTATTGTCGCGGAAGCTAAACTATATATACTAATATACACACCTTACACCTTATAATCATTATTGCGTGGACCATGATCGATACAGTTATGTGGACCATACTATCAAATAATGTATTATACATTCATTACACAAATAATATAATTTTAGTATATTAAAAATGTACATTGTATTCAGGAAAGTACATTATTTTATTAATGTACATTCAGTATACAAATAATGTACTTTTAGTATACTAAAATGTACTTTTCGTTATAGTCCACAGAACACAATTTGCTGAACACCCTAAATCCCAAATCTATTGTCAACAGTACAAAAGATGCCAAAGATCTTGTGGTCAAGTGGCACTCGGTGTCCTGATTAACACTCTCACATGGATGATGAGTGGATGATGAGAGTGGGTTCGAGCCTCAGTGGAGTCAACTATTGACTCGTTGTGCTTCAGTAGGTTGAGAAAGTAGCTATGGGTTCGAGCTATTGACTATATTGTAACAGAGTCAGTAGTACTAAAAAGAAAAAGAAGGAAATATAGTATGGGCCTATTCTAAGAAATTGGAAGGATCAAGTTCAATCTGGGCCCAATGGATCAAATATCTACAATGATTCAATGAATAAATATTGGGCCGGATCAAATTATAATGAATAAGGGAACACAGAAGTTAAGGTGTTCCGAATAGCAGGCTATAGAAGCTCACCTCCACCTCGAGCTCTCTCGCCGGTGGATAAGGATAGAAAGAACCATTCTTTCTCCATTTTCTTCTTCTTCCGAACCGCCATGTCTATCTCTTCTCTCCGCCTAACGCCACCGCCCACGGCGGCGGCCACCAATGCCGCCACGAATTTCCGCTCCTCGTTCCTCGTCCACCTCCCTCTCCGCACGCAAAACCCCCAAAAATCACTCTCTCTCCGCCGCCCCTGCTCCCCAATTTCGGCCTCCATGGAGGCCGGCGTGGGCGTAATGGGGACGAAACTCGGCATGATGAGCTTCTTCGAGCCCTCCGGCACGGTGGTTCCCGTCACCGTCATCGGATTCCGCGAGGGAAACATTGTAACCCAGGTCAAGACCGATGCTATTGACGGCTACAGCGCCGTCCAAGTAGGGTACCGCCGTGTCCGTGACCGGAAACTCACCAAACCCGAAATGGGACACCTTCAGAAATCGGGCGTAATTCCGTTGCGCCATTTGCAGGAGTTCCGGCTCCAGTCCGTCGACAGCTTCGAGCCGAACCAGCAGCTGGTCTTCAGCGAGCTCTTCAACGAAGGTGACCTAGTTGATGTCTCCGGCACCACCATTGGAAAAGGGTTTCAAGGTATTTCTGCATTCCAAATGGAATATTGATAATTGTTTGTTCAAAGATAATGGTTGTCATGTGAAAGGCTAATTTTGAGCCTTTCTAGACTTAATATAGCTGATTATCTATGTAAAGATGCAAGCTTTTGTAGTTTAATACTGTAAACATTCAAGAATTGTTATATATATTTGCAGCATTAGGCTAGTAGAAGTTCTCGAAAAGAATGTTATTGTATCTTTGACCAAAGAGATAAACCTACAACCACTGCCCGAGGTTGTACTAGATAAACCCATCTTGTTACCCTTTTTGGCAAAGGACTATAAGGAGGTAAGCAACCTAGGTTGTTAGACTCAAGCGGGTCAAACCAAGAAGGCCAATAGGCCGTTCCCACTGAGAGTTAAACTTGAAATCTTGTTGTGACCAACTTGGTTGGGGTTGCCCCAAGTGTTATTGTATCTTGATGTTGATGGTGCAGTATATATCTAAAGTTATTAATATTGATTCATCTAAAAGCTAAATTTATTAGAAATGGCGTGGTGATATTGCTTGCATTATCATTTGAGGATTTCACATGGGCGTTTTTAGCTTTCCCTCGATAACTTGTGCAATATGAATTTGTTTAGTTTCATCATATGATCATTGTAATTGGCTTGTATCAAAACGTTCCTTGTGTAGTCGTGTTGTATTATTCCAGTGTTTCTTTTGACTTCAGAGAGTTTATGTTTATCTCCTACTTTGATGTGATTAAGTGTAATCTTGAGCGAGTGCTTTTGTTTTGTCATTGTGGAACACTGATCAGAAGCGTTTTGAACTTTGCCACCAGGTGGAATCAAAAGACATAATTTCAAGAGAGGTCTTATGACTCACGGATCGAAGAGTCATAGACAGCTTGGTTCAATTGGTGCTGGAACGACTCCTGGACGCGTGTATAAAGGCAAGAAAATGCCTGGAAGAATGGGAGGGACGAAGGCAAAGATCCGAAAGCTGAAGATTGTCAAGATTGATGAGGAGCTTAGGATTGTAATGGTGAAAGGGGCTGTTCCTGGTAAGCCGGGAAACCTTCTAAGAATCGCTCCCGCCAAGATTGTAGGGAAAAACATCCCAAAGAACTAGCCCGTTTTTGTACTCTAGTGTCAAAATTTGATGTGATGTATTCTTTTAACCAGTAGCGTTTTCGTCTTCTTTTGGTGCTCTGATGGAAACAATATGTTCAATTTGAAAGATATATATAAATGTTGTGGTTACAAAACTTCTGTTTTCGATCTTGTATGTATAGATGGAAGTTAAACTATCTTATACAGGGTGAAAAACAGAACTACCAGAAGAAAGGTGCCCAAGCCAAAGAACCCTCCTGCATCATATTCAAAGCCACTGCTTTCATGGTAAGTGATGGAGGAAGTCTTCATTTCTGGCACAAATGTTGCAGACAACTGCACCAGCCACAAGAAGAAGAAAGGTAGCAGCAGCATGACCACAACAGTTGTGCCTCCATTGATGGATGTCGAGATGGTCGGTCCGACGATGATCAGGCTGAGGAACCCTAGTATGAGAGAAGGAACCACTGGTGAAGGCCCTCCATTGGCCATTGCCATGAATATGCACACCTTTAATCTCTGGGTTGCTTCAAAGAGAACAGAGATACTGTGGTCTGTGATCAAAACTGGCAATATAAGCAAGAGGTCCTGCTTTTTTGGATATGGCAATGGTCAAATGTTGTTATTCCTTTGAATGATGTTTTCTTCTCTGAGGATCTTTGATGCTGAAGAGTGTCTTTACTATTGCAAAAGACAAATGATTTCTCAAATCAAACACAATTTGCAAGAATATAGGGATTCTAGTCATCTTTGAAGAGATCAACCAAGAAGTCAAATGTATGACCACAATTGAAAACTTCTGCCATGTCACAATGATCAAACATTTTTGCTCAAACTTTAAGCCACATAAATGGCAACTTGTGGTCTAGTGGCATCCGATTGCACTCCCATATGAAAGGGAGTGAGTTCGAGATTCAGTAGAGACGACTGTTGACTCTTTGTACTTCAGTAAGTTGAAAAAGTAACTATTAATAGATACTACATTATAACAGAGTCAGTAGTAAGGTTGTGAAGGTGGTCTCGTTATCCATACCACCGGTCGGATGAATGGAGGACCGACCGGACCCGGATTTTCACGAGCGCTGGCGGGTTCTGGAGTGCCTATCAAGGGCGCTAACGCATACCCCGGGGTGATCATCACCACCTGCACCTCACATCTCGGCACAGTGGAAAGTGTAACCCGCCTATTGTTCCATTCAACTACATTTGTTCCTGTAATCCATAGCCTAACAGAATGCAGCAGCGAGGGACAACCCGCCCATATAGCCAGCGGGGAGGATGGCATTACTGGCAAAGACCGTCTGGCGAAAACGCCGCAGGCGCGAAGCGTGGTAGGCCTGCGCCGGGGGAGCATAGCATAGGGAGGAAAGGGAGCCCGGACCTAAAATACCACAGATGGCTTGTTAACACATCCAAGGACTAGACAGATTTCCCTTCAAAATAGACATCACTGAACCACAACTAAGAACAACAGAGATCCAGACTTAAGAATATAAGCAACATGAAAATGTAAATACTCAAAAACATGTGTGTAAAGTGCATGGAAAATGATCAAATAAGAGCTGCTGAAACTGCAGCAGCCCAACAATGTCATGTGAAAATTTTCATTCCCCGGATATCATGTAGCTCCGACAATCAGTGTAATGTAACACTAGACTTCCTGCCATGCGGTTCAGCTTAAACTATTTACTACCATCATCATAAGTATCGCTAAAGCTAAGGCCTCCTGCTACAAAATTACAACACTATACATTCACAGATGTGGAAACCATGCCGCGTTTTCCCCTTTCTCAGCATCTTCACTCACACAGAGGGATTGTACCGTAGATGTTGCTCATAGAAGTTTATCAACTGCACAGTTTAGCAAGATCGATCCAATAAGTAACTGCAGCCTTATAATGCTACACAACCACAAATTCCTAAAGACGCAAATTAGAATTGAAAATGAGAGAATTTTGTATACCAGAAGTGGATTATTTGCCTTCAGAAATTTGTTATCCACCGTCACCTCTTTCCCATCGGACCTGTAGTGCAGAATGCAAATAGGTCATCATTATTTGCACCAACCGAAAATATTCAAAAGAACTTTATGGTTTTAGCCACCAAATACTCGAGGTTGGTCAAGTAATTGGGAAACTTGCAGTAAAAATCTCATTCTATTGTTTGGTTTCAGAAGGATTGCACTTTCAACATTTTTGTCACAGATTATACATCCATAGCACCAAAAAACAACCAAAAATATTTCGTCTCTTCACATCTTGCAGTGTTAATTGTTAATATTTTAACAGAGTACTAAATGCAATATAAGGATGTGAATTGACGACAGCAATAACTACATACATTTTTCCCGAAAACAAACATATGAACAATTTATAGCAACCTATGGAAATAACGAATTTTAACATTAAAGGCTCCAAAATAACAACGTATCAAGAAATTAAATGCACCTGAAAATACCAGATAAGGCATGCTGTTTTGTGTAACCGATGGTAAACTTCTACCAACAATATAAAAACAGCAATATGCATGTGAAAAATAATAAATAAATAAAATAAAATCCAAATAGAGTCAAATGTAAATTTCAATGCTATATAGAAGAATATGTGCCATTGCATGTTATTTTTTGGCCTACTCCCCATTTTCATATTCCATGAACCCATGGTATAACAAGCACTAAGAAAAATACTAATTATTTTAAATTTTAAACTTTGTTATAGATTTGATCAGCAAAGGTGATGACTTTTTGGTAAATAGTATATTTTGAGGAATTAAGAACATTAAATGACAACTCATGATGGAATACATAAAAATTCTAACGACATAGATATTAGTAAGCATCATAAAGTACTTCAAGTTAAATAATAGATCCAAGATTTAGAGATGTGGATTCATCGAGTATATTGTATATAAGATTACAAGATTAGATAAACATCTTTGTATATGAGAACAAAAGCTTAGTGATCCATCGTGATAACTGTGAAAAACTTAACCAAGGGGTGGCTTCTTAAAATTCACATTCGACGTTATAACATAATAAACAGAATTATAGTAAGTCAGTCTTTCTTCCACTGATTTAGTCAACTTTTAAATTTAAAGGTTAATAAGCAGATAAAACACTTGAAAAATGGCAGAAAAAGGAAAGTAGGTATTGTGTCACAAACCTCTTAGCCAAAAAGGTTATGGAAACTTCTTGGGCTCCATTGGACACGGCAGCTTGATAGCCCACCGGCTTAACAATCTGAGAAATGTTATACGCATCTTCAAAATTCGCAGACTTGTTCTTGTAGCCCCAATCGTTGCCCACAAAGGGATGGTTCTGAATTCCTTCAGGCGCAACTGCAATCGCATTGTCACTGATAGCTCTGATTGTCGCATCTGGCATATCGTTCAATACATTGGTGGACGAGTCTTGCTTAAATCGCTTAACTGAGCCTGACTTTCTCCTTTTAGCTCCAGTACAGCGACCAGATTGAACTGATTGTGTCCCGTCTGCTTTTACAAACCCATTTGAAAGGCCCTCGCCTGGAATACGAGCCTCCTGAGATTTATTCACATTGGCCCCATTAGTCATAGGCATTCCCCGAAGCTCACTAAGTTTTAGATCCAAGTCATTACGTTCACTTGTTCTCCTACACGCAGAGGAATCCGCTTTCACGCCATTCTCGTGCACCACCTGGACAACTCCTTTCGCACCACCCGCACTAACATTATTGTTCACGTGATTCACACTCGGGTCATCACATGGAAAGGGCAAAGGCTCCTCCATTATCCTGACCTTCACAGCTGGCACACTATACGTGGCAGCTGCAGGGGAACGCTGCTGCTGTTGCTGCTGTTTTTTCTTCGGTTGAGTGTGAGTAACACTATGCTTCCGCTTACGCCTCCGTGTGGATCTTTTCCCAGACCGCATACTTCATATAAAACAAAAGACTAAATCCAGTCAAGACCACAGCTTTCCCAAGAAACACTTTAGACACACACACACACACACACAATCGAATCAACAACAATTCAACACAAGACGCTAAGAAAGGATAACCTCTCTTCAAACACATCTATAACATCAGAGCACGATAACAGATTTTCCACAGGCTCCCACGTGTTTGCAGTCTCCGGCCAACCTCGCCTTTGCAAAAACAGTAGATACCAATCAGAACACAAGCACTAATGTCTATAAACCATAGAAAACAAATCCTGGCAACCTCTAGCTAAACTACAATCTACAAAACCTCCATGACTAACATCACATTTTACATTTTCAATAACACATAAAAACACAAATGCATTGCTTACCATTTGATCAAGTACTGCACTTGGCCCTTTTGTTGTTCCAGAGATGTGAAAGACAGCAATCAAACAGAATGTCAGCAAAAAATAAGCATGAAATCAGATTTTTTTTAAAAATGAAAGTTTTGGGGAAAATGTCACACGAGAAATTTAATTTAACCAATTTGTTATGATAGAGAGAAAGTACAAAAAAAGATAAAAAAGGATAAAACCTTTCGAACTCTCTTCTTCCTCACGGTCTCAATCTCGTAAAACCCTTCTGCAAGCTTAGGTCTTCCATTTTCTTCTCCCTCCACCGCCTCGCCCTCCGCCTCCTCCTCGATCTGGAGGTCATCGTACTGCTCGTCGTCCTCCGCCTCTTCCTCCGGCAGCTCGCCGTCGTCGTCCTCCGCCGCGCCGCCGTCAGCATCAGCTCCGACCATCTCGTCCTGCTGCTGCGGCTCCGCCGCCGGTTGAGCTCCCGTCGAAATGCCCGTGGGCTGCTCGGAGCTGCCCGCGCCGCCGCCGTCCCCGGCGATGGAGGCGACGATTTCGGAGGGCTGAGAAGATTCCGCGCCCAACAATTTCTTTTTCCCTCCCTTCATCCCCTCTCTCTCTCTAGAGTTTCTCTCTCCAAGATTTTCCCTTTCCCACTATAGTCTTGTTGGGTAGGCTTGTTTTTGGACAGATAATTTTCAAGATTCTTTTTCTTTTCGTTGTATTTGAAATCAAAGATCGAAACTTTTTGTGTACTTGCTGTGTTTTGAAATCTGCTTTGCTCATCCAAATTCGATTTTTTTGTGTACTTTTTATTCGCGTCCTTCGAAAAATAGTTGTTGAAAAAACACACATAATTTTTGCGAACAATTATCGGGAAATTTTTCTTTAAAAAAATTATTTTTTTACAGGTAATTCATACATCTTTTTCATTTTACTATAGTACTCCGTACTACATAAATTACTGTACTATTTTTAGAATTTTTTTTTAAAAAAAACATCTTAATATGTAAATTAAAGAAAAGACTATTTGGATGAACAATTTTTTTTTAGGTTATTGACTTTTGCTCTATTTGGTATGATAGTTTTGTGAACTTATTATTCATAAGAGCATCATTAATAGTTATGGTTTTTTTTTTTAAGTTTTTAAGAAGCAAAGTAGAAGAGAGAATATGTGGAGAAAAAAGAAAGAGATAAAGAAAGATTCTAAAAAAAAAAAAAGTAACCAACGGTCAAAATTTTAGAGTGCCGCCAGCTAGCGGACTCTCTAAAACGTCACAACGTGCACATGTTTACATGCGCTTGTTGGGTTGAGCAGCGCTTTTCACTCTTCTGTTTTCTTTAATCCCCAAAAATCGGTTGCAGGTGGACCCTTTGCTCAAAAGCCAACCTTTCCCATTTGTGAAAAACTATTGCTTAAGTTTTTAGAGTTGCAAAAATCTCCCCTAAAATCCCTATTGGAGATGCTCTAATAATAATAATAATACTATTCGTCTTCTTTTTGAACAGTTATTGGCTACCATGGTAACTCTAACTTTGTTATGAGGATATCACATTTTACGATTAATTTTTTAATAATCTTGGCATTCATTTGGAAGAAAGCGATGAGTTATCGCTTCTTTCAAATATATAAAGAGGCAATGCATGTTGCATTCTTATAGTTTTGTATTTAATTTTTTTTTTAAACAATAAACTTGTTTGTTCTTCCATATTCATAATAAGGCGATGTTGCATCACTTCCTCTGAGGTGAGCAACATTGCCTCTTTCCAAATGAAGGCAATGGAGATGAAGAGATAACAAGGTAGCAATGATAACAACGATAGATAATGTGATTGTTGCGTCATCTAATTTGAAGGAATTTATTATTTATAAAAGGTAGAATATGAAAATGTTTTTTAAATATTATTAACAATTATTATATCAAACTAGTATTTATATGTGCGATTCACAAAATATATGCTTAATATTAGTACTCAATGTTAAAATCTTTTTAAAAATAATAGTATATACTTTTTAAATAATTCATATTTAAAAGTATATTTGATAATTTGAATAATAATTGCGGTATGATTAATATTATTAATGTAAGAATTTTATATATGATAAATTACTATTTTTTTTTAAAGCGATAAATTACTAAATATAATTATGGTAACATTTAATACAAATATAATGAAATCAAACTTAGTTCTCATAATATTATGCCTACATACATGTGTGTGATAATAATAATAATGGAAAAAATAATATAAATTATAATGTTATGGATACTTTTGTCAAAAAAATTCGTATAGTACAACGATTATAGTATAAATGTATAAAAATATTTAACTGGAAAAATAAACATAAATAAGAAATATAACATGGATTGAGACTTATTATATTTTATTATAGATAAGCAAATATATGCATGTATAATGTGGCATCCAGACGAAACTTGACTGATACAAAATAATAAATATTATTTAATTACACAATTTTATTAATTTCTAATTAATTAAAACTTGTTGAAGTTCATATACCTTTTTTTGAAAACCAAAAACAACTCAACTTATATTAAATTATAAAAAAAAGAAATCAAAATACACGGAAAATCCTACCAAGACTAAGGACAGAAGAAGAACCAATCGTCCGTACAAGCACATGAGCTACATGATTCGCTGACATTTTGACATGTCAAAGTTCATATACTAATTGTTATTACATGGTGTATTTGATTCTTACCCGAAACAAAAAAAAATAAAATAAAATAAAATAAAAAAAAAAAAAAATTCACCTTTCTTATTTGTTTATACCCATTTTCCATTTTCCCCTCGATTTTCAATGTTATTGTATTTTTTACATATACAAGTTTACTCCTTTAGAGCAACCACATCAATTGAATTTTTGGGTGCTAAGACTATTCTTAACTCAGCAATTTTCTATCACTTTATAAAATGAGTCCATTTTCTATCTCTTATTTTTTTTAAAATGGTCCACTTTCATTTTATATTATATATAATAATAATAAAATAATAAAAAGAACTTTAAAAAATTTAAAAACAAAAAACAAGTTTTATGGCAGCTTTTGCGGCCAAAAGACAGCAAAAACCGTCGGTTAAAGTATAAATGCTGCTGAATGACAGCCTTTTTTTTGAAAACAAAATGACAGCCTTTATGTTGCTAAACACATAGGGTAATGATTTTTTTTTTAAGTGAAGAAATTCATGTGGCATGCCAAATTAGCTTGCAAGAGGGTATAATTTATAGGTTGAGGACAGCTTAACAATAAGATAGGGTACCCCCGCCCTCCCCCAACAAAAAATGTCAACTTTTGTATGTTCTTAACTATGGTGACATATTATATTAGTTCGCAATATTCATAAAATTTGTTAATGTGATTTTCTCTTATTTTCCAACGATTGATTATCTTAGTTGGACGGATCAGATTAGTTTGCAAGTTCTCACGAAAAGCCTAATTCTCATGTAAACATAAGTCTATGTATGTGTTTGTTGTGCAAACGACTTTAAAAAATGGAAGCAAATGATGTGTGTGCGTGTGTGTTTTTTCATTCCAAGAAATGAAAGTGAAATTTTATAATCAAATGACCTTTTCTTTTTTTTTTTTTCATTTCTGATTTGAATCACTGACGGTAAGCATGTTACTGGATTATAATTTGTGTATAAGTGAAGTATGATAGTACAGTGTGTAATTTCAATACAATAGAGTTTTGTGTGTTATAAATGTCCCCCTTCAATCTACAACATGCCACCACTTATACTCTAGGCGCAACGACTCTTCTTCTATGAGTTGTAACGAACATCATAATGATGAGCCTTCAAGTGTAAGGTAGTGGAGCTGTTGATAATAACTCTCATCATCAATATATAGTCTTTGCATAGCTGGTGGCCGTTTGTCTTCCTTTGGGTCCGGATCGGGTGCTGTTCGGGTGCTGTTACCCAATTACTCTGTCAATCACATTTCAATGCATATAACTAGTAAAACAAACATGGTAATTGAAGTTGAATATGCTAATGAGATTCAAAACCCAACAAAACGCCCCCATGGTGTTGCCCTTCCTCTTGGCACCAAACAAAAAAGAAGTTTGTATATCCATGTAAAATTGAAATGCACTTAAATATAATGGGTATTTTAGTCTTCAAATTAGGATTTTAAAAAATCGAAATATCTTTATATTTAATGTCATTTCAGCAATTTTATTGATATAGGACAAAAAATAGTCATGCCACAATAATAATATGACTAAATATGAATATTTTAGTAAGAAAAAGACTAAAAATATACTACCACGTATAAATTTATGATAAAAATTGATTTAACTCGATTCAAAAATGTTAATGATACGAAATATAAAAGAACTATAAAACCTTTAACTCTTACAAATAGAGTCAAGTATTGATTAAAATAAAGTTATAATACTTAGTACAATTTTGAATTTGTGGCTAATATGCCCCATTTGAAATAGTTGTTGACACAATTCATTCTTCCAACCACTATTCTAGTTCAAATTATTACAAGAGGCATAAATGTTAAATTTCTGCCAATTCCTTACTTCTCCATCCCGGAATCTGTATTATGTCAAATTTTAGCAAATAAGAAGGTATTTTAATTAGTGTTCTTTCATTATATTTATGATTAGCGAATTTGTTAATTCACTCTTTTAATTAGGGCTGCATGTTCACAAGTTAATTCATCGACTTAGTATATTCAGTTATGATTTACAAGTTATTACATATAAATTATATTTATTCTGTACACATTCCCATGTAATGATTTCGGATTTCCCACATAACCTGATCATTCATCAGACTAGGGAAGTATTTCTTGGCATTCAAGGTAGGAGTGAGTGTGAAGGTGCCCAAATCGATTGGGGTTAGGGTTTAGAGATTTTCTTCCGTCTGAACAATCACGAGGTTCAACCATGGCTACGGCGTTGAGGTCAATAGCTCGCGGTCTCAGGAGCAAAAACAGTTTGTTTTCATCAATGTACACTCCGGTGTCTACTTTGCATTCTCATGCCACCAGTTTCGGTCAGTATCCATCAATTTGATTCTAATTTCTTCTTAATTACATCTAAACCTAAAAAGTTTACGCATTTCGTCCAATTCCGCAATACCGATAAAGGAATCATCGTTGGTTCCTGCAATTACTCCTCCTGCGCATGTATGAAGAGTGTTTACTTTGAAGGTTTTGAGGTTTCAGGGTTTAAGGAGGTGCCGGAAGAAGAAAAGAGCAAATTGGTTGGAAATGTATTTTCCAGTGTTGCTTCAAACTATGATCTCATGAATGATTTGATGAGTGGAGGACTACATAGGCTATGGAAGGACCAGTTAGGTCACCGATTTCTCATTCTCATGAATCATATTATGGAACTTTGAGTGTGTCGAGATTGATTTTTTAGGTCATTTCTTTCAGATTGATATCCAAATTGAATCCTTTTCCTGGGATGAAGCATCTTGATGTGGCTGGTGGGACAGGTGAGCATTTCTTGCACTGAGATATGCCATGTTCTTAGTTTGAAACTTTGGTAGGATGGAGCTTCATGATAAGGACACCTTGAATTATCAGTTTTAGCTTGGGGATTCTAGGTTGAAGAAGATTGTATTTTCCATTGCATATTTTTAAACAGTAATTTTTAAAGCTAATATATCAACCTAAGTGTGAGGTTTTAACTTTGTTATCCTCAATCTTTGTGATGTGAGGTCTCCTTGAACATAGATGCATTAATACAAAAAATAATCTCCTCATGGATTATTATGCTAGGAACCTTGTTCCTTGAAATTAAATACCTGTAAGTTCAACGTTTTGTCAAAATGAACTTTTAATAAAGATGCTCAATAGCTGACAACTTTACTTCAACTGAAAATCAATGCTAAATTTTTAACTAAGTAGGTATTAGGCTGAGATATTAGCATTATCTAGGTAACAAAGCCCCAAAATGAGCAGTATATAAGTAGTCCTACTGATGTGTCTGTAATTTCACAATCTTGATTTGAACAGTAAAAAAGATTGCGAGCCATGGTCTTATGTAGTTAAAGCTTAATTAAAGCTTGAGATTTAAACTTCTGTAGTTTTACAGGGGATGTTGCATTCAGGATTCTGGAAACTATCAAAAGTGTAAAACGCAGAGCCTTACAAGATATCCTTGATGATAATGTGATTGAGGAAACCCAAATTTATGTATGTGACATCAATCCAAACATGTTAAATGTTGGTAAGAAGCGGGCTCAGGAAAGAGGTAAAGTATGTTCTTTGCTGGTGATTAAAGAGAATGCTCTTACTATTCAAGTAATAAGCACATTTTTGCGATGTATATATCTTGTTTGGTTAACCAAGTCTCTTAAAGCGATAATTTTGTTTTTAAAACTTACAGGTTTTGGAGAGGACAAATCCCTCATTTGGGTGGAGGGAGATGCAGAAGCCTTGAAATTTGAAAACAGTTCCATGGATGGTTACACAATTGCCTTTGGGATTAGGAATGTCACACATATAGAAAAGGTTCTTGCTGAAGCTTATAGGTAATACTGAAGCACTTCCAACAATATAAAAAAGAGGAAATCCTTTTTGGGCATGTGTTATGGAATTAGACCTGTTTTAAGCGTTTTGCACAACTTATGTACTGAATCTGGTTGTTATCTGGGTTTACCTTTAGTTGTTCCAGTCAGAAGTTTTCTACCTAGTGCTCATAATGGTATTGTGATGACTCTGGTTTGTTTGTTAGGGTGCTCAAGCCGGGAGGAAGATTCCTTTGCCTTGAACTGAGCCATGTTGATGCCCCAATCTTTAAGGATCTGTAAGTATTTTGACTTAAACTACGTGGTAGTGCACTATTTGGTATCCCTTGCAATTATTATGAAGTGCCTTTTAAATGATTTACCTTTCTGTATACTTTCTACCTTGGAATTGGTTTTCTTGCCATTTTTGTACTTTATGCCATACTTGATTCTTTTTAAATCTCCTTTAGGTATGATTTATATTCATTCTCAGTCATCCCAGCAGTCGGTGAGATGGTGACTGGTGATCGTGACTCTTATCAGTACTTGGTTGAGAGTATTCGCCGTTTCCCTCCACAGGTAGTCTCTGGACTTTTTATAGTTGGGGATTGTAGTGCTACTATAATGACAATTGTTATGTTCCGGTGGCATGCTTGGCAATGTCCAGCTGCTCACTGAAACAAAATTTGAGAACTTTTTTAACTTACGAGTCCTTGCTTTCTGCTGCCTGCATGTAGAGACGCTTTCAATCTTTCACCGTCCCAGAATCATTCTGTATATGATTATGACATGTAATTACTCTCGACTACTGCCATGAGGCCATCACAAAATCATGCTGCTGTTGAGCATTAGAATGTTCACGATGACTTGAACATAATATTAGACGAGTCAGAAACTAGTTCTAACAGCATTTTCTAAAATCCATTTTCAGAATATGGTAGTAAGCTAATGATCTTTCCTTTTTTTCTGTTTCTGCAGGAGAAGTTCGCTGCAATGATTGCAGAAGCTGGGTTCCAAAATGTAGGATACGAGAATCTTGTAGGAGGAGTTGTTGCAATCCATTCTGGGTTCAAGTTTTGAAATAACTTTAGAGACCTTTCAAGTTATTGCTGGTTTTTTCAAAATCTCATACTAGAAGATTAGTCATAGAAGATCAAGTTTTAGGGTTCCAAGTTATGGTAGGTTTGTGATGATACTCCAAGAAGTGCAACTCTCCATTATGAAACTTGTGATGGGAAAAACATTCTCCAAAATTTGATTATTACATGAGTAAATAAGAGTGTAATACATTCATTCTTTTGCACACCAATCCTACTCCCACTTAGTTGTGACTCTATTCAACTTTTTTTTTTGGGGTGGTGTGAAAATCCCACAATCACTATCTAAAGGTATGTACTAAGTAAATTTTATCTTGTGACCTTAACCTGGCAAATGATCACAACAGTCTTATTTTTGATGGGTTTCAAGTATCTTACTCCCCTGAGAGTGATTCTAAGACCCCCTCCTAGAGACAATGATTTATTAATTTTCTTGATTTGAACCGATTAATATAAGCAATTAAAATTGATTTATTTTACTAACTAAAAGTGCTTGACCCTCAATAGTGACTATAAAAGAAAAGAATGGAAGAATGGGTCATTTCTTCCTTTCTTGAATTTAAGAAAGAGGCCGAAGGGAAAGAGCTTTGTTTGAATTACTATCTAGAAAATGGCTGTATCTATGATGTACTCAATCGTGCCAAGGAGGGTTCTTTCCATTGTTTACACCGGCGAATTCACTATCCACTCTTTGGGAAAACTACCCTCACTAACAATTTCACCTCATACGCGCCCCTGCTCTCGATGTTATTGCCGGAGTTCCCTCGCGACTGCTTCGCCGGCCGGCGTTTCATCTTCTGTAGCCGATATAGAGAGGCAGGTTATCAGCAGCACCGAGCTCGTGGCCATGGAGTACGCCGAACTCAATCTCACTGATAAGTTCTGCGAGGTAAAATAGTACTCGAAAATAAAGGAATAGGAGAAAAGAGTTCTTTGTTTCTACCCACTGATTCTATGGTGTTTGGATGAACGAAGCTTATGCGCATTCGCTGCATTTTGTGCTTTCTATGCTTTAGGTGTGATAGCTACTAACAGAAAGCTGAAGTTAATCAATTTTGTTGAATGTGTAATGTGTTTACGTTTACATGCTGAATTTGGAAATTAACTCAATTTGTGATTGAAACTGAGATTAGATGATATTTTCTCCCTTGCAAATTGTGAGGAAAGCTTTTGCAGCAGAGGATACTGCATCCTATACTGGTTTCATTCTTAGTTAATGAGGAAAAGAAACTATAGTAATTGTCTGCTGCCCCCTAGACCTTCTTTTTTTTTTTTTTTTTTTAATAATTTTTGAGTGGCAATGAAACCCATAGTCACTACCCGAGCCTGTGTACCGGTTAAATCTTGTCTTGTGATCCTAGTGACAATTGACCACAAGAATAGTCTATAGGTTAACTAGCTCAAACCAAGAAGGTCAGGCCAATAAGCCGCTCCTGTTGGGAGTCGGACTTGTAATCTTATGGTTATCAAGTTAATAGCAGCCTAGCCAACTTGGTTGGGGTTGCCCCCTAGACTTGAATACATAGCCTGTTGGCCCTCTAATTCCTTACATTAGCATTATGCTTCTTGTTGATGTTAAGTTGTTAGTGACATGATTTGGAAGACTACTCTGCTGACTATCATGACATGATTTGGAAGATTACTCTGCTGACTAGCATAGTATCATGAGTTATTTGGCTAAATAGCGGGTTTATTGATAATATGTGGTGCTGCAGGAATTGGGGCGCCTCAGAATAAGGCAGCATGTTAATCCTCTGCGCTCTTCGCTCTTGGTAACCTCACTTTGCTTCTAATATTTTCTTTTTCTGTAAACGTTTTGGTTTTGGAAAATTGCACATTTTCTGATTTGAGTTTAAATGCTTTTCCGTGATTACTCTAATGCTATATAACTTCTTCACTCATTTTTTGTTTCTTTTTCCGAAATGCATTTTACTATAAGAAGGTTCCTGCAGAAGTGCCAAACTGGAATGAGGTATATAAGGACACATCGCTGCCACTGATGGTGGATATAGGAAGTGGTAAGGAGTATAATTTAGCCTGAATTCACTCTAAATGTTGTTAGAATCCAGCTGCTTCGATCTGTCTCAAGATACCAATGCTGTGCTCTAAGGATTCCCTTCTATCATTTCCACTTCTTCCTTTTTTTCTTCCTCGCCCAAACCTTTCTTTCCTACAGTGGCAATCATATTCCTGCTTATCTCCTTGTTATTGAAAATCTTGTCGTACACATGCTTTTTTAGGGTCTAGGGTCTAACCACGACTGTGTGCAGGTAGCGGCAGATTTCTTATGTATCTTGCTAAAAGAAATCCTGAATCCAAAAACTATCTGGGATTGGAAATTCGTCCGAAGGTAAGGGAAATACAACTTTCTCTTTTCACATATTTTTGGTTTAGTGGTTGCATAATACTCGGTTATTTTAATGAATTAAAAATCTGATATTTTAATGCTTGTCTTCTGCAGTTGGTTACACGTGCTATGTATTGGGTAAACGAGCTGGGTCTCAGAAATATGTAAGGATTTTAAAAGTATATTTTCAACTTGAGAAAATTTACTGCGTCCTAGTTAATTATATTTAATATGCAGACACTTTATGTTTGCAAATGCGACGATTTCCTTTGAGAGTATTGTATCTACATACCCTGGACCCTTGGTGTTAGTTTCTATCTTGGTAAGTGTACTGTTTTTGCCGAAAGAGTAAAGGCTTGAAATACTTTTGCTTAAAACTTAGTAGCTAGGTGCTCGTGTCTGCAGTGCCCTGACCCTCATTTCAAGAAAAAGCATCATAAGAGAAGAGTTGTGCAAAAGCCGTTGGTTCAATCCATAGTTGATCGTTTAGCACGAGGTGGACAGGTATACGCTGAATTTTGGCTTCATAGTGTACATTGATTAGTGAAGAAACCACTTAGTGTAGTTATGTTCTTTTATCCATTAAACATCGTCTTTTGAGGGCTCATCCTTCTATTACAGCCACTTAAGGTAGTTTTGGTCCTTTATCCATTACAGATTACACATTATCGTTTTTGGGCTCATCCTTCTATTACCTGATGGCGTTTTAACTTTCATGCATACTTCGTTTCTATTAATTACAAGAAGATGGCTTCTCCTATTCCATTGTTCCTCAAGCTTCGTTTTGTGATTAAATCACCTCGTAAATTTTGGTGGGCAGGTCTTCATACAATCTGACGTGCTTGAGGTGGCTCTCGACATGAGAGATTACTTTGACACTATGTCCAATGAGCTTATACACATCGACAACATAAACCCTAATGTTCTTTGTGACAGTAATGGATGGGTATTAAAGAACCCTATGGGGATAAGAACTGAAAGGGAGATCCACGCAGAGTTTGAAGGCTCCAGCATTTACAGAAGGGTATACGAAAAAGTTCAACGCTAATTTTGCAATGGGAGCATGTAGGGATCTTGGTTCTGCAGTATCGCAATCCTACACATGATTCTGGGAATCGCTTGGTTTATCGTTTTGTGTGGCTGTTAGCACTCACACCACACTTGATGGATGGCACTGTAACTTCTGATGTGAGTGATTTTGGGGTAATTTTACTGTTTGCTTGGAGAGTGAAGAGCATGTAAAGTTTGATCCTTGTGTGAGTTAGAGAAAAGTTGCAGCTTGTTAGTTGTTGCATGTATCAATGGATGATTTTGCAATCCATGAATGAAGGTCAATTTTGCTGTCGAGATGGAAATTTTTTTACTTCTATTATGAGCTCTGATACAAAAATTCTATACATTCAATTAACATATTACGTACCTACAGTTAACATGTAAACGAATTACTTATAATTGCTGACACATAATATGATAGTTACATGTACATAAATTGTCAATTGCAGGTACATAAACTGTCAACTACAACTACATAATCTGAAGGTTATTTTTGGACTAAGGTCTAATGCAAAGTAGACCATGATTCATGGTATAATTTGCCAGTAGACTTAGTTGTATCAAAGTACATGTAATATTCATATGTATATATTATAATAATGCAACTTCTTGTGCTATGCAATGCAATATAACTATTGTTTCCTTAAACCTTGTACACATAATAAAGCGGACTAGATTACACGTAGCAGCAACTAACGTGTAAAAATAGGTGGTCGTAAAGCTAAGGCTAGCAGAATTCTAGAACTGCATGCATGCAGGTGGTTTCTTTGGGACGTTTTCAACCATCAACCTTCAACAACCATCAAAATAATCTCTGGTAGTAAAACTTTCTCTCTCATCTCTCTTTCTCTCCCTCTGCATATAAATATCTGCCATTGTTGATGGCATCTCTTCATCCCTGCCTTGATCTCCCTGCATCTTCGGTTCTAGATTACACTATCAAGGATTTTATCCTTTTCTTAAACTAGGAATCTATCTAGGTATAGTAGGCAACATTTTCAATCATTTTTTGTTTACTCTAATTTTCTCTTCTGTTTTGTTTTTGGATTCAGTCTTTTTTTTGAATGATGAGAGAAACTCGCAGTCGCTTTGAGAGTGTACGAGTTCCTCGTTTTGAGAAAAAACAACAAAAGAATTAATCAATTTAGGTTGTTCATAACTGATTGGTTTGACTGATCAAATCACGAAGGCTAATAGGCTGAATCTGTAACTGTACGTGTGGTTACTAAGTCAGCAGCCTGATCAACTTAGCTGGTGGTCTTATATTCAACCCTTTTTTGTTTTGAATATTTTGCCTAACAGATATTATGTGGTGTTTTTATTTGTTGCAGTTTAGGGTGTGTAATCGCCGGAGCTGAATAAAAATGGGGATGGGAAGGCCAGAGTTCCAGGAAAGGGGGCTGCTTTCTAACATTGCCGGATTTGCCGCCGCCCATCACCTTCCGGGAGCCCACGGCGGAGCTCATCACCGTCCGCCGCCACTTGGATATCCTCATCATCCTCCTCCTGCTGCAGGGGCATACCCACCAGCTGCCGGATATCCTCATCCTCCTCCTCCTTCACCTGGATACAGCCCGGAAGGGTATCCTCTTGCCGGCGCACACCCTCCCCCTCCCGCTGGCTACCCGCCGGCGGCATATCCTCCGCCGAGTGGTGCATTTCCCCAACAAGGCTATCCTCCTGCTGGCTATCCACCCCCATCATCTTCACATCAGGGTATAGTATATATGCATATATCTTGGCTAATCTTTTGAATTTATCACTATTGAAAAATTTCGGGCTGTATCTGGTATGGGTCACCCACAACTACTATCTAAAAATATGCACAAATTAAATCCGGACTTGTTTAGCTAAGGTGCCAATAATGTTGTGCCTTTTGCACTAGGCCAGGTATAATATAATCATGCATGCTTTTAGGGTTATATATGATATTGTCCATTAGCTCGATCTTGTCCCTACATTACCATGAACAACTCAAAAGTGTAAATGATTACATTTATGCGAAACTGAGTCATGTTAATCAACACAATCTTGTAACCCTAATTGCCTGTGCTTTTGCACTAGGCAAGGTATAATCATGCATGCTTAGCTTTTAGGGTTGTACTTGGTATTGTCCACTAGCTCGATCTTGTCCCTACATTACATTTATGCGAAACTCAGTCATTAGTCATCTTAATCGTCACGATCTTGTAACCTTAATCGACACGATCTTGTAACCTTAACTTGCCTGTGCTTTTGCACTAGGCAAGGGTATAATCATGCATGCTTTTAAGGTTCTACCTGGTATTGCCCACTAGCTCTTGTCCCTACATTACCTGGAACAGCAACTAACCTAAAAGTAGTGTACATGATTACATTTATGCGAATTGAAACACACTCATGTTAATCAGCACAATAATTAATCTGGATCTAGATCGACTATCGATCTGTTATTAGTGGGCACATGATTATTGAGAAATTATTGTAGGTGCAGGGCAGGGATCTAATAAGTTTGGAACAATGTTAGCTGGAGGTGCTGCAGCTGCGGCTGCTGCAATTGGAGCTCACCGTCTTGGACATGGTAGTCATCATCACCATCATATGCATGGGCATGGTGGTTACTATGGGCACCATGGCAAATTCAAGCATGGAAAGTTCAAGCAAGGGAAATATGGAAAGCCCTTCAAGCGCTGGAAGTAGAGATAACCATGCATAATATAATGCTCCTGGAGCTGAGATATATTGTTATTTAGAGCATGACATACATACATAGCATTTATGCAACATATATGTTCCTAGCAGTACATACTGTGTATGCTTTTTTCATTATGTGTCATGTACATACATGTGATTTCTCAGCTCACATTAATGCACATCAGCTAATTAGTTCCTTCAATTTTTACATATATAATATCTGAATTACAAGTGATATATATAAATCGCGTGTGACATATGCACTATTGTATGGTTACGTTTTTTATTGCAATTACATCGCGTGTGACAATGATAATTTTATGACCACTACTTTAGTATTTTAAGACACAATTCTTAGCTAAAGAAACAATTTGGTGTTCAGTTTATTAGTAACATATTATAAAATGTTAATAAGAATTCATCTTTAAATATTACAATATTATTATGAGATTTGTGTAGTTATGTATTCCTTGGTAATATTGCCTATTTACAAACTGACATTTGTTTAATAATCCGTGTAGTACTTAATTAGTTTGTTATTAAGAATGGAAGTGATAGTTAGTTGCATGGTAATTGCCGGTGTTCATATTCTTCAGTCATCGATAAACAATTTGTTGGACAATATTCAACACAATTACAGCAAAATATACAAAGTCCAAAATCAATACTGTAATTAAGTAATCGTTTCCTTTGATTATCTGTTTGCAATTGCCAATCAACAACAGGTAATAAATCTATAGGACATACACGAACAAAAACTATCAAATTCAAAATGGATTCGGCCTTGAAAGCGTTCTGGTGTGATCAATTTTTCATAGGGATATTGAATAGATAGATTTTATGTAAAATAATAAAATGTAAAAAAGGTAGGGAAAAAGGGACACTTTAGTCTCTAATATTACATAATATTTTTTTTGGTTGAGCCATTTGGAGATGGAAATCTTACCTTCATTTTCACAAATTCCTCATGTCCTATATTTTTTGCCATCATCTTTTTTTTTTTTTTGGGAGTCATATGGTGATGAAAAGATTACCTTCATTTTTACAATTCCTCATCTCCTTCATTTCTTGCCATCATCTTTTGAGTATGAAAGAAAATTTTAGTGAACTTCAATTAAAACTCGCGTAGTTGCTACTGGGCTAAGGGGGCTATTGGGCTCCCTTCACGGGTTGTTCTTACATGGCTGAGTTGCTCCTCCATGACAGTTCCAATGACAAGGAGGGGTAATTCCTAATGAGATACAATTCCATGGCATACTCCTCTAATGACAAGGAGGGATTTTTTCCACATGGCCGAGATGCTTTAGATGTCCTAAGACATATCTTAATGCCAGCATCTTGGATGTTAACATGCCATTTTGGCCTGGTTGCAAAGGGTCCGATTTCCATTAAAAAGAAATGCCAAAACTCCGCGGCCCATATTTTTATATACTTTTCTCTTGTTCGTTTTGCAATTTTCGGAAATGGAAATACAATTCATATATTTGTATTCGATTTATGTATTAGTTAAGAGTTTTGCATCATATGATGTATATCGTAGTTTTGTAATTTCTGAAAATGAAAGTGTAATTCGAAAACATTTATATTAACACCCTGAATATTTTTTTTCAGACCCAACTCCTCATATTCGGAATGTTAATTGCACAAATATTTCTTGTTCTCAAAGTTAATAAAACATATATATTATTAAATAAATTATAATTATAACAACAACAACAATTATTGTAATAAGAATAAGAATTTAATAATAATAATAATAATAATCAACGAAAAAATGGTCTAAAAAATCGAATGGTGTGCGAGAAAGATTGAATTAAAAGATTATGGCAAGAAACGGATTTCCACTTTGCATCAATTTTATGTCCAACTAAGCATGCAATGATGTTCTAAATGTGTGTTGTGTTTATAGTGATACGCAATTCCAATTCGCGTTTGACATCACAGGAGATCTTCGGACTCCGACAAGGTAATCCGCATGTGGGACTACATTTCTCGTATTATACTCATACTCATGTCCCAAATGCGTTTGATATTAACACAGTTCAAAAAAAAAAAAATCCAAACCAATTTGGGACATGCCTTTCTGATGCCATATCCATATCTCAAACAAAATTTTTCCTTTTTTTTTTATCATCTTTTTAAAATATTTCAAGCAAAAAGTATGCCATTTCAATCATTTACCCGGTCTTCAACCATCAACCTTCAACAACCACCAAAATAATCTCTGGTAGTAAAGCTTTCTCTCTCATCTCTCTCTCTCCCTCTGCATATAAATATCTGCCATTGTCGATGGCATCTTTTCATCCTTGCCTTGATCTCCCTGCATCTTCGGTTCTAGATTACACTGCCAAGGATTTTATCCTTTTCTTAAACTAGGAATATAATCTATCTAGGTATAGTACATGCATGAACAAGGCAAATTTTTGTTCACTTTTCTCTTCTATTTTGTTTTTGGATTGAATTTTTTTTGTGTAATACGAAAAACTCACAATCACTTCGAGAGTGTGCATGGGATCTCTCGTTTTGTAATTTTAATTATAAAAAAAAAATCAATTTAAATTGTCCGATGCTGACAGATCTGATTCAAATTAAGAAGACGAATAGGTCAAATGTGTAATCGTGTGATTACTAAGTTTACAACCTGATTACCTTGGCTGGGTTGCCTTACATTCAATCCACCTTTTTTTTTGTTTTCTGCAAATATGATGTTTGTCTTGAATATTGCCTAACTGATAATTAAGGATTATTGTGGTGTTTTAATTTGTTGCAGTTTTGGGTGTGTAATCGCCGGAGCGGAATAAATATGGGGCTGGGAAAGCCAGAGTTCCAGGAAAGGGGGCTGCTTTCTAACATTGCCGGATTTGCCGCCGCCCATCACCTTCCGGGAGCCCACGGCGGAGCTCATCACCGCCCGCCGCCACTTGGATATCCTCATCATCCTCCTCCTGCTGCCGGGGCATACCCACCTGCCGGCGGATATCCTCATCCTCCTCCTCCTTCACCTGGATACAGCCCGGAAGGCTATCCTCTTGCCGGCGCACACCCTCCCCCTCCGGTTGGCTACCCGCCGGCGGCGGCATATCCTCCTCCGAGTGGTGCATTTCCCCAACAAGGCTATCCTCCTGCTGGCTATCCACCCCCATCATCTTCACATCAGGGTATATATGCATATCTTGCCTAATTAATCTTTTCAATTTATCACTATTAGAAAATTTGGGTTGTATCTGGTATTGGTCACCCATTTTTTTAATCCACAACTACTATACACGGATTAAATCTGATTCGATCTTGTAACCCTAACTGTGTCTGTGCCTTTTACACTAGGCAAGGTATAATCATGCATTATTCTTTTAGGGTTATTAGTACCTGATATTGTTCGCTAGCTAGTTTGATCTTATCCCTACATTACCTGGAGCAACCCAAAAGTGTACATGCTTTAGGGTTGTAACTGGTATTACCCGCTAGCTCGATCTTGTCCTTATTACCTGGAACAACCCAAAAGGTACATGATTACATTTATCTGATTTGATCTTGTAACCCTAACTGCATTTGTCGATCTTTTGCACTTGGCAATTAGGGTTGTACTTGGTTATGCCCGCTAGCTCGATCTTGTTCCTATATTACCCGAAACAACTCAGAAGTGTACATGATTACATTTATGCGAATTGAAACACACTCATGTTAAATTGTTAATCAACACAATAATTAATCTAGAGTATCGATTTGTTATTGGTGGACACATGATTATTGAGAAATTATTGTAGGTGCAGGGCAAGGATCTAATAAGTTTGGAACAATGTTAGCTGGTGGTGCTGCAGCTGCGGCTGCTGCAATTGGAGCTCACCGTCTTGGACATGGTAGTCATCATCACCACCATATGCATGGGCATGGTGGTTACTATGGGCACCATGGCAAATTCAAGCATGGAAAGTTCAAGCAAGGGAAATATGGAAAGCCCTTCAAGCGCTGGAAGTAGAGATAACCATGCATATTTAATTTGCTCCTGGAGCTGATGAGATTGTTCTTTAGAGCATGACATACATAGCATTTATGCAACATATATGTTCCTAGCAGTACATACTGTGTATGCTTTTTTCATTATGTGTCATGTACATACATGTGATTTCTCAGCTCACATTAATGCACATCAGCTAATTAGTTCCTTCAATTTTTACATATATAACATCTGAATTACAAGTGATATATAACACCTATTAAAACAAAATAACTATATCAAAACAGAACAACATACAACATAAAAATTTTATTCAATAACTTTAATTTGATCCCTACAATTCGATTATGTTTTACAATATCACATAAAAGTATTTCTACACGAAAATATTTGTGTAAGCCTTGTCAGCGCGGCCCATGTGGGCTGTCACGTCCTTGACTATCAACTACGGATTGGTTGAAATTGAAACCATGGGCTGTCACGACCTTGACTATCAACTACGGATTGGTTGAAATTGAAATTGTTTAGGTTGAATGCCATAGTGCTGATACCTAAAGCGTGAACCAGATACCTACTATAGGCTTCTAAGAAGAAATGTAATGAATGAGAGTTGTTGAAACTAGCATATTGGAAGATCAATTGACCAAAATAACCATGAGCAGCTACGATATTATAAGTTTCTTCTTCTTGACCGAATTTGTAACCTTCAAATTGACATTCCATGTGTATTTTTTTAATACTAAAAAAGTATTATAAACCCTTCCCTATAATATACACTTCAAATTGACATTCCATGTGTATTTTTTTAATACTAAAACAAATATTATAAACCCTTCCCTATAATATACACTTGCATCACAGCATTTGGTCTTGACACTTTGGTCTCTAAAATTACATAATATTTTTTTTTAGGCATATGGAGATCATTTTCACAAATTCCTCATTTCTTATATTTATTGCCATCATCTTTTTTTTTTTTTTTCGGTTGTGCCATATATGGAGATGGAAAGATTACCTTCATTTTTACAAATTCCTCATTTCCTTCATTTCTTGCCATCATCTTTTGAGTGTGAAAGAAAATTTTAATGGACTTCAATTAAACTCGCATAGTTGCTATTGGGCTAAGGGAATTGAAAGTCTGAGATTCCTTCACGCGCGGGTTGTTCTTACCTGGAAGTTGCTCCTCCATGATAGTTCCAATGACAAGGAGGGGTTATTCCTAATGAGATGGGATTTTTTCGACATGGCCGAGATGCTTTAGATGCCCCAAGACATATCTTAATGATCTTGGATGTTAACAGGCCAAAATGGCATGGTTGCAAAACCATGTTTAGAGTCCCGCCCCACGATTTCCATTAAAAGGAGTCCCGCCCCACGATTTCCATTAAAAGGAAACGCAAAACGTACTCCGCGGCCCATATTAAAAGGAAATGGAAATGCAATTCAAATATTTGTATTCGATTTATGTATTAGTTAAGAGTTTTGCATCAATATGATGTATATCGTAGTTTTCTAATTTCCGGAAATGTAAGTGTAATTCGAAAACATTTATATTGACACCCTGAGTAGTGTTTTTCTTTAGACCCACTCCTCATATTCAGAATGTTAATTGCACAAATATTTCTTGTTCTCAAAGTCAATAAAACATATTATTAAATAAATTACAATTATAACAACAACAAAAATTATAATAATAATAATAATAATAATAATAATAATAATAATAATAATAATAATAATAATAATAACCAACGAAAAAATAGTTTTAAAAAATTGAATGATGTGCGAGAAAGGTTGAATTAAAAGATTATGGCAAGATAGATGTCCACTTTGTATCAATTTTACGTCCAACTAAGCATGCAATGATGTTCTAAATGTGCGTTGGAGCACTTGAACAAAACTAAGTACATTACAAAACCTAATAGAAGAAGTACAATTTAGATCTTTTGTTATCTCATTTTCTATAAAAAGTAGAAGAGTTTGAAACTTCCAACCTCCCAAATGCCAAATACTTTAGACACATGTTTCTCCCTTTGTAGAACTTTGGAACTTATGCATAGAAAAATATTGTCATGAGACGCGAGTAGAAAATGCGTATCACTAAAAACGCAATTTCCATTTACGTATGACATCACCGAAGATCTTCGGACTTCGGCGAGGTAATCAGCATGTGGGACTTGAGTTCCTTGTATTATACGAAAAACGCAAATCCCATATGCGTATGGAACCGACCTAGCAAAATACCTCAGACACATTTGAGACATGTGGTTGAAGTATAAAATACATCATACGCATGTCCCAAATGTGTCTGATGTTGATAGTTCAAAAAAAAAATCTCAAATGAGTTTGGGACATGCATTTTTAACGCCATACGCATGTCCAAATACGTTTTTTTTTTTTTGGTTACCTTTTTAAAACATTTAATATTTTTGTCAATCATCCTAAAAAGTATGACATTTCAGTTATTTACCCAGTATTTAACCATTAACCTTCAACTACCATCAAAATAATCTCTGGTAGTAAAACTTTCTCTCTCATCTCTCTCTCTCCCTCTGCATATAAATATCTGCCATTGTCGATGGCATCTTTTCATCCCTGCCTTGATCTCCCTGCATCTTCGGTTCTAGATTACACTGCCAAGGATATTATCCTTTTCTTAAACTAGGAATATAATCTATCTAGGTATAGTACATATATGCATGAACATGCAACATTTTCAATCATTTTTTGTTCACATTTTTCTCTTTTATTTTGTTTTTTTGGATTCAATCTTTTTTGTGTAATGCGAGAAACTCGCAATCACTTTGAATGTGTGTACTAAATCATTTAAATTGTCCGACATTGATTGATTTGATTCAATCCAAGAAGGCAAATATGTTGAATGTGTAATCATGTGGTTACTAAGTCCACAACCTGATTACTTTGGCTGGGTTGCCATAATTACATTCAACCCTTTTTTGTTTTCTGCAAATATGATGTTTAATGATTGCCTAACAGATAATTAAGGATTATTGTGGTGTTTTAATTTGTTGCAGTTTAGGGTGTGTAATCGCCGGAGCTGAATAAAAATGGGGATGGGAAGGCCAGAGTTCCAGGAAAGGGGGCTGCTTTCTAACATTGCCGGATTTGCCGCCGCCCATCACCTTCCGGGAGCCCACGGCGGAGCTCATCACCGTCCGCCGCCACTTGGATATCCTCATCATCCTCCTCCTCCTGCTGCAGGGGCATACCCACCTGCCGCCGGATATCCTCATCCTCCTCCTCCTTCACCTGGATACACCCCGGAAGGGTATCCTCTTGCCGGTGCACACCCTCCCCCTCCCGCAGGCTACCCGCCGGCGGCATATCCTCCGCCGAGTGGTGCATTTCCCCAACAAGGCTATCCTCCTGCTGGCTATCCACCCCCATCATCTTCACATCAGGGTATATATGTATATCTTGCCTAATCTTTTGAATTTATCACTATTAGAAAATTTGGAGTTGATCTTTTTCAATAGGTAACCCAGGACTGCTACGTAAAGTGTGCACGGATTAAATCTAATTCGATCATGTGATCTTGTAACCCTAATTGCATGTGTCTTTTGCACTATGCAAGGTATAATCATGCATGCTTTTAGGGCTGCACCTGGTATCGCCCACTTGCTCGATCTTGTCCCTACAATACATCGAACAACCCAAAAGTGTACATGATTACATTTATCCGATTCAGTCTTGTAACCTTATCTGCTTGTGCCTTTTGCACTAGGCAAGGTATAATCATGCACACTTTTAGGGTTGTACCTGGTATTGCCCACTAGCTCGATCTTGTCTCTACATTACTTGGAACAACCCAAAAGTGTACATGATTACATTTATCCGAATTAAAGCTCACTCATGTTAATCACGATCCAATAATTAATCTAGAATATCGATCTGTAATTGGTGGGCACATGATGATTATTGAGAAATTGTAGGTGCAGGGCAGGGATCTAATAAGTTTGGAACAATGTTAGTTGGAGGTGCTGCAGCTGCGGCTGCTGCAATTGGAGCTCACCGTCTTGGACATGGTAGTCATCATCATCACCACCATATGCATGGTGGTTACTATGGGCACCATGGTAAATTCAAGCATGGAAAGTTCAAGCAAGGCAAGTATGGAAAGCCCTTCAAGCGTTGGAAGTAGAGATAACCATGCATGAATGCTCCTGGAGCTGAGATTTTTCTTTAGAGCATGATATACATAGTATTTATGCAACATATATGTTCCTAGTACTGTGTATATATGCTTTCTTCATTATGTGTCTATGTACACATGTGATTTCTCAGCTCACATTAATGCACATCGGCTTACTCAAAATCTATCTTCAATTTTTACATATATAATATCTGAATTACAAGTGATATATATAACTTTGAGTGGCTAGGCTATAAGATCATCACGGTCCCATAGCCTTTGTAACATACTAACATGAGACAATCCACCATTTTGAGGATTTGCAAAAATTAAGAAAACAACATATCAAAATTGATGTTTTTAGATAACCTAGGTTTCCTAGCAAGATTCGTTAGACTATATCTTGAACCTCTTGAACCAGTCTCATCCCAAGTTCTTCTACCGTGAATTTGCCCCACATTCCTTATTGTACACTTCTGCGCATATTGCGATTCATCGCAAAAAATTGTTGCTAGCTAATTCCTCTTGAACTTGGAAGTGTAACATTTTGGGTGTTGATATCATAATCACTCTTTGGTTGGGCCTGCAATTTGTTATGGACCTATTCACATATTGATCTACCAAATCCTTGTTTGGGTATCTTTCTGGGCTTAGATTTCTCTAGTGAACTTTAAAGTTGAGATTTTTTTAAACAAAACAAAAAAAAATAAAAAAAATCAATTAAGATAAGTTTTTAATAATGAGCCAAACACACACCAAATACAACCATATGGTAAAATATTCAATAATTAATTATATATATCAAATATTATACATTCAAACAAAATAAATAGACTAAACACTCAAACGTGACACCTTGAGAGCTGGGTTTTGCCCACGTCTCTTTAATTTGCTAACGTTATTTGTGTTGCGACACCCTGTTTTATCACTTTATGTAACTTTATTCTTTTTTTTTTTTTTTTTTCTATTTTATCACCACTAGAAATGTTTGATTTCTAGACCATTCTGAAAAATAGTCGAAAGAAGTGACTTTTTTCTTAATGATTCGTCGATGGATTGCGGAGGATGAAAAAAATGGTATTTTCAACTTATTTTGGTGATCGGTATTTCTGACCATTTTCGGCCAAAATTGATGATTTCCGACTTTAAGATGGTCTGAAATTTGAAGATTTTCAGAAGTGTATATAAGTTTATTCTTTGTTCTTTGAGCGTTGTTTCCTGCATAAAAAACATGAATTATTCATAAAAAGTACTATCCCAAATTCTAGCCCCTAGAAAACTTGGAATTCATTGTTTAATGTGGTGGGTTTGAGCATTGATGATGCATTTATACCAACTAGCACAAAACAATGTGGTCATGTAGTTGAGCATACAAGTTGTTGACCTTCACTTTGATACATTAATTATATTTTTGAAGTTGCTAGAATTGTATGTACGTGGTAGCTGCACCTATAACTTATTTAATTTCTTTATAGAAAAATTCTACACAAGCACTTAAGACACATGTAAGGGAGAGGTTTTTTTTTTTGCCCGGCCCTCACCTGGGTGACACCCTCTTGTGGGGTGGATGTACTAATCCTCGAGAGTTTCACCCTCTTGTGGGGTGTTTCTCAGGGCACTATGTACTGATCTTCTCACTTAAGGGACTGCTAAGTTATCATAATTTAACTCCTCCACAATTTTTGTAGAGCTAATGGGGTCTGAGCAAGTAATTTTGACTTTTGCTTAGGAGGGAGAGAATTAAGGAAAAGGTACAAAAAAGCCATCGAACTATTTGAAAATTAGCAATTAAGCCATCGAACTTGAATAAGCTCTAAATAAGTCACTGAACCCGAAAAAGCAAAGCAATTAAGCCATTAAACCGGAAAAAAAAATAACAATTAACATTTTTAACAGGTTATTTGCTTATTTCAATCGACGTTTGCATTTTCCGGTGAGGGCGATCATTTCTGGTATTTGTCTATTTCGACAACCGGCGACCCTTGGGGAAGGCGACCAGAAATGGTCGCCCTCGCCAGAAAATGCGACCGACGACAATTCCTTCGTCTCTGGTGGCCAGAAAAGTCGCTGGTTGTCGAAATAGACAAATGACCTGTTAAAAATGTTAATTGTTATTTTTTTTTTCCGATTTAGTGGCTTAATTGCTTTATTTTTTCGAGTTCATTGACTTATTTGGAGCTTATTCGAGTTCGATGGATTAATTGCTAATTTTCAAATAGTTCGATGGCTTATTTGTACCTTTTGCCAGAGAATTATTATTGTTTTCAAATAAATTTTTGAAATTAGGTAGTGTCCAAGTTGGCAGTTTTTAGAAGTATATGTTAGTTGAATGGTGACAACATACATAATATAATTGGAGGCAAGAAAATAACATGTGAACATTCAACTAGGATCTGGTCTTCACAATAATGTAGCTGCAGCCTGCACAAATGCTGTGCCTGAGAACATGGGGAGGATTGCTCTCATTTGTTGTGAGGACCATTCTTCAAACTCAATTCAATATGATACTGTGTGCTGTTGTGTGTGTGTCTGTATGATTATACTAGTTTATGAATCAAAAGTGGTCAAATTAATAAACGATGACTGCCCTAAAAGGGGTGATCGAGTATGTAGAACATAACTTTTGTAGTCTTGTATATGAAAATTACAAGAGCGATTATTGTCAATATCTTTTTAGTTGGGCCTATCACACATAATCTTCTTATGCGATAGGAAAAAAAAATTCTAAAAATCCTATGACCAATGTAATATAGGAGTAATTATAGAATTGAATATGCATGTATATTGATCTACATATCTTCCCTTCACTAATAGAGTATATAGGGTAGTTGATGGGGCATAAAAAATAAAGTAGTTGTTGTAAGGGATTGCTTGGTTTAACTGCTGCTTTTGGCTGTATTATATCATATTCTATATTTCCACAAATGGAATAAAAACACTAAAATAGTAAAGGGTCCATGTACAACTTAATTAAGTGTGTGTGTCAAGTTCCCCTACAAACATGACTTTTTTATGCGGTTGTGTGGTCACTCGCTGTTGGGTACGCATAAATGTACTACAAAGTGTTTGAGAATGCACTATTAGGTGTGGTGTATTTGTACATTTTCGAACTCTGTGTGGTACATTTATTCATATTAATCGTGCATTTACTAGTAGCTGAAGCGTTCGAACCTTATCAAGAATTTTAAAAAAATAGATATATGAGTTTGGTCTTTTTATGGGGACTAGTGTACAAACATTTGGAAGCTTGTAGCTTAGTTGATACACATTTCGTGATTTACCTCATCTACCAGTTTTCAAGACATGAGCGATGGATCTTTAAATTTGAAATTCAAACTTATCTATTTAACTTATTTGCTTTTTGCATTATTTAATTTAGTATTATTAAATAAAATTTATATATTTAAGCCGTATCAAAATATTTATTGAATACAAAAAATTTAAATTATACAAAGATATTAAAGAAAATTAGTGAAGAAAATAAAAAATTATTTCACCATCAAATAATAAATAGCACATGTAATAGGGAAGAAAGTAGAAATCAAGTAGTACACCATATTAATTGTTTCATATGCATTTTATGTGATCAATATATTTTATATTATAATATAACATTTCCATCATGAATTAATTTGTTGATTAATGTGATACAAAAAAAAAAGTGATAAAATTGTATGACTAATCCGGCTAATATAATAATCTCGAAATCTTGTATAAGTTAAATTTTTTTATATCAAAATTTTTCAAATTAAACCTCTTTTATGGTAATGTAGAATTATTTATTATATCATTCAAAATATTATTTTTACTTATTAAAATTTATTATAATAAATAATTATATTATAATAATTATAATTTTAAATATACCTATATAACAACCAAATATAAATTAAAGTTGACAAAAAAAACCTGGTAAGTGAAGACAAGGGGCGGGGCCCCTTAGGCACCGCAACTCACATGCACCTGAGCTGTCAAGCTTAGTATACATTTAATGGAGATTTTAGAATTGGGTCAAAACTCCAAATCTTCATTCTTTCACCCAATCAAATAACACCCTTTATCACATGTCTCGTCAACTTCAAATTAATACATTCACAATCTCATATCTTCCATTTTTTACTACAAAACAATTTACTTTTACAGCTACAGATAATATTTAATTCGCGCGTTTCATCTTTCAACTAGCTAGCAAACATTTAACTTGGTAATCATAATGTCCATATTCACTCCTATGAAAATTGTCTATAGACGACCTCTTAATTTAATTTGAATCAGTCAATTATGTGTAACCTAAATTGGTTTATCTCATTGCCAGCTAAAGTCATAACATAAACGTACTTCACCAACAAGTGAAAAGAAGAGCATCATCTAATTATAAAAATGCATGCATTGCATTTTTCTAAAAAAATTCAACCATTGATAATCTTATGAACGGATAAGATTAATTCACATATTCTTAACTGGAAGCTTAATTCTCCTGATGATGCACACCGTTGTTTATATATATCTATCATAGGATATATTATTCGGTGCCATCGGTGGTGAGCTAGACCCATGTGTTTTCTTCTTTTATTGAAATTTATTTGTGTTCCCTAAATAATAATAATAAATTAATAATAATAATAATAATAATAATAATAATTTTATATTATTTGAGCGTGGAAACCCACGATGAATTTTTGACTTTTTCGTATATGTTTGATTGGATAATGTTAGGAGGCAAACAGGCCGTAGAATTTGCAAAAAATTGGAAAATGGATAGTGATAGGAAGAGGTGATGATGACTTTAAGAAATACCTGAAATTAAGAATTTTGTATTGGTCAAGTTTTTCAACCCATAAATTCTCACTCTTTTTCTTTTTATTGGACATTATATTGAATTCCTTCTCAATCATCTTGCTTTTACATTTTATAAAGTTTAAAGGATCAACATTTTGTTATTACTTTTTTTTTTTTAAATTGATTAATCTCAAAACTAGTTAATTAAACAAACTAATTAAATGATAAGACAATAATAATGTAAATTAAATTACTGAGATTTAGAGTTACACTATGAAATAAGTGGTTAGGAGATGGGTGTATTGATTTAATATACAAGAAGTTATTGATCGGTCTAGCCGTCTAGACGTGGTCAAAGATGTCTAGTCAATAATGGATCCATATATGAGTGCATGCAACAGGTAGTATGGTGTAAAAGATGATCCTAACATGCTAATAGGATCTTATTATTTACATTTGATTGTTCTACTAGTTTATGATGGCTCACGATAAGTGGGTACGATTTATAGGTAGAAGCAAACAATTGGTTAGTGTGTGTAGCATCATGGTCAAGCGGCACATTAGACCCCGTGGCCAACTACTTTGACAGTTAGACTGGTGTAAGTTGGCCCATTATATTCAAGCATATTTAGTGTGAGTGGTTCTCTTGGCCAAACCTTTTGATTACGCGCACTTAGAAATGCTAGAACACTAATTTCTTGGGACTATTTCTCTCTCGAATCTATTATTTAGATTATTGGGCCAGTCATGCTCTATATCATCCCCTATTTGCTAATAAAACAAGACTAAATTTATATAAGAAGTTGGCATACTTCAGATCGTATTTACTACTTATTAAAAAATTATAATTTTCTTTAAAGAAATAAAAAATTAAGTGAAAGAAAATAATAAATGCATTTAATGGTACATTTTTAAAAATTGAAAATAAGAAATGAGGAATATAAAAATAGGGAAATAAAAATGGGGGAATTGAACAAACACAACCTTAATATCTCCAAGTGAAGTAGTCACATTGAATTGATCTTTTCCATAATGAATGCTATAATTTAATATTCACATTTATAATTAAATTAATGAAAAGAATATTTAGTTAAGGTAATGATGTCACACTCACCACAAAGTCGTGTCTGCATACAATTCTCTAATCGAGAACAAAGTTGTATTGGATACAGCTGTATTCCAATTTCCCATTTTCTCCTTCCCCACCCACTCTACCCTCTACTTTTATACACCAAATAATATTAATAATAACAAAATTAAAAAAATATATTATTATTTGTATAGTCTTCTTAATATGACTTTCGAGCTTTGATTTAAGAGAAAATCATCAGTTATTACTCAAAAGTGTGCTCTAATGAAGTAAATCAACTTATATTATATATGATTGACAGACTCAAAAAGAGAAAGTTCTCAATAGAAAGCTCCTACAAGGAGATTGCGACTGTTTACATAGGATTAAATTTACTTCGTGTACACCAGTGGATAGTAATAGTGAATTTCTATTGCCATCTAAAAAATACTCCGTATTATTTTAATTCAATCAAGAGTTTAAAATTTGTGATGAATTTCATTAATTTATGAAAATTAAATAAGTATAAAACAAATGAAACAAATTAAATAATATAATTTTTGATAAAAAAATTTAATAAAAAATACTAATTTTTTTCCTCCAATTTTACTACAAGCATTTTCGTATTATTACTACTGTCCTATCTTCTAAAGTGTCGATCAATATTAACTCTAGAATTGATATTATCAGTTATTTGGCTATAGCATATATTTATGTGACTGAAATTAGACATTTTTTGTTTCTTTTTTAATCCACCCACCCTCCTCAAATCTACATTTTTATCCCACCATTGTATGACTAATTTGATTTTAGTCTATAAAGTCTTTTATTTTGACACAATAAGACTAATTTTTTTTCGGTTTAAACTTCTTTAACCGGGTGTACATTAAAGAAAAGAAAAAGAATGGTTCTTTTGACCTTGCATTGAGCATAGCGACGGTAACATTATAACAAGCTGTGTTATAGATACATACAGTCTGTCTCTATATCTGGGCATATGCAGGGACAGAACCCAATATAGATTATGCATCCAGTCGTCACACCGAGGCACAGAGAGAGTGATGTGGTTTCTCGTGATCCCTGCATCATTTTCTTGGACTCTGCCTTTTCTTTAGCAGCTTCAAATTCAATCATCCTTGCTCCTATATAATCCACTCTTCAACAATTTACATTGGCCCTACTGACACGCACGCCCACACACCCAATTATATATATATATATCTCTATATATATATATTCACACACAGAGAGAGGGAGAGAGAGAGAGAGAGAGAAGCCTGTTTGCAGTTTTGGGGGTTATAATATGGATGGTTATTGGTAAAGTTTCAATCTTTTGTCTCTGGGAAGTCTGGAAGAGAAAGCTGTGAAGATTTTGCATTTTTTCTAAGCCTGTGGGAGCAAAATTTGGATGGTCTAAGCTGCAAAAAGTGACTTTGGGTTTGATTTTGCTCTGAAGGAAGAGAAAAGCTTCATGGTAAAGGTTGAATCTTGGATTGTTTTTTTTCCTTTTCTTGAACTGCACTCCTCCTATTCATATCTCTTTTCTGTGTTGTGAGTGTTGACTTTTGCTTATCTGCTAATTCTTTGTAAAAGACCAGATTTTAGTTGTCATCTAAGTTATTGTTTTTGCATATTTAACCTTGACTTTCTGTTTTATGTGGCAATTTTTTAACCCAAAAAAAAAAAAAAACTTTATTAATTATTACTTTTGATAATCTGTCAGTGAGGTGAGAGAAATGATAATTGCAGTGGGAATTTAATAGAGGGCAGTGCAGACTGGAATTATATCAACATAGTGGTTGGGATGCTTAATTTTGTTTGGGAAGATGAAGTACACTGTGAGCTTTTTGCCCTTTTGAGCTGGGGAGTCTACCATAGTACCCCGTATTGCCTTCTTTTTGCTTTATATGCCCAACAAGAATATAATTAGGCTGTAAATAAGGGATAAACAAAACATTTTTATGGTCCTAATTGCCTCAAGTTGATGAAGGGTACTTCATAAATTCCCCCAATTACATGTAAAGAATGTAGAAAGTTTAAGGAAATGAACTATGTTGTTATATGCTAGAATTGTTTTCAGGATATTTCAGACAATGTTGGTGCCTTCTTTGATGTTCTTGATCCTTGATAAGTCTGTCAGATTCATGTTGCTTATTGTAAAGCTACAGCACACTTAATGTTTTAGTTGTTCGTTTACTCGGGAGTGGGATGTTTATTCGAGTAATTTCTTTTAATTGCTTCCGGTTTTGGGATTTCTGGATTTAGAGCCTTCGTGGCATCTTTTTCTGTATTCTCGGTTCACCTATGAACATATTAATGCTCGGTCTTATTAATGGAAGTATCATAGAATGAGCATATAGTTGTTTGTTCTTTTTTTTTTTTTTTTTGAAAAGATAGTTGTTTGTTCTTTCGTATGCAATTTAATTTGTGCAACCTACGATTATTGGAAATTTGTAAGATGAGTTTATTTCCTCATTCTGTAGTTGCTTTGGTAGATTGTTTCCTGAGAGTGTTTCGTGTTGTAACAGGTCTATGCAAGCAGTCGACCGTTTTCACTTTTCTGTTGAACTTTTGTATTGAAGTGAAAAACTCGAGGGCGGGTTTATATAAACTGAAGGGATATATTCAGCAAGAATGTCGAGTTAAGAATTGATATCAACAAGGGGCTTTTACGACATCAAAGTGTTTTGTCCAAACTCTGAATCTCCAACTTGACAGATTAATGGAGTACTTGTGACCGGAATGGATCCTCAGGCATTCATTAGGTTATCAGTAGGGTCGTTGGGATTGAGAGCTCCCGGAACAGCCTTGAACGGTACGAAATCAGGGAGCCATGCATTCTCGTCTCCCTGTACGTGTGAGATTCGCCTTCGAGGTTTCCCCGTGCAGACAACATCGGTTCCCTTTGTATCCTCCCCTGAAGCTACCCCGGATACTAACAGTATAGCGTCCAGCTTTTATCTCGAGGAATCTGATCTCAAAGCATTGCTCACACCCGGCTGTTTTTACACAAATCATGCTTGTTTGGAGGTCGCTGTTTTTACAGGGCACAAAGGTACCCATTGCGGGGTTGCTATGAAGAGGCAGCAAGTAGGTACGTTTAGGTTGGAAGTAGGCCCCGAGTGGGGTAAAGGAAAGCCGGCCGTTCTTTTCAATGGCTGGACTGGTATCGGCAAGAACAAGCAGGAGAATGGGAAACCGGGAGCTGAGCTTCATTTAAGAGTGAAGCTCGATCCCGATCCAAGATACGTCTTCCAGTTCGAGGAGAAGACTAAATTAAGCCCCCAAATAGTTCAGCTCCAAGGAAACATCAAGCAGCCTATTTTCAGTTGCAAGTTTAGTCAAGATCGGTAAATATATTACATATTTGCTTTCTGTCATTCCACATTATCAATCTCGTCTTTAAATCTGATGCATGTTCTAAGATATGTTTTCCCTTTCGCCTTCTCTTCTTTCTACACTAGCTCAATTTCGTGTTAGCATGTAGTTTTCTACAGTCATAACGCTAAAGTATGGTAAATATGCTGATATTTCACATCAATAACTGTAAAGAGTCTTCATAGTTTTTCACCCGATATTTCACATCTATAACTGCCTTTAGAAGAGACGCTTATTTGTTTGATCCTACTGTTGACTCTTTGTGCTTCAGTAGGTTGAGAAAGTAGTTATGAACAGATACTACATTGTAACAGAGTCAGTAGTACTCAAAAAAAAAAAAAATTGTTTGATCCTACTTAAATGTTGCTACTAATTGTGCATTACAGGGTACAACAGGTGGATCCGCTAAGCAACTTTTCGTCTAGTTTTGTTGATAGCTCTGATATTGAAATAGAAAGGCGGGAGAGGAAGGGATGGAAGGTGAAGATACACGACCTCTCTGGCTCGGCTGTGGCAGCTGCCTTCATAACTACGCCGTTTGTGCCATCGACCGGTTGTGATTGGGTTGACAGGTCCAACCCGGGAGCTTGGTTGATCGTACGCCCTGATCCTTGCATGCGCGAGAGCTGGCAACCTTGGGGGAAGCTTGAAGCGTGGCGTGAACGAGGCATCAGAGACTCCATCTGCTGCCGCTTCCACCTCCTGTCGGATGGTCCCGAGGGGGGCGGGGATCTCCTCATGTCGGAGATTCTCATCAGCGCAGAGAAGGGCGGGGAGTTCTACATCGACACTGACAAACAGGTTCGGGCTGCAGCGAGTCCGGTGCCCAGTCCGAGAAGCAGCGGTGACTTTTCTGCGCTGAGCCCCGTTTTGGGCGGGTTTGTGATGAGCTGTAGAGTGCAAGGTGAAGGCAAGTACAGCAAGCTCCTCGTGCAGCTCGCCATGCGACACGTCACCTGCGTCGAGGATGCGGCCATTTTCATGGCGCTCGCTGCAGCCGTGGATCTCAGTATCGAGGCGTGCAGGCCGTTCAGAAGGCTCAGGAGAGGTACTCGCCATTCCTGGTGATATACATTAGTGTATAACTCTATAAATGCATATATGATGATGTTCATGTGTTTCCAGAAACTAAGGAAACCTCCCATGTACTCTCCTGTAACAATGATGTTTTGTACAGAACCGGCGTAATGTTTTCTGAAAACAGTTTCTTCCCCATTGTCTGTGTTTCAAATTCTCCATTTTCCGTTTCTCTAAAGACAACTTCTACCAAGTTGGTCAGATAGTTAACTTGGTAACCACAAAGTTTTAAGTTTAACTCTTTACTTTGAGCTAGTCAGCTATGAACAAATTAAATTGATTTACCTCTTTGTGGTTTTTTACTGGCTAGTGTCACAAAACGAACTTCACCCAAAGCATAACTTAGAATAGATGCAACTGCAGGCTTTCCTGTAAATCAAAGAAAAATAGAAAATTTTCTGATTTGAACCAATCAATTATAAATAACCTAAGCTGATTTACTTCTTTGTGGTCCTTTGCTAACTAATGAACAAGACGAACTTCAACCAAAACATATCTTCGAATAGCTAAGGCTGCAGGTTTTCCTGTAAATCAAAATAAAATAGAGAATTTTCTAATTAGTAAACAAAAGGAAGTGAAAGTGAACTAAGAATATAATATAGCATTTAGGGGCAATAAGTCATCATTTTGTACAATGTTGCAAGCCAACAAGAATTTATGCTTTTAACAATGATCATAATCTGAACTCCAATCACATTGCAATTTGATTATGGCACAAAAGTTTTTGTCATAGGACATCAACACATTTCTGTGAAAATATCACAGTTGCCTGTCAATGGCTGTTTCCTGAGTGTCTATTGCTTACATGACCATAATACATCTGAAATATATATGACTATACTAAGTTAGCAGGTGAGATGATGGTTCTACAACATTCAAGGTTTTCATTCTGGATTGCTAGTGTTTTCTTTCCCATTTCCCTTCTCGTCTGCCATCGCGATCTCTTCGTTCCATGATCTGTCTGGACTTGCCGCCGCCCCTTGATCCATGCTTTTGGGAAGGCCCGAAATTCATAGACACACCGTCAAGTGCTGATGCTATGTCTGCATCCCCAATACTTCCTGTGTCGCCCGAATCCCTGCTTCCGTCGAAGTTGTCATCATAGCTGTTGCCACCTTCATCTGATCTATCACGGGATTGGAGAATAGTTGGGAGCTGGCTTGAGAATTGCCTCGCCCCAGATAACATGACTGTTGGCATGGCTGCTGTGGAGGAACTCGTGGAGACGGTCTCTGGCTGTCCAGTGCCAGTGCTCGCTTTCAAGGTTCCTTCGTTTACTGCTCTGCCATTTTCTCTTTCACGGTATCTTTCCCGAGGTCTGCTGCTGTGTAAAACGAGACTTATCAGAATGATACTTGCAAAAGTCTAACTGGTAAAGAAAAGTAAGGTAAGTGGGAAGAACACTGAACTAAGAATCGTAGTTCTCAACTACCAACTCAATTAAGATGGTGAAAGCTTTAAAACGAAGTTACTAAAACGTTTAAACACTTGCCTAGTATGAGTGGATGAAAATTCTCGTCTTGATGGCCGCAGTCCAGATTCCACTTGCTCGAGTTCCCTCTGGAGTTCTCTCTGCGGGTGAACAAAATATGATCTTAGTAAAGAGGGAAACAGCAAAAAGAACGGTAAGCTACGCTGTTTATATCTGGAATCCCAAGTTCCCAGGATTTCAGGGTAAATCCCATCAAGTGAGCTACAGTTATCTCGGCACAACTAACTAAGCATGAACCTAGGAGGATCCATGTTACCTGTGTTTGCTTTTCTTTCTCCAAGTCAAGGTTGTGCCTCAACTCCCGGGTTTTAGCACGCTCAAGTTCTAGCAACCGCTGTCTCTCGATTTCTCTTTCTACTTCAGCAGTCCTCTCTCTTACACATTTAAAAACCCAACACGATAACAAATTTCAATTAGCATTCTCAAAAATTAAGTAGAAAATAAGCTAGGAAGATAAGAGGCAAAACCTATCCAGTTCTTGTAGAAGTTGTGCTTCTCGTATAGCAGCCTCTTCCAAGTATGTTTGGCGGGCACGCCTAGTGAGTAGCTTCTTTTGCCTGCGTGCCACAATCTGTTCTCTGAGTCGGGCCTTCTCCCTGGTTAAAAAAGATCATGCAAACAGATTAGGTAGAAAATCTCCAGAAAAAATGAATTAACGGGGCAGATAAAATCGGTACAATCATACATGGATTTTATTCCATCTCTGATTTGCTGCAATCGGTCATCATTCTTTGCATACCCTACATTAGAAAATTGAAGAAACATATATCAGTATAATAGATAACGAGTAATTTACATAAACAACAGAATGTTGCTGAGCAACACTGTCGGATTGGTATCTTAGGATTCCTTTGCATGCTAACAAGTACCAGTTATACCTTGTTAAACCCTAAAGCCCGTTTATAGATAAGCCCGTTAGGGTTTCCTCTATTTTGTATAAGTAGGGGTAGTCTGTACAGTTCTTTTTTACAGAGATATATGAACATACATTATTCTCTCCCACATTCACATGGTATCAGGCTTCACCCATTCCCTCTTTCCCTTTAGAGTCTGTGTTATATGTGCCCAATAGTCCTTTCAACCTTATTTCTGTGAGTAAAATCACTCGTACCCATAACTGCTCTATAACTTTTTGTGCTGATTCGGTTGTTGTGCAGGATCGCAGTACGGGGAAGGTGATTGGCACAGGGCTTGANTATGATGATGTTCATGTGTTTCCAGAAACTAAGGAAACCTCCCATGTACTCTCCTGTAACAATGATGTTTTGTACAGAACCGGCGTAATGTTTTCTGAAAACAGTTTCTTCCCCATTGTCTGTGTTTTCAATTCTCCATTTTCCGACAACTTCTACCAAGTTGATCAGATAGTTGACTTGGTAACCACAAAGTTTTAAGCTTGACTCCTTAATTTGAGCTAGTCAGCTATAAACAACTTAAACTGATTTACCTCTTTGTAATTTTTTACTGGCTAGTGTCACAATAGAGTCACAAAACGAACTTCACCCAAAACATAACTTAGAATAGATGCAAAGCTTTCCTGTAAATCAAACAAAAATAGATTTTTTTTTATTTGAACCAGTCAGTTATGAATAACCTAAGCTGGTTTACTTTCTTGTGGTCTTTTGCCAACTAGGGTCACAAGACGAACTTCAACCAAAGTATATCTTCGAATAGCTAAGGCTGCAGGTTTTCCTGTAAATCAAAATAAAATAGAGAATTTTCTAATTAGTAACCTGCAAATCAAAATAAAATAGAGAATTTTCTAATTAGTAAACAAAAGGCAGTGAAAGTGAACTAAGAATGTAATATAGCATTTAGGGGCAATAAGTCATCATTTTGTACAATATTGCAAGCCAACAAGAATTTATGCTTTTAACAATGATCATAATCTGAACTCCAATCACATTACAATTTGATTATGGCACAAAGGTTTTTGTCATAAGACATCAACACATTTCTGTGAATATATCACAGTTGCCTGTCAATGGCTGTTTCCTGAGTGTCTATTGCTTACATGACCATAATACATCTGACATTTATATGACTATACTAAAGTTAGCAGGTGAGATGATGGTTCTACAACATTCAAGGTTTTCATTCTGGATTTGCTAGTGTTTTCTTTCCCATTTCCCTTCTCGTCTGCCATCGCGATCTCTTCGTTCCATGATCTGCCTGGACTTGCCGCCGCCCCTTGATCCATGCTTTTGGGAAGGCCCGAAATTCATAGACACACCGTCAAGTGCTGATGCTATGTCTGCATCCCCAATACTTCCTGTGTCGCCCGAATCCCTGCTTCCATCGAAGTTGTCATCATAGTTGTTGCCACCTTCATCTGATCTGTCACGGGATTGGAGAATAGTTGGGAGCTGGCTTGAGAATTGCCTCGCCCCAGATAACATGACTGTTGGCATGGCAGCTGTGGAGGAACTCGTGGAGACCGTCTCTGGCTGTCCAGTGCCAGTGCTCGCTTTCAAGGTCCCTTCATTTACTGCTCTGCCATTTTCTCTTTCACGGTATCTTTCCCGAGGTCTGCTGCTGTGTAAAACAAGACTTATCAGTTATGATACTTGCAAAAGTCTAACTGGTAAAGAAAAGTAAGGTAAGCGGGAAGAACACTGAACTAAGAATCGAAGTTCTCAACTACCAACTCAATGGAGATGGTGAAAGCTTTAAAACGAAGTTACTAAAATGTTTAAACACTTGCCTAGTATGAGTGGATGAAAATTCTCGTCTTGATGGCCGCAGTCCAGATTCCACTTGCTCGAGTTCCCTCTGGAGTTCTCTCTGCGGGTGAACAAAATATTATCTTAGTAAAGAGGGAAACAGCACAAAGAACGGTAAGCTATGCTGTTTATATCTGGAATTCAGAGTTCCCAGGATTTCAGGGTAAATCCCATCAAATGAGCTACAGTTATCTCGGCACAACTAACTAAGCATGAATGTAGGAGGATCCATGTTACCTGTGTTTGCTTTTCTTTCTCCAAGTCAAGGTTGTGCCTCAACTCCCGGGTTTTAGCACGCTCAAGTTCTAGCAACCGCTGTCTCTCGATCTCTCTTTCTACTTCAGCAGTCCTCTCTCTTACACATTTAAAAACCCAACATGATAACAAATTTCAATTAACATTCTTGAAAATTAAGTAGACAATAAGCTAGGAATAAGAGGCAAAACCTATCCAGTTCTTGTAGAAGTTGTGCTTCTTGTATAGCTGCCTCTTCCAAGTATGTTTGACGGGCACGCCTAGTGAGTAGCTTCTTTTGCCTGCGTGCCACAATCTGTTCTCTGAGGCGGGCCTTCTCCCTGGTTAAAAAAGATCATGCAAACAGATTAGGTAGAAAATCTCCAGAAAAAATGAATTAGTGGGGCAGATAAAATCGGTACAATCATACATGGATTTTATTCCATCTCTGATTTGCTGCAAACGGTCATCATTCTTTGCATACCCTACATTAGAAAATTGAAGAAACATATATCAGTATTATAGATAACGGTAATTCACATAAACAACAGAATGTTGCTGAGCAACACTGTCGGATTGTATCTTAGGATTCCTTTGCATGCTAACAAGTACCCGTTATACCTCAACTAAAAACATAAACTGTTATCCTCAATACTAAGTAATGAATTTGAATAAAGTAGAGAACGGAATATCACCAGATAATAACGGAAGTTGGTGCTGATCTTTGAAATCATTGGATAACTCCTGCAGAGCTTTTTCTTTTTGAAGAAGTTCCATTTCAATCTCAGCTTCCTCCAATTCCTGAAGCAAATTCGGGTCATTGCTTAAGTAAGAAAATAATAGTTTACGGTGTTTACCCAAAGTATACAAAAATAAAAATCTTACCAGAACCTTGTGGTCGCTTTCCTTAGAGAAAAATTCTAAATATGATTGGACAGAGGTTAGATTGGTAATCACCTGCAAGAAGTTCACATATAAATGAACAAACTATTCAAAAAAGCATTGAAGGAAAAAAACGTAAATGAAAAAAGTTGCAAGAATATGCCATGCAACTAAAATAGCAGTATGCAGAAAGATGGTCATGTCACATTGAATTCCCTCTTTCTGATTTCTATGGCCTAGTTTGATTGGAAAAGGATTAAGAAAATGAATTTGAGTGGACAAAAGGATTACAGTGGTAGCTGACTACTGGAACAATCACAGCGGGTGGCGATGGGAGCTACTCTCACATATTCCTGGAAACATTAAGGATCTTTTGGACACCATCTCCCTCCAAGAAGATGGGGGTAACGATGAAACGTTTTGGAGCCTGGAAGCTACGGGTAAATTTTCTATATCCTCTGCGTATACTCTAATTAAGAATCATGACACTAACATGCAGGAAAAGTATTGGAGCAAGCTTTGGAAGTTGAAGGTCCCGAACAAACTCAAAACGTTCCTTTGGACTGCACTCCACGATCGGGTCCTTGGTAACGCGGAGAGACGAAGGCGAGGCCTTACAACGGACGACAGCTGCGATATTTGCCCCGGCACCATGGAGTCGGCTGATCACATGCTTAGAAAATGCGGGAGAGCTGTGGAGGTCTGGATGGTCTTTGCCAACAGAGAACGACGACGAGCATGGAACCAGCTTAATTTCAAGAGCTGGATCGTGGCGAACATAACTGACGATCGTGATAGCGACGATAGCAGGGATTGGCCCCGACTGTTTTCCATCATCATTTGGTGGCTCTGGAGATGGAGAAATGACAGAGTCTTCAACGACAAAGAGGTGGATGTGAGGACGAAGACGATTTGGATCAAGGAAGTGGAAGATGAAGTCCACCGAGCGTTCCTCCGTCAGGATAACGGCAAGGCGACAAGAGCAAGGAGGATGGCGAATCTCAAATGGGAAGCAGCGACCAACCACCGTTACACGATCAATGTTGATGGCAGCGTCAAAACAGGTTTAAACAGTGCTGGCTTTGGGGGTGTTCTACGCAATAAGAAGGGCGAATGGCTTGAGGGCATCATTGGTGGCCTTCCGTATGGGGACCCGTCGCTGATTGAGGCTAAAGCCATTGTGGCAAGTTTGAGATGGGCATGGCACAAAAACATCCGTGACCTGGAACTACAATCTGATGCCAAGAATGTGGTACAGTGGATTCAAGATGGTCTAGCTGGCCGTGGTCCTATTCGCTACTGCATTGATGAGGCAAGGTGGTGGCTTAGCAGAGAATGGAGGGTTTCATTTCGGGCGATCTACAGGGAGCAAAACAAGGTGGCGGACTCCCTTGCGACACTGGGTACTCTTCAAAAGGATGATGAGCGGATCGTGGGCACCTGCCCTTTTGTATGTGAAGAGGTCTACCTTAATGATATGGCCCATGTCACGACTGAGCGTATTGTGAGAGAGATAGTTTAGAGCCTATCTCCTGGGGTCTCCCCCCTCCCTTTCCGATTTAAAAAAAAAATAAGTTTGGAATGATGCTCAGAATATTTGGTACCTCAAGAATTGTTTCACGTGTACTTGCAAATCCCGGGTCCACTTGTTTTGGAGAACTTGAAGAGATAGCTTCTTTCAAGACCTTTCATCCAAATACATGACCAAGAGAGTGGTAAGAATATGGATTTGGGAGAAAAAATGTCATAATTTTTAAGTGAAAGAAGTATTTAAGGAAAAGGGAAACTGTTGCCTTCATGGCTACATCACATGCATTATAGACATTTTCCTCTATAAGAAATAATCACCGCCTACCTTTTTGGCCTCATCCCCTTCTTTTCTCAGTCTACATAAAGCTTGGCACACCGTTTTTTCAGGGCCCATAGGGATTTTTTCTACAAATAAAATGTAGGCAAAGAGATATGTATCAAGAGAAATGCTTGAACAGTTGGTAACTCTTACGTAGCAAAAGAAATTAAAAAGAAAAAAAAATACCATTTCCAGCAACTGAAAAGCTTTCAATACTTCTCCACAGATTTTCAGGAATCAAAGAAATATCTTCAGCTGGAGAGTATAGGCAAATACAGGCAAAAAGTGCAATAGAAAGCTGTGTTAATGGGCCTTCACACATCGACTGGGAGAGTTTTGTCAAACACCGAAGAACACAATCAGCTGCAGCAAGAAACGATTGCAATTTAGGCCTTTCAACTAATGGCACATAGTTCACAAGGAGTGCCATAGCGTTGATTCTTAAGGGCAGTGATGTGTCAGAAGAGGCCAGCAAAGCCACCTGATCCCAGGTGCTTGACACCAGAGCAGAAAGGACTACTGACTCAGATACAGAAGAAGCCCTTTCTGATGATACTTTATCAAGTAAAGTTGGTAATAAGACAACAGATCCACCACTTCCATCTTGGCTCACAAGTTTACCCAATTGCTTAAGCGCAATGAAGCGCTGTTCTGGCTCTGGATGGCAGAGCATTGAATGGAGCAGATCATTCAGAGCTTCACTTTCTTGGAGGCAGTTTATGCCTCTCGCAAAAAGTGACGACATCCACTTATCTGTTTGTAGCCGCCAAGCAATTATTGGTGCACCATGTGAAAATGTTTTTATTGCAGAGCATATTTTATCAATCACATCATGCAAATTAAAGATTTGAGGCACATGAAATAGACAGTCAAGCATCATTGATGCAACCTCCCAGCAATGGTGTTCCTGAAGCAATATAACCATTTCAGCAAGTCCTTCAAGACCAACTTTCCAGTGATCAGAGTATTCATTAAGAGAGATGGACTCGGGCAGACTTTGCTCATCAGTTACTCCAGAAACAGAAACTTTTTCCACAATAGAAGATAAGCATCTTAAATACAGGAAGCACTCTGCACAGACTTGTGTAAGATTCTTGGCCAGTTTACGATGAATTCTGTAACATTGCTCGACATTCTGACTGAGCTTAGAAACAAGGGTATCTAAATTCTTGGAGAAGCTCTCGATCTCCTTAATCTTAAGCTGACATTTTTTATTCACGTCATTGTCATTTTTGTAACTTCCATTCGGTTCAATTGAATTGGGGTACATATCTTCAAGAAAACATGGGAACTCAGATCCATCACCATTTGTTGCAGCCATATCCATGTTAGAAAACTGAGAGATCTTACACGGAATGACACCCCAAAATCTTAACATGTCAACTATCAAAACCTTGCAACTTTCCATAAGAGCCTGATATGCACAAAGATAATCATGAAAAAATGTTGTTTGCTCAAAAGAAGCAAAATCTGCAGATGTGATAGAAGAGTTCAATAGTTCGATCTTGCAATGGGAAGAAATATCAGGAAACACTGAAGCCAAAACAAAAACCATTAGTGCCCTGCAATGCCCTCTTACACTAGAATTGCTTTCATTCTCACTTTTGATGATACCAAAGAGTTCATCAAAGCATAAGGACTCAAAACTAAGGCACATACTGTCAGTCACTAATCTCTCCTCAGCAGATGCCTTTTGCAAGGAATACGAGATGATTGGCTTGAGCAAAAGCATCACAGAATTTAGAAATGACACATCACAATATGAGGACCTGCACAAGGACACAAGGACTTGTACTACTCTTGGTACTTCCGGTACTATTGCCTCCATATGCTCAGTTACAATGGCTTCAAGCACATAGAGAACAATAGCTTTTGCATTCTTTGCCACAAACCCTTTCACAGAATCTATATTATTTTGACTGGAAAGTTGGTCCTTTGGGTTCTGAATGAAAGGCTGTGAACAAAACTCAGAGAACCAACAAATCAAATCAGGCACAGTTGTTGCAGGAAGAGATCTCAATTGCAAAGCAACAGCTTGCAGTATAGATTCCCCAAGAGTTTCAAATTGTTTTTTCAAAGTTGGAAAGAAATGACTGATATCAGGGTACATGATGTGAAAAGAATGATGTGTACCACTAGGACCAAAATCCTGCTTAAGGCCAGATTCTTCAGTTTTTTGGACTTCATCTTTACACTCAGATATATTGTCAACTGCAGCAAGTTCATCAGAAAAAACATGTAGCAAATATGTTAATTGCTCTATATCTGAAACAAGAAAGAGCCTATCCTTCTGATACTGTATAGCATTACGAGAGATTGCCATCCAACCAAGAAATCGGGCTAAAGGAGAAACAGAAGATGAGAAAGTGGGTATTTTCTCAAGCCAGGCTGAAGGAGGAATTAGATTTGCAAACTGAAAACGACTCTTGACATTGATTGAAAGCTCTAATCCTTCAGCAGAGCCACTAGAAGCAACCACTAATCTTTGAAGAAGCATCCATAAACGTTGAACTAGTTGTAGCTTCCACTCTTCTAACTGTGAACTCCCCTCTTTAAGTTGATAATAAAAAGATGTCAGCTGCCTGTTTAAATGCTCAGCAGACCTCAATATTATCTCAATAATGTCTGCGGGAGCACAAAATAATTTAGTTCCTGAGTGCAATAGAAACAGAAGAGTTTGCAGGAGTACCTCATGCTGGAGGTAATTATCCCTTTGCAAACGTTGAATAACAAAATTACACAGAAGTGCTTGATTCTGTCTAAGTAAGGTAACAGCATCTGCTGTTTGAGTATCTTGCTCAGACAACTTTATGACTTCGTGTTCTTCTTCACTGGGAATTGGAAGTTCTCCATCACAATTTTGCTGATACCCCCTGTCTAACTCAGCAGCTTGAAGCATAATTTCAAGAACAATTTTGTCCCTTTTTCTTTCAAGATAGATTAATGTTTTCAAGTCATTTTCATTCACTTCAAAACCTATGTCAAGATCACCAAATCCACAATTTCTACTAGCCCTGCCACTTTTCATTTTGCTTGTAACCTTTGGTGTGTCCTTGAAGGACATCATGAAGTAGGGATTCACATAGCATTCTGCAGCTAAAAGAAGGGCATCTATAGCAGCATCATGGCTCTCAGGGTTTACCTCATTCTGAGAATGCAAGTCCAGAGCTAACCGCCTAAACTCAGATGATCTCAGCTGACACTCTTGATGATTCACAAGTTGTAAATAATCAGCCTGCAAATAATGACACTCAACAGTCTTGCTGGCTCCAGGTACTGCATTAAGAAACTGGCTGCCTAGATCTTTCTCAGTGGGGTTAGCTTTTGTCTTGGCACTACTACGACTTGAATCCAAGGACATTTTTTTGGGGCTGCCAGAAGCTGTAATGAGTGACATTCTATTAATTTCAGGGGGAGCAAATAGAAGGCTGACTTCATCAGGAAGATCCATCTTCGAAGACATGTCAACATCAGTCTTTCCATCTGTGCCATCTTGGACAATAGGGGTTGAAGCAACACCACCATTGCAAATAGCAGTAGAATCAGGTGAAATAGATGATTCTGACCCTGGCAGGCAAGAAACAGAAAACTGGCGAAGGTTGACATCAGGAGGTAACTGAATGTGAGGCTCCAAAACTGAGAGGAGTACACTGAAAAATACATTGATTCAGAACAAACACATAATCATAGGGCAAGATGCTGGTTTGCAGAAAAAATTAGTCATATGGCCCGTATTGATACATCAATCATACACGAATGAAACTAGTGTTTCCAACATTTGAACATCAACTGTGTAATGTACATTCACTAGCAAAATAGGTCTTTTATGGATCCATTGGGGAAATCGAGCAGTTTTTCTAGTATCCCTTCCAACCCAAAAGGATCAGAAGGTCATACCACAATGATCTGCGAATCACCAAAATTATTGCACACTCCACTATTGTCAAGTGAAGATCAGACGACTCTTAGAGAGCCCTAATTTAACCAAGTTTAGAACACTCATTTGTAAAATTGTAAATAAGGATCACCTATAGGGTTGGAGAACCAATGCTAGACTAGATTATACAAAATGCGATCATAAAATTCTTAAGTTTCTTATAGGCTTGTCTTTCTGAATATAAGGTACATCAAGAGGCAATAAAGAAATTGAAAATAGTTGGTACTTGAGAAGGAGAGTTATGCATCTTTCTATTACGGTATTACCTGGGAGAAACTGATCCCCGTCTCCACTCGGCTTCTAAAGATGGAAGCAAAGCAGGCATTCTTACAGCTGTACGAATCACATTGAGTGCAAGAGCACAGTTGTGCTCTTGCTTTTCAAGAAAAACTGAAGATATGTTTCCAAAGGAAATTGTACTTTGTAGCGGGGTAATCGCTGGATCAAGATAAGGTTCAAGCATCTCAATCAAAAACAGAAGTCGGTGCTTGGCATCCTGAAAAAGAAAGAAATTAGATTATTAGAATTGCATGTAAATTTTAGGTTGACCTCCCAAAAGTTTAAATTTGTAAACATAATATTAAATTATTAGGCCCACCAAAAAAATTATTAAATTATTAGAATTAATTTAGTATCAAAATATTCAAAATCTAAATCATTAATTCAAAAGTTGAAACTAAGTGTACAAACAATTTAACGTATATAAATTTGGTCTAAAGTTACTCAGTTGTTGTTTAATTAATTAATTAATTATAAATAGGGGTTCAAATGAGAACAGGGTCCTACTATAAAAAGTGAGGACTGGTCACAAGCTCATAGCCGCCCATCAGGTTCATCAATGGTTGAGGGTTATAGTAAAAAAAAACACGGAGTCAATTTTATAATTATTGCAAACTTGAAACTTGAAAGTTTGCAATATTTATAAAATTAACCCCGCCCTTTTTCCTTTTATTTTTTAGCAACCCTCAACCATTTATATACCCAAATGGATAGATCATATCAATCTTCACTTTTTACCTGGGAGCATATTCTACATGACCCTTCCCCTATATATATATATATATATATATATATATATATATATATATATATATATATATATAAAATTAATCATTATCAATTAAACCTATTTAGATTATAGCAAGACAAATTGGGTGATCCCCCCCCCCCAAACAAACGAATGGAACCAAATTTAGTAGATAGAAAACATACTGTTTTCATAGAAGACATAAATTGAGTTTCAGAAATAGAAAATACTGTTTCCATAGTAAATAGCTTGCCTTATATTTTGACAAAACTTCATCCATATGGCCAGATAATGCCAACACAATATATTTGAGGGCGGCACGTGCTTGAGCAAATGAATGGCGAGCACCCTGATGCAGTTACCACCAAAGGAAAACAATAAATTGTTTCACTGTATCAAAAACAAGTAACCTTGGCAATGCGAGATACATTGAGGGTATGGCATAATTAAGGCCATGCAAAAAAATACCGACACCAGAAGCAAATTAACTAGTGGATCAAAGCACAGAAGTGCCACATACCTGGATTACAGCTAAAAGGTCCTCCAAAAGCTCCACAGTTAAGTCCATCTGACCACAGGCAACCAAGACTTTTGAATGAAATTCACAAGTAACAACAAAACCAATTCGCTAACAATCAATACAGCTCAAGCGAATGATAGCACAATTTGTAAAACCTTTGCAATCACTTGAGTCATCCAGGGTGCCAACACACCTGAGCACATATCAATGAGGACACATGAAGCCTTAGCCTGTAGAAAAGTTTGATTAAGCATACACTTGCAGATGAAATCAATTCAGAATCAAATACTAGAGGACAGCGAACACCAAAGTGTGCATGGTCTAAAATAAAATAAAATAAATTAGAAGTTGTGTTAAAAATTAAGAGGTAAGAAGAAAAGGCACAGATATAACTGACATGTGTTGGTGAAAATGAGGATAAGTAACCCGCACATGCATGAAGAAGAGGACGATAAAGTGAAGAGGAAGAAGTGCCAACGATCTGCAACAATAGAAATAATGGTAAGAAGAAATATTCAAATGGAAAACAATAGGCACAATATAAAATAAAATTGTATCACAACCTGAGATAGGGCTTGCTGTACAAAAGGCAGTTTCCACTGGGAGAAACTGTCGTCAATTTGATCAGCGATGTTGACATTAGGACGCAATGCTAGAGTACACAAAAAGAACAGAATTGTCAGCAGTAATCCTGACAGTTGAAAATGCATAATTGTATCCCCAAAATGCCAATCCCAAACGCTGCCTTGGATTCCAGCAGTTTGGAGCAAACCACTGGTTAACCAAACAGTGTCTTTGGCATGATCAAAACGCCAAAAATGGCAGATCTGTCAAAATTTTGGCAGATCTGCCATTTACCAAACATGGCCAAAGGATAGTAGGATACTCCACAGAACATTACACCTGATTTGTGTGTCTAATAGTAATATAGGGCATTAAGCAATGATAAGTGATAACTAAAAGGAAAAAATTTATAAACTATCAACCTGGAAGCAATGCTTGCACTAGTGGTAATGCTGACCAAAAGTTTGAAGAGTTATCTGCAAACTTGCTACAAAGCAGGGGCTGCCACAAAAATGAATTTGTAGGTTATTTCATGTAAATGTATCTTAGAGCATAAAAGCCAATAGATGCTGCAGGAAATTTGTTTTGTAATTTGACCTGGGATGCACAGGCATAAAGAACATGCAAAACCCCTTCTTCCACCAGTGCAATATCTAATACATTAATGACCTTGGAGTCCCAGTGATGCTCAGGTGACCGGAATTCCTCCCCAAATATGTCAGAGTAATCAATGAAAGAAGCAGGATATAAAGTATCTAACTTTTTGCCTTCATCAGGCAGAGAAGATCTGCTGTCCAAAGATTGGGACGCGTCTTTCAAGCTACTAGGGTCCATAAACTTCAGTAAAATTTGAGAAGCCTGGAGTCACATGAGAGATTAGGAAGTAAATGAAGCCAGCTCTCATTCCATGATCTTCAATTTTCAGTAGGCATACACATTTTTATTTACTTATATGCAAAGAAAAGAAAATACTTTATATTAAGCAAATAGTTAAATCTAAAATGAATAATTAAAGATGAAAAAAGTGTGGCATTACCACTCTGCAAACATTCCCCAGGTTATAATCCTTATGTGCCTTTCTAAGCAACATGAAGATTGCATCTGGACGGAACACTAAGTAACTAGATGTTGGTAAGATCAATGAAGAAGCATTCCGTGATCTTCTCGGCTGCAATGTTAAAAGAGTGGAATACAATTATGCATTTATCCTAGCAGACAAGATAGACTAAGGAAATGAATAGGAAAATATAATTATATGAATCATTTCATAGGTTTTCCCTAAATAATGAAGCACTGAACTTAATTCCAAACTAGTTGAGGTTGGCTATATGGATTCTATTTCTCCATTCAGAATCTTCCATTGCCAGTTCAATGACTCCTTGCATGATATCTATCTAAATAAGTTTTGGTCAACCCCTAGCTCCTAATACCAACCAAAACAATAAAAGGGATGAAAGAAAACATGCAACTATACTGATATAAAACATTAATGAAAAGCATGCAGGAAAGCAGGAAGAATAAGTTGTGTCCAGGATTTGCAAGTAAAAAAATGTTAAAACCCAATTATTATGGTGCTTAAAATTTTCAATTTGAAAACCAGAGCCAATCCATATCCCAGATAAAGAAGGATGCATTTTTTTTGGCAGCACTAAGCCTCACATCTAGACATCTAGTCAAGTGTTTCTTGATACGAGTATATGACTTCTCAAACTTTTGGGTATGGAAGAATAAGTTATTCATTTGTAGAGAAACAATTGTTATGACAGAACCCCTCTTAGAAAAGGAACAGTAAAACAAAAGAAACATTAGATATATATACCTCAAAATTCGATGAAACTGTCAAAGCTGTGGGCATCTGATTATTTCTAGAAGTTTCAGATTCCGAAGTGTTGCCTGCCAACCTTGTTGCTTCTCTGAAATGGAAAACAGAATATTAAAAATCAAAATTAAACCTCTTTCTGCTTTGAAAGAGTGAAAGAGGAAAATATGTGCTGGCATTAGTCAATAGAGGAAAAACAATCTCAAGACTGAAATGATAAAAGAATTATTAGTATGACAACACAGATCTATAGAATTTCCTTGTATTAGAAAGTAGAATAAAAGTTCCATTTTTCCTTTTCTAGAAGGCAATTCTCTTTAGCTAAAAATTCTCTTAAAACTTACCTGCCAAGTAAATAACAGTCCCCCTGGTTGATTGCACAAGTACTCATTCTTAACGACAAAGTCAAAGTTATGGAAGTATATTTTAAAGAGAAATATATACATTGATGTAAAACTTAATTGTTCAAACAAGTACTACCATGTTACAATAGTATTGTTAGACAAATAATTTTCAGTGGAAGTATATTTTAAAGAGAAATATATACATTGATGTAAAACTTAATTGTTCAAACAAGTACTACCATGTTACAATAGTATTGTTAGACAAATAATTTTCAGTACTAAGGAGTTTATCCAGAAGAAATATACCCAACATATAGATGGGAAGCTGAATGGATAAAACAACACAATTAATGGATACCAACCTTTCCTTTACAAGGTGAAGAATCGGATAAAATTGACCAACAAGCATAGCAAGAAATCGAATACCAGGCTCTGCTGCTTCTGAAAAGCCATTAAGATCAGCCTGCAGAGAATACATATAGAGAGCATTTGAACTAAAACTGAACCAAAAAGTTTGCAATTTTCTATTTCTGGAATCCAAGTTTAAAGCAATACCTCTAGTTGGGGAAGGAATGGGGCCAGCCGGGTTGTAATGTCTTGAAGCAACTACAAATCCATAGTTAGGCAAAAAGATATGTGAACAGCGATTAACGCATGTATGCATGACAATAAATTTTATATATATATATATAGTGTGTGTGTGTGTGTGCGTGTGTGCAAACGCAAGGAATGTAAACACAAGCATGTGCCTGTGGATTGAAAAAAATAATGCATAAAATTTATTGTGTTTGTGCAACAACAGTAACAGTGTCTTCCACCTGAAGATGCAAATCAGAAGTATCTTGTCTGTGTGATACTATGTGTGGCAGCAAGTAGTCCACAGCAGGTTGAAACTCTGGTTCAAGCCCAGTAACTGAAATGCCAATCAACTGCACATAGGTTATAGGAAATGCAGAAGTGAGAACAAGATTCACAAGTATACAGGTAGTAAATTTGAGAAGAGGATAATAGATAGAACAACTATAATACACAGAAAAAATAATCTTTGGTCACAAATCAGATAATATAATACACAGAAAAAATTAGTGAGAACAACTATCAATCAGTACAAGCAAGTGCAGATCTAAGTGTAACCTGAATGAAGAAAATTGCTATAGGGGAACCCCGCAAGCAAGATATCCGAATATAACGACAAGGAGTATAGTTCATAGGGTACATCATGTCACGTCGAGGTGCTTCACAGCGTGGTCTAGCTTTTGCAAAAGTCTCTGGCTGTCAAGAAAAAATGATTAGATATAAGGCCATTAAATCATAAAGATTCACTTAAGTATCTTGTGGGTTCAGCTGCTTAAGAAGGCAAGATGATTTTAAAATGACGTGCCATGGGCATATAACCACCAAAGAAAGGGACAGCAGAAGCCATGCAGGGAAGATATGCAGGTTCCAAGAGGAATCATCCTATCTGAATCTAGAAAGGACAATAAATAATTAAAGCTGGCATCTTTCAGTTAGAAGCTGCAATAATAAGTTCATCATTTCTTGCACTAAAGAAATGCATGATTGCATGGCACATAGACACTAGCCAATCAATTAAGACAGTAAGAAACCCAAAGAAGACTTTAATATATTTTACCATAGGAAACAAGAGCAAAGATCTAATATATGCAGTAAACAGAGAAGCCATAAGGTGGGGCAAATCCAGATGCACAAAGAACACTAGAAATGTTTCTTTAAAGATCACTCAAAGTTAACATATTCCAAATAATCCTTCTGTACAAATCTTTCAACTTTTCAAGACCATATTCAATAACGGAAAGAACAATATAGACAAAAATAAACTTCATAATAAAATGATTGGTCAAATCTCTCTTTCACAAACCTTGTAGCGCAAGCCAACCGAAATTTCCCATTCCAGCACAGATTTATTATATATCCTTATATGTGAAAGCAGACATGGTTCCTGCCATAAAGAAGGCACAAAAAACAATAAATGTAGTTGAATGTTTCTAAAAATAATTGTCAACAAAAAATTATTTACAGGGAATGGAAAGAAAGGTGGTAGCCACTTCCAAACCAAATCTGCCAGCAATGCTAAAGGAGCAAAATTATAAATGCAATATGGCTTGCATCTAAACAATCAGGGACAAACACATTTGAATTGAATAATTATCTATAGGGCTAAAAAGGAAATGATATCAAAGTGTAGGATGTATTCTTTGAACTCAATATTAGCCAATTTAGAGTCTTGGACTTCATATTTAATCAATTAGTTGTACAACTTAATAATCTTCTGAAAACAAGTCCATCACTCCATCTACTGACAAATTTTGTGAATATTCATAGTTGATGTAATGAACATTAGAAAGTATATCATGTTGGAAAAAACAAAAACAAAAGTTTTCCTCTCCAGTACAGTTCTAATCTGGGGAGGTACAGAAGAGAAACAATTAAGAAAATCCATAAATGACACAAAACCAAATTATACACCTACACAAGGAAATAACTTAACACTGTGTAAATACACATAAGCCCACTTATTCCAAATTTGGCAGTTAACTTGGAAACGACCAATTGACTAAAATAAGCATATGTTCAGATAATTGGGCAATAAAACATGTCTTGTTGTCATGATCGCAGTACATGAATGATGTATTAACAGCTCCTTTCAATTTTCCAGGGTTTGTCTTCAAGAGTCAAATATCCTAAAGCCAATTAGGTGCAGTTGTGCAAACAAAGAAATAAGAAAGAAAACTATAGTCTCACTTCATCAGCTAATGACAAATCTTTATGAAAGGAACCTATAGTAATCTCTCAGATACAGTATGATAATATGAGACCCCAAAATTCATTATTCTAGTCTCCCCAAGATCTACATTAACAATCAACCATGTCAAAAACCAAAGAAACCACCACCTCAATCTCACAGTTAAGTCCCAAGTATGTCCACTCCAACCAAGTTAGCAAACAGAGTCAACTCCAGTTTAGCAAAACAACCAATTCAATTCATAAAATAAGTCCATCTAAGCTACAAAAAAGCCACAGTTCCTGTGAACTATGCCTCATTTCCTTCTCCACATAACTATATCAACTTTCAACTTGCAAAAACGTTAAAACACCCTAGAAATGAGAAATCCATAGATAAGAGCAAAAGAAGCCATGTCCAGTAGAAATTGAGCTATTGGAATCGAAATTATGAACAATGAGCGGTAGAAAATGAAGCCACACAAGAGAAACGCGCAACAGAGGAGAATTATACATACATCGAGCTCAAGTAAGATCCACTCCTTGGTGTTGGTGCCAGTGGACCAGTGGTTCCGGAGGTCCGGGTCGAGCACATGCGAAGCCTTCTGCGCCGGAGATTCTCGAGACATGGCCTTCACTTTGAAAGGCAGAGGCTTCACCCTCGGCTCTAACTCCACCTCCATCTATCTCTCTCTTCTTCGCCTCTCTATCTCTCTATCTAGGTTTTTCTCTGGGGAGATTGTTTCGTACAAAGTAGTAGTATAGTGCAGGGGAGTGGGGAGCAGAGCCTGAAGTATGATAGCCGGGATTTACAAAATTCGCTTGTCTCTCCACCGACCACCGTCGTCGAGGGAGTAATGCAACGACAATAGCCACGGCGAATTGTAGTAAAGCCCTTCAAGTTTTGAACAATGTAATATTTCATCCAAAACATTTTTAAGTTCGTAACTAGTACCAAAAAAATATACACACAGATGTATAAGAGCATCCTCAATAGTATGAAAAATAAAAAAGTAATATCAAAATTTATTTAAAAAAAAAAAAAAACGCTCAAACGGGCACGAGAGTTGTGCCTCACGCAAGTGGTGGGCCCCAAGTTTCTAAAAAAATCGTGGTCGTCCCCACCACTCTCCTCAATGGTGGGCCCCAGATTTCTAAAAACAAAAAAAAAAAAAAAAAAAAAAAAAAAAAAAAAAAAAAAAAAAAAACTATAAATTAGCAAGAAGACCTTGCACCCCCTCTCTCTCTCATATTGATATTTTGTCTCAAAAACTGTGCAAAATGCACTATTGGGGATGACTTAAGAATAACAATATTTCGATTCGTTACTTTTCATGAGTAATAGTAAGTGGTGTGTCGGGGTGAATTTTAAAAAATAATAATAATAAAGTCGTAGTGGGTCGAGTTGTAATGAGTTTTAAGTACAAAACTTGTGTAGAACCTCACCCGATCCACCATGTGTGTGTATAATATATAGGTCCTTAATCGGGTGAAAACCATGTCCCATGTGAGAACGTGAGGACAAATCCAAACCATTGATCTAGTAGATCTAACGATTGAAATAAACAAAATTTTGTAATATTTATGAAAATGACTCCGCTTATTTTTTACTTGATTTCTCATCCATCAGATCTTGCAGATCAATGGTTTAAATTTGTCCTCACATCCACACCTAGTATGTACTCCGTAGTTAATTATAAAAGTTACTAACATTTTACTATTTTTAATTCTAAACTAATAAGTTTATTTTATAAAAATTAACAATATAATCATTATATTTGAACATTTTTTATTATTTATGTTTAATATAACTAGTAAATTTTATTATTTATAAGTAATTTAAATATTATTTTAAATTTTTTAATAAGATAATAAGTGGTGAGAACACGTACCAGTAAGGTCAGGGTGAATTTTGAGGTGAATTTTTTCCTGATATTAAATAATTCATTCTCATGTTTAATTGTAAATTCAGCAAGTTAAACTTCAATTTTTTTTTAAAATTTTTTTTTAGAATTAAACTTCAAATTTTCAACATCTTAATCAAATTAAATGTTAAAAATAAAAATCAAAGTGAAAATAACAACAATAAACATATTGAATAATGATTAAAAAAAACAAATCAAACTAATTTGTGCCCTGTCGTAAAAGCAACAATGATTGGATGTATAGTCCATATTTGTAGCAACCATCTGTTCACCAACCATAATCCCCACTCAAATAAAGCCTCCTTTCGCTCTTCCTCTTCACCATCTCCCCTGCAAAACAATGAAGAAAAATAAGACCTGAGAGCTTCTCAAGCCTCAAACATGCACGAAAACACGACAAATTTACCGGGGAGATCGAGAAAATGGATGGTGTTGGCCGCGTGCATGTGGATACAGGCATTTACGGGGACGAACTTTGACTTCTCGTCTTATTCGTCGGATTTGAAGCTGGTAATGGGGTTGTCACAGGTGCAGCTCAACTACCTATCCTTGGCCTCCGACTTGGGGAAGCTCTTCGGCTGGTGTTCGGGCGTTTCCCTTCTGTATTTCCCCGTATGGCTCGTTCTCTTCCTCGCTGCTTTCATGGGATTCTTGGGCTACGGCCTTCAATGGCTTGTCATTCAAGAAACCATCATTTTGCCCTTTTTCTCGGTCAGCTTTCTATTCTTCGCCTTGCACCTTTGATCAATGTGAATCCTTAACCGGTTATCCCGATACACTCATAAAAATTATTCTATATCCATCACAGAATATGCATATTTAGCAGACACGAACGAGCATATAAAATACTAGTTCGCATTTCATCAATTTCTTTCTCTTTTTATGTTATTACAAAGTTTTCAACTTTTCATATTTAGTTAGTTGAATTAGTTGTTAGGTTACAGCTTCTGTTAGGTGAAACATCACATCTGTTACTCTGCTATAAAGAAAAAAGCATTCAACAGATATCTAAAGTTCCATATCTCAATCCAAATTAAGAATCCTAACAATGATGTTTTTTTTCTTTTCGAGGAAATTAAAACTGTAGGAGCAATAATTTAGCATGGACAAAAATAGAACAACTTTAACTTCATCATATATTTCTGTTCTGATTCATTACGGTATCTCAGAGAATGCAAAAAAACAAAAGAAAAAGCAGGTGAAAGTAGACGAGGTTGGTAACCATTAGGTAATTAGTCTCGCAACTTGGTGGTTTATGTTGGAAATTTATTTCAGAATAGATAAAATGAGCAGGGCAGTATATATATGGAGAATATATAGTTTCAACTTTAGAATTAAATACCGGTTTAACTACGTTCAAGATAGATATATGGAAAGTTTGAAACTAATATATATCTTGATGTGCATGGGTTTCTTTTAAAATTTAAATCAACACATTCTATCAAAGATGTATATTTCAGAAAGCAGTATATATGCACCTTTATAAAAGTCTTGAGCGACTCAACGATTTCCGTGATTTAGGTATTCCTGCTGTGTCTGCTCTCGGGCTGCAGTATCTGCTGGTTCAACACGGTCTGCTATGTTCTGTGCATCGAGAATTTCCCGGCTAGTAGGCCTTTTGCGTTGTCCCTCAGTGTCAGTTTCAGCGGTGTGAGCCCGGCTTTATACAATGTAACCGTTAAGGCAATTAACTCTGAGAATCACGATCTCTACCTTCTCCTCAACGCCATTTTGCCCCTCATCACGTCGATAGCAGCACTCCTCCCAATCCTCCGGCAATGCCCTCCTCCTCAAGTCGCTGCTCAGGAGATTGATTCTCGGGAATATGGCGTCTTTCTTTGTCACACTATACTTGCAGCTTTCACTGGCCTCTATCTGCTCGTACTAAATTCATTATCTTACAGTACAACAACCGCTCAAATCCTCCTTGCCGGGACCATAGTCTTGTTGGTCCTTCCCGCAATTACACCAGAAACCGTCTCTCCTCAAGAATGGATATCGCAGCCCGTCTTTCCTAGGAGTTATCATTATCAGGAATTGAGTTCCCGGTCTATTGACAACGATAATCTTGAAATCGACAAACAATTCACCCAAGACAATGGTGCAAACGCTAAGGATTCAAGACAGAACTCCTGTAGTTCCAAAGATCAAAGGAAATGTCGGGTTCACAGTAATGATAATCTTGAAATCCACAAAGAACACATGAGAGATGAAACAACAAGTACTAAGCATTCAACACAGGATTTGTATAGTTCCAAAGATCAGGAGCAAAAATGGGATCACAATGATTTCTTGAAAGATCATTCAGTGATCCCGGGAGAGGAGCATTCCGCCAGTGCACTCATCAGCAGCCGGGATTTTTGGCTCTATTACATAGCATATTTCTGTGGGGGAACAATCGGACTGGTTTACAGCAACAATCTAGGCCAAGTTTCTCAGTCACTCGGGTATAGTTCAGACGTTACCGAGTTGGTTGCAGTCTATTCAGCGTGTTCATTCTTCGGGCGCTTGCTTTCATCCGCCCCAGACTTCCTGCACCAGTAAGTGAATCAAGAAAAAAACTAATATTAGAATACTCGTGCATGTTACAGATACAAGATGAATAAATAGACAATGGTAAGTTGATAAACCTTAGATTTTTTTTTTTCTAATGCAGAAAGATATACTATGCAAGGACGGGATGGCTTGCATTTTCACTAGTCCCAACACCAATGGCGATGTATCTGCTCGTTTTATCAGGAAGCAATGCAGCATTAACATTGGCCACAGCTCTAATTGGACTGAGTTCCGGGTTTGTATTCTCAGCAGCAGTGTCAATCACATCCGAGTTGTTTGGCCCCCATAGTGCAGGGGTCAATCACAACATTCTCATCACAGGCATCCCCCTCGGGTCACTACTCTATGGCCTTCTTGCAGCTCTAGTCTATGAAACAAATCTACCGAAAACAAATCATTTCACTCTCTCCGATGGATCCAGGGTATGCATGGGAAGAAAATGTTACACCGAGACATTTATGTGGTGGGGATGCATCTCCATGTTCGGGTTGGTTTCCAGTGTACTTCTTTATTTAAGAACCAAGCCTGCTTATGAGCGTGTGGAGAGGAACAAAATGTGCACACAGTTTTCGTAATGAGCCTTATATTTTTTGAGTACTACTGACTCTATTACAATGCAATATCTGTTCATAACTACTTTCTCAACCTACTGAAGCACAAAATGATAACCTCATAGCCTATGAAATATCCCATCCATAGAAATCAATGTGTTAAACTCATGTTAGACTATATACAGAAATGGAAACCTATAAACAAGCTTGCCAGCGGCAAAACAAAGAAATAGATCAACTTATCTTACTGCTACAATTAATGAGCAAATGATCACGAGGGAAGAGAGAATTTTCTAGTTGTATATTAACAAAAGAAACACAAGTGGTGAAGAACACCTTTTTTTCCCACGGGTTTACATTCTTACACTGATCCAGATAACCACTGAAATGACTGAACAGAGCAGAGTGCCAATTAAACAATCAGTGCACCATATAAGTGATTTTCTCTTCTCGAGCCATCACTAAACTTCTTGTTGTTTTCTTTCTTTCGTTTCTTTTTATTTTTATTGTTTAGGGTGTTAAAAGAAGGGAGAAAGAGCATTCTCCTCCCCGCTTTTTCCATTGGAGGCATCCACAAGTAACAATGATTTGCAATTATTTGAAACCAAAAACATTTAATCATGGCCAGCAAGTTGTAAAATGTAGCATGAACATATAAGAAAAACAAGATCAAATTCTGCACTTCAAATCAAGGTAATGTTATGATTATTGTCACAGATGAATTCCTCCCAGTCGAAGCTATGGGACAATTACCAGCAAACGCTAGCCTAAAGGTAGACAGAACTATGGACTAATTCAGATGGAACCAAAGCATTCTAGAATGAACTTTCTAGCATTGATATATTTCCATTTCAGATTCATAAAAGATCATAAATTTCAATGGTAGTCAACAAAACACTATCAGAAAAGAGAAAGACCTAGACCATCCTTTATTCTTTCTATTCCTTCTTCTCCACTGCCTCTCCCTTTGGCTTTTTGGATGTTGCCTGTGAGTACAAGAAAGTCCCCAAAATCGCGATAGCCGAGCCAAGAGCATTCAATGGCCTGACTGGATTCCTGAAAACGAACACTGTGGAGACAATCACCACCACTCTCTTCATTGTATTGCCCACCGAAAACGTTAGAGGGCTAATATCATCCAAAGCCTGATAAGAGGATTGGTTGTATAGATGGTAAAAGATCCCAGAAACAAGCACCCATATATAAAAGGTTGAGGGAGTTCCTATAGTAGCAATGGCTTTGTGATACCCTGCAACCCATTGGGAGCCTTCAACAAACACTGCCACTGGGAACAGATAAGCAAATGATAGGATAGTAATCCAGCCATACAAGTTCAACCCATCAACCTCCTTAAAGTTCTGCAAGCTTTTCTTGGAGTAAATGTTCCTAAGAACAAACCCAACATTGCTAATCATAGCCCCCCACAGGCCCTCAAAGTTGAAGGACACTTCAGTTATTGCAGCCAGAGAGCAACCAAACACAATGGGCAGAATTGAGAGCCAGACCTTTAGAGGATAGGTATCCCCCAGGAAAGATGAAAACACAACAGAAAACACAGGCTCTGCAGATTTGATAACATGGGTGAATGAAACAGCCACCTTAGAAAAGGAGACACAAGCAGAGATATGGCCTATTGTGTGGAACAAAGCAGGCCCAAGAAGTGCAACAATGAAGGACTTTGATATCTTGGGACAAGGCTGGAGCTTGGAATACCAGAGAACAAGCATCCAAACGGACCCACAGAGCAGCTGAAATGAAGCAAGAAGCCATGGAAATGGGAAGATATTAAGCACCTTCTTGTTGTATATGTTGAAAACAATGTTCTGGAAGTACCATAGCCCAAAAATCAAAGCTAGCTTGAAATCCTTCTTTGGCTTCGCCTCAATCTGAGCATCTGGGCCGGCCTCTTCTGGGCTTCCGGACACTCCTCTGACGATCTGAGAACCATTTCTTGAAGAAAACCCAAATGGGTACCTCAAGATTCTGGAAAAATCGGAACTTGAGCATGGGATCTGAAGATTCGAGTGGGACAGTTTGAACCCAGCTTCAGCAGCTCGAAAAGACGGAAGGCTCCTCAGCTTTTGGTTTCCCCTCACAAGATTGGGATCCAAAAGTGAAGAATTGATGGGATATTTAAGGTTGGGTCTGGAGAAAGTGACATTTGAGGAGGGAAGAAGATTTAAAGATAGCATTTTTGGATGAGAACTCAGTGATTCTGCAACCAAAACGCAGGAGAAACAGGGGTGTGATGAATGATGATACTCCCTATGTGGGTAGATTTTTCTACTATCTTAGTAAAATGTATATGTATACACTCTATATATCTGTATCATAAGGTAGAGCAGCCATTCAAAAAACAAAAAAGAAAGGCAGAGCAGCCAACTAGCCAGCCATTCACCTACCAATGCCAGATAGAGACTGTTGTGCTTAGCGAGATGCACATGCTAATCCTAGGAAACCGTAAATTAGTTTTTGCAATTTGTACTTATTAAGGAAAATGTTTTTTTTTTTAACCATTATTAAGGAAAATGTTTTAGCATTTTGTACTTATTACGGAAAATGTTTTTTGAAACCGTTAAGGAAAATGTTATGCTCATAATCTTATACATTTGCTCCCTGTAGGAGTATACTAAAGTTATTTATAATTCATATCTTTTTTTAATGTTAATATTAATATATAAAGTTTAATATATTTAGAAATTACATAAAGACTATTAAATATCAAAATTAAACGAGTGGGGGTGGGGATGGGATTGTTTCTTGGTATTTTTGCTAAAAATAATACATGTAATCTCACTTGTTACTCATAACTTTTACTTTATCTCACAAAATTTTTATATAGACATTTTTCCTAAGACCCACATTATGAAAATATCATATATTTGTTTGTCACATCATGGAGTAAAAGTGATGGAGTATAAATTGGGAGTACATTTAGTATAACTCATTTTTGCTAGAGTCATATAAAAAGTGAGTCTTGCCTAATAGATAAGTATCTTCGATCTAAGAAATTAATTAATGAATACGTTCAATTTGGAGCTAGAATTTAAAGGATCTGTTTCATTTACTTAGTATTGATAAATATTACTTATATCATATGTTGTAATATTATCTATATCCATAAAAACAATTATGACTCTTTTTTTTTTTTTAATATTCAATACGAAAAATCAAATTATGTCTAACCGTTAAAGTTAGTATCGATAAATATTACTTATATCATATGTTGTAATATTATCTATATCTATAAAAACAATTATGACTCTCTTTTTTTTTTTTAATTGAAATATTCAATACGAAAAATCAAATTATGTCTAACCGTTAAAGTTAGTCATTGTGTGTATCCTCTCTGACATAGTCACATGTGACCGAGAACCAACGCATCACCACTTTTACCGTTAAAGTTAATCATTGTTTTGACTCATATCCTCTCTCACATAGACACATGTGATTAAGATATAACTCAACACTACTTCCATTTTGCCCATTTTTGTTTTAACCAACATTTATTGATGGTAAAAAGAATTAATTTAAATATTTATAAAATAATATATAAGTTGAAATATAAGTATCATGATGTGACAACAATGATTTTTTTTGGATGTGACAACGGTGATATTAGTGCCCGGCAAGCTAAGCTAATAGTAATATTAATATTAATACCGTTAATTACACAACTTTTAAAAATAAAATGATTAAATTAAACAAAATACTATTATACAGTCTCATATGTATTTTGACCTATAATTTATAAACTTAAACAATTTGTAATGATTACAAATTTAAAAACTTGAATAGATTAAGTGGACTGGATGATCTAACTCACATTTTAATAATTGAGTTGAAAAAATACTAATTCATTTTACTTGAAAAAAAAAAATACGTATGATATAACCGATTAATCTTCATGTAATTAATAAAAACAAAGAGTTTTTAATAGATAATATTGCATTATTAGTTAACAGGAAGAAATAAATTTAATAAAAAATTATTTTTGAAAAATGATTATATTTACATATTTTTTGGATATTTTAATTAATTAATTTATAAATAATACTTAATTTTAAACTTCTCCCAAATTCAAATACTCCACTGCAAAAAGAGCCAGATCGCTTGCAGTCCAAACAGTAAACACCAACATTCAATTCGAGTCATCGCCCGCTTATCTCACAGTGATCCGAGGAGAATTCCGGCGTTGAATTCAATCCACTCCGGCGTGGAATGGCGGCGAAGCAGATGGAAGAGATACAGAGGAAACTGGCGATGCTTAACTACCCGAGAGCCAACGCCCCTGCCCAGGCGCTCCTTTTCGCCGGCATGGAGCGCTACGCCCTTCTCGAATGGCTCTTCTTCAAGTACTCTTCTCTCCTCTCTAAACACGCGCATATGTAACCGGTTATGTATCGGAAGTGTGATAAGGCTGCGACCTTTGATGAATTTGCAGGCTGTTGGGCGACAAATCTCCATTTTCGCAGCAGAATTTACAAGGGGATCCCGCAGATCGTGACGAGGAGACCTCTCGCATTCAATGTATTTCTCTATCCTTCTTAAACCTTTTCTCTGGATTAGATAATTCGTTAGTATTTGGCTAAAATGAGACCTCTCGCATTCAATATGAAACCGTGCCGTCTTTGGCTGTAAAGTTTACTGCAGCTCGTAATTGGAGTTTAGAAGATAAAAATTTCACCGTAGTTGAAATTTATAATTTTGGCAGCAAGTTCACCAGCTCAAATCTGTATTGTTCATAGAAATTACAGTAGAAGAATTGTAATGAACTCATTTTAGATTCTCAGAGTGTTTGTTTGTTTTATGGATTGGATTTGGTGTGCTGATTGACCTGCTGTAGGGTACACACTCTAACTCGTTATGACACAATCATTTCTTAAAGTTTAGTTTAGGGTATTATATGACCTTGATTGGTGCAAAAGGTTTGTGCTCTTGCAGATCTGGCAGAGATTGCAAAATTTCTGGGTATAACTACCACGGTGGACACGGAGGCAATACAAGTGAGTTTGATTGCATTTCCCTGCTGCTATAGAATTTTTTATATTGTTGCATTTTCTCACAGCCAACCCGAGTAGACTAGGAGTAAGGGTTACTTGTGCTGCATTTTCTTGTAGGCCACTTGTGATCATTGCTAACTTTTCCTTGATGTTAGTTATTTGGCTTATGGCGAGTCTGGGAAGGTTGAGGGGTTTATGGAAGTGGAATTCGTATAATATTGTAGGCTTCAGAAAAAAAATAAAATTCTCTTCCTCTCCATTAAAAGGCTCTTGTTGCACCTAATTGCCAAGAGTATCCTTAAGAAATTCATCCATACACATGGTGGAGCAAGTAAATTAGGCATCTGTTATTTTATTTGCTTTGTTGTAAGTAGGATCCTTGTAACCTGTAAGTTTCATTTCCAGTTGCTGATCACTAACATAGATCTTTCCCGTTCCAATCCTCCGGTTGCAGGGGAGAGGTAGCTATGAAGATCGTACAGAAATGCTACGTCTGATTGTAGATCTTGTGGAGGCAAGCTTGTATGCTGATAATCATGAATGGAGGTTAGACTTTTACTTAAAGTTGATATTGATTAGAACTCTTAAAATTTTGATACATGATTCCAGATCTAGATTTGAAGTTTGGAATTTATAGATGAATTTATTTATTTATTTTTGGTGTTTCTCTCCCGTAGTGTTGATGAGCAGGTAGCTAAGGACATACAACTAATTGATGCCATAGCTGAGAAACAAGCACAAATTTTTTCTGAAGAGTGCAAGTTGTTTCCCGCAGATGTTCAGATCCAATCCATATATCCATTGTAAGAAACACCCTTTTTTGTATAGTTATTTGATGAGTTTCTTAAGAACTAGTTGCATTGATATATGAGAGAGGGAGAGTGAGAAACAATGGGAGAGAAGTGAGGAAACAAGAATAACAACTTTCCAACTGTTAGGGAACTGAAAAGATATAAGAGGGTAGAGACTTAAAGAGGCCCTTTTCTGTTTCTAGCGTCAATTGATTTATGAAATATCCCTCTATTAGTGAAAAAGTAATATATCATGGGTTTGCTGGTTGCGGGAAAAAACCAACAAAAACAACAGCATGCATTTTCTTTACCTTCACCATGTTCACCAGTTGTAACAACTGTATATTACTTCAATCCAAGTTCACTTGCAGGCCAGACATTGCTGATTTGGAGAAGCAACTCTCAGATCAATCTAACAGACTTCTTAGTCTTCAAGAGATGGTTGATGATTTAGCATCAAAGGTTATACCTTTTTGGAGCCTGATACTCCTTTCAATCACAGTCTTGCTTCTGTTGGCATTCATATCACTTTCTCCATGTCATGTTTTCTTAGGTCACTGAGTTTATTTTTGATAAATTTTTGGTGTACAGCATCCATATAACCCAGACGAGGACTATGTGGAGGTTGAAGCAAAGTTGCGTGCCCATTTGGAAACCTTTCTAGAAACTGCAAGATCCTTTAATACAATTTACACTAAGGTTGGCTTTCATTCACTCTTTTAAGAAACTTGTGCTTATTGCTTATTCTCACCATAAACATGTAATCACTCTACCCATTTTTTTCACCATAAACATGTTAGGACTCGGTGGCAGATCCAGTATTTTGAAAGAACATGTTCAAACTAATTAATATACACATTACTGATTATGCATTCTCTTTATTTTAAGTTTCTCCTTGTTGACTAGTATGCAATAAAATTTAATGGGGAAAGTGCCCACTGCTCAAGGGGTAGTTTTCTGCCGGTTGGGATAATTGTTCTTATTGTTATTTTAATATTTATAGGAAATTCGTCCCTGGACACACATGATGGAGGTACCGCAATTGCATGGATTTGGGCCAGCTGCCAATAGATTGTTGGAAGCATATAAGATGCTTTGGAAGGTACTTTATGTGAACTTCTTTCCTCTCTTAATTGTTGACGATTGTTATACCCAAAATGCCACAGAATATCTTCAAGGCTTTGCACCATTTCAAAGTGAACCCTCATTGAATCCTTTAGTATATTTTATACTCCGTATCTCTTATTGCCAATTCTAACATTCTAGTCTATGAATTTTCTTTTTATTTTATTTATTCTAAATCAAATTCAAACCTCCACTGTATGTATACTCTATTGATCAATGCACCCATTGAAGAGAGAAACAAAGACAACATTAGGTGTTATATGTTAGCAAGACGATGGTTTACCATCAGTTAAAAAAAAAGAAGCAGACTTCTGAAGCCCCGATAACCAGAAAAATGGCACATTTAATTACATCTATTTGTTGTCAACACATGACTGATCCTTCTTAATTCTTTTTGTTACTGTGTCTGCTTGGGGGACAAAGACTAACAAGGCATTTGCTGTGTCATCTTCCAACTTTGACAGTTCCTAGGGAACTTGAAGAATCTCCGAGACTCTCATGCAGCCGTTGCTGTTGGGTCATCAGAAACAGTTGCAGGGGAGCCATCTTCTGTCACGAGAATAATCTCAGAATGCGAAACTGCCTTAACATTACTAAACCGCGATCTAGCCATTCTTTCAGCCTCCATTGCTCGCGAGCAAGGGGAGGATGCCACCTCGTGAGCGTAAGTAGAGGAGAAGAGCACACACCACAGTAATTTGCTCTCTTACAGCAACCTTTAGTCCCTATTTTTGTCAAATATATTAACCAATTTAATGATTTATGGATCATTCTCTGAAAGGTTGAATCTGATTGTGCATTAGTTCTGTGTATTCTGGTTATATGAGTTTTCTGCAGATTCTAGTTTTCCCTTTCTCAGCAAGAATTGAAATTTGAAAGATGAATGAAAATGAGATATGTTTCAATTGCTTCTTCCACAATATGTACAGATTTGTAATTTCCACATTTGGCTCTCAAAAGAATTGCAGTAATCAGAGAGTTGTGGCCTGTGGGCATGTGCCACGTGGCAGGGCTAGGAATAGAAGAACAAATCATCAGCGATGTTCACCTGATCTCTCAGTGTGGGAGCAGGCACCTGATCCTCTTCTCCTTCTCCACTGTCAACAGAAGATAGGGTTACATCTTCTGGTAGCTGATCTTCATCGGACGGGAGAGATTGTGCCGCGTCTTCGTAGGCCGATTCAGCCGTCAAAGCTTCGCCGTCTTCCATCAATAACCTACCGGGAACTGGACAGAGGAGATCTCCGCCTTCAATATCGACCGGGAAATCCGAGATTCTACACTGAGATTCCTGCTCGTCGGCTGTTGGTGGCGCCGATAGCGGTAGCGGCACCGGCAGCGGCGGCGTCTTTTCAAAATGAGTTGGAGGCGGCGGCGGCGGCGTCGTCGTTTCAAAATGAGTTGGAGGCGGATATTGAACAGCGTGGTGAGGAGGCGGGGGAATTTGCGCGGCGGCTGTTGATGGCGGCGATAGCGGTAGCGGCGGCGGCGTTTCAAAATGAGTTGGAGGCGGATATTGAACAGCGTGGTGAGGAAGCGGGGGAATTTGCGCGGCGGCGGCGCCGGAACCAAGGAGGTTTCCGGCGTCATAATCTAAGGATGTTGAAACGGAAAACACTACGATCCAGCGGTTTAGATAGACCTCCGTGCTGTTGACGCGAACGCCGTTAACAGTGACGGCGCCGTTGACGGAATCCACCATAATTGTCCGGTTCGCCGCCAGAGTGGGGAAAATCGTGATTTTCGGCGGATATCTCGCGAGATCCTCTAAACGGTGCCGCGTGGGCAACACGTGGCTTCGGAAATCGAAACTGAACCCGCCGTGTCTGGAGAACAGCGCCCGATCAGACGGCGCGAACAGCGAAACGGCGCCCAATCTTAACATCTCCGACCGTTTAATAGATAACCCCGCAGCCGCCACTGTGAATCCCCTCCGCCTGATAGCCCTAACCGCGTGATCAAGAAACTTCCGGTCGACCAACGGCGGGTGAACCCCCGCCGGCATATGATCTCTCGAGCCGGAGCATTTCGCGGCTGCCGTGGGGTCCAGTATACCGTCAACTCCATGGACGACGAGATGATCGTCGGCGTACATATCCGGCTGTTTAATCCTAACCGCCGATATCGGTTTCTTGAACGCAGAAACCGAAACGGAAACTCCCCCATTGAAATTCTTCACGAAGAGGCAATCGCCTCTGTAGAACGTCGGCAGCTCTTTACCATCCCCCAACGACGAAAGATTGTGCCACATGAGGGGCTCCCGGAGCGTGTGGTAGAGCAAGACGGCGGTGGATGGCCGCAGCGGCACCGGTGGTTGGGGGAGAACTTGGCAACGGTAAATGAGAACGTCGTGAACGCAAAATCCGGGGGCGCCAAGATGGTGCCGGAGAAGTTGTGAGTGGATGTAACGGTGGAGAGGAGGGTGGAGGCAATGAGAGAGTAGCCGCGCGTGCGAGGATCTCGGCCGCCGCATGGACGGAGGGCGGCGGTCCGGGGTGGTGGTGGTTGCGGTGGACGCCGCCCATGTGATGAGGAGGCAAAAGAGGGGAAGAGAGATGGTAAGGATGTTGAAGAACCGTAGCGGCGAAAGTCCATAGCTTTTGCAGTGTATCGGAAAATCAAGAATAGCGGATTGAAGTATCAAATATGGTGGACTTTTAGGAAGTCGAAGAATATATTGGCGTTGCAACGGGAATAACCGTCTTTTGGCGGAATAACTGTACTACCTGACGGACTCTATTGCGATAATTGGGTCGCAATCACTAGATCGGCCCATTCATTAGAAGTAAAACACAATAAAGCTAAGCCCAAGGTAATATGCCTTAATTAATTTCATATTTAATAATACTTCTTTCAAAATTAATTTTGATAATAAAAAAAGATTAAAAAGAAGTGGACCCTTGTGAGTGTGTATATATGGAAAATTTTAAGATATATATATATATATATATTGGTCATTGTGATCGACATGTATAATTATTATTATACATGGTTATTACTTTAAAGTGAATGATAATGAGGCATAATGTCAAGTGACATTGTAGCCTTTTCCATATACACACTGCGCATCTAACCCTCTTGAGCCATAATATAATGTAATCAAGAGATTACTGCAGTAATAATAAGATTTTTATCCCAAAAAAATAAAATTCAAACATTATCCTATATATGTAATCAAGAGATTACTGCAGATTTCATGAATAATCTCTTCAATCCGCGGCACGCACAACGATTTTTCATTTCTTTTTTTTTTGGCATTTATCATCTTCAATTCCCGAATCCATGCATATTTGATGCATTAAAGAACACATCTATCATTAGTCAACTGTAACGCAAAAACCCCGTTTTCATTTACCCACAATATAATATATACGAAGGGTTGATGTAATAACATGTTTCAAGGTAAAATATAATGTGATCTATTTATCTGGATAAATTAAGGATTTAAGATGATTAATCTGAAGAAACTCGTTTCAATTCTCACCATTTTGGCCACCATTTGTGCAGCAGAAGAAGCTAAAGGAATGGCTATGGCGGTTTACGGTTGAACTCATCCACCGGGACTCACCGGCTTCTCCACTCTACAACCCTCTTCTTTCTCAGCGCCAACGCATGAGCATTGCGTTTCACAATTCTATGAACGCGCCGCCTCGCTTCCGTCCAGGTGCTCCCTGATCCTAAGGGCACATATCTCATCAGACTCTCCGTCGGCGGCCCAACGCCGGCATCTAAGCTCGCTGTCGCTGACACGGCAGCGATCTTATATGGCTCCAATGCTGCCATGATTGCTCCCATAAAAACCTCCCGATTTTAATCCCAACCTTTCCTTAACGTATAAACCAATCCCTGTGATTCCAAGGCCTGCTCAGCTCTTCCGGTAGCCGTTGCGCCGCCGTCTGGGCGGAGACGACCGCGGCGGTAAAAACACCACCTGTCTGTATTCTGCAACGTATAACGACGGCTCGTTCAGTTACGGCGAACTCGCCACGGACACGTTTACATTAGACGCAGTTTCCGGCGAGAAAACGCGTCGTTTCCTGACGTCTACAATTTTCGGTTGTGATTTAAAAACCACTTTGAGAACAACGATACCGAAGTTTCCGGATTGTCGGTCTCGGATCGTCGCCATTTTCACTCATTAACCAAATCGCGGCGCCAGATTCTCCTACTGCTTAGTTCCCCTATCAAATCTGAACGTCTCGAGCACACTGCATATCGGCCACCGTCTCCGCGGCGGTCCACGGCGGTCCCGGAGTGGTTTCCACGCCGCTGGTCATTAAACCTCCTAAAATCTTCTACTACCTAACTCTCCTATCAATCTCCGTCGAAAACAAAACACTAAACCTAGTCGACGAGTCATCAAAATCCGTTTCTAAAGGCAACATCTTCATCGATTCCGGCACCACATTCAGCTTTCTCCCGGCGGATATATATATTCAAGCTGGAAGAGACGGTGAAGAATTCCATATCGCTGAAGCCTATGGAGCCGAATCGCAGGAGATTCCTGCGGCTGTGCTACCGAGATTTGAGAGCCGAGGATGTTCCGATAATCACGGCGAGATTTGACGGCGGCGGAGAGCTGAAGTTGAAGGCGGTTAATAGCTTTGTTGACATCGGAGATGGAGTTGGGTGTTTAGGGTTTGCTCCGACAAAGGGAATTCCGGTGTTTGGGAACGTGGCGCATACGAATTTCTTGGTGGAATATGACGTGGAGAAGATGGTTGTATCCTTCGTGCCTACAGATTGTGTGAAATGGAAATACAAGTAATGCATTTCTGTGCCAATTGAATCTACAGAAACCCTAAAATCCAACAATATATATGATTTGATCCTGTATGTTCTCATTTACTACTGGTGCAAATATGTTGAAATGTTAGAATGACATATATATGTGTGTGTATATACATGATACATGATAATACTAGATATATATTGTTATTTATATTTGTTGGGTTAGAGCATCCCCACCCATTATTTTATTTGTAAAAAGGGCTCGAAACCCGCCCAATGGGCATGTGCACGCGCCGGTTGGGCGTACCTGTGTCTCTCACGCGAGAGACAAGGCAATGGCATTTATTTGTGGTGGGTTTCATATTTTGCGAAAGACTCATAATTGCAGGAGCATTTTTCATCATCTCTTGCTTGCCTCTCTCTCTCCCATGTTGGCATAATTTCGAAACTAATTAAATTCCTCCATTTGGTTGGAGGGAATGAAATGCAATTCTCTCATCTTCATGGAATTAGAATCTCATGGCCCTCGATATTTTAATTTCATGGATTTTAGGAATAAAAAAAGATAACTCCGAGACAAAATTACCCCTCTCTTTTTGTTAACGTAAAATTGATATCTGACATTTCCTTCTAGATTATAGGGTGTATTATTTTTCTACTATGGTTAAGAGAGATTGTCATTCTTAAGCAATAATATCATTCTTGGCCAACCTTTGATGATTTGATGATTTTTTTTTGGATGTGAGCTTATCTAACGTTTGATGAAGTATTTGCATGAAAATTAATTACAATATGTCTAGTTCAAGAGATACCATAGATGAGTGGTATTTGAATTTAATATGTTATATTTTTTTATGTTTAAATATGCCATTGGTCCAAGAGCTACTTGTCATTTAAGATTAATAATAATAATAATAATAATAATAATAATAATAATAATAATAATAATAATAATAGCAATAACAATTTACATTACTTATTTCCTTCCAATTTTAATATATACCAAACATTAGAATTGAAATTCCCAGTAATTTTATTTTTGTCAATGAAAATTTAAACTCTCACTTTATTGGACATTATTTTTTCCCACATAATTCCTTCCCTCCAACCAAATGCGTTGAGACCTTAAAACATAACAAAGCGTAAATAAGAAGATAGATCATGTTCTTACATCAATAGCACGTAATCTCACAGGTTTACTGGGATATGGATATCTGCAACTTCACGAAGATTGAAGAATGATTCATTTATGTTTCGATCGGTTTAAGGACTTTCTGGTACTTTGTGATCATCTTGTCGCGAGGCGGCCAGTGATCCAGAATTGCAGGATGATTGTAGAAGTTGTGCATCCACTCCGACAGAACAGGGAATTTCTCGGCGTCGATCACTTTCAGGCCGGTTATCTCTTCGAACACGCTAGGCAGGTGAGCCACCCACCCCAGTACGATGTCGAGGAATCCGATGTTGTCTCCGCCGAAAAATTTCTTGCCGTTCAGCTGTTCTTCGATGAGTTTAAGGTTGTCCAGCGCCTGAACAACACCTTCTTCTTGTTCCTTCCCTTTCGAGTAGTAACAACTCCTGATCGACGGCATCAGCTACATACAAACATCACATCATAATCCATATATACGAAACAAAGTTAAAGTCCTGCGTGAGGACAACTTCACGCAACTCAATTAAGTTGGTCAAACTGTTAACAAGATAAACATAAAGGCCCTGTTTGGTAAATAATCAGTCTATCAGTCAATTTTAGCTTATTTGATCACTATTAGTTGTTTGGTTAATAAGCTTTTTATAACTCCAAAATACTAAAATTCAAAAGGCTACTCAAAACAGTCTTTTCAATTAGCTTTTTGAGAAAAGAAATTATACCAAACAACTATCAGTTAAGAACTATTTTACTAAACAACTTTCTACAATCAGTTAATGTTATCAACTAATCATACCTTCTAACCCAATCAGCTAACAGTCATTTACCAAACAGGGCCAATATTATTGGTCTAAGTAGGAGCATTCTATTGATTTTATTGATTTATTGATCATTTGGTCTAAGCCTCTTAGCTATAGGTTTTGACAAGTAAGATCACAAGGTGGGATGTACCCGGCGTATATCCTCGAATAATGACTACAAATCTCTCTAGACTTGACCAATAGAAAACTAAATGATATGCTTTGTCTTTAATTAAGATCAGACTTACCTTCTCGTCGCTAAATTTTGCCCAGAATCGTGAGTGGGCTCTGCCGAGAGGGTGTTGAGGTAACAAGGGGTTGTTGTGCCATGTCTCATCGATGTATTCAAGGATTAGCGATGACTCACAGATGGGTTTCCCGTTGTGGATGAGGACAGGAACCTTTTTGTGGACAGGATTATAGTGGAGAAGATGAGGGCTTTTGTTGCTCAGATCTTCATGGATGGTTTCATATTGAATATGTTTGATGTTTAGTGCCCACACCACCCTTAAGCTATATCGGCTTGACCATGTCCTGTAAAGCTTCACTTCTTCTGCCATGCCCACTGTTAATTACTGTCAATTCTATCAGGATGGAACCTAGCTACGGCTTCTGTATATACGGACCGTGTTATATAGATCAAATTTGATTTAAACATTGACTTTTAGGGTTCACAATCAGCCATTTTGGACCATTTCTCATCTTGTTTGTGCCATTCTTGTCAGTTGTCACTATCTTCAAAGTTGACAATGTTTTTTTTTTTTTTTTTTTTAAATAAATAAAGAATCAAAGTTGACAATGTTAGAATGATATACATAATTAATTAAGTGTATATATGTATATGATAATATGTGAGGTTAGGTTGTTTTTTTTTTTTTGAAAGAAAGGTTAGGTTAGGTTGGGTTGGTTTTAAAAAAGTCATTATAAGTTATTAAATACTTTATTTTTTTTAGTTTTATTTTCACACATACTTGTTTCATCTGTGTGGACCATGGTCCACTATAACAAATTAACAATTGCGTACGTATTGCCTCAACATCTATTATCCTGCCATGAGTTAGTTCATCCTTGTCCTTGCCCATGCGGTCGATAATGGTGGTGCATTATACAAAATAATATAATGTATATTTAATACTTAAATAATGTACTTTTCCTAAATACAATGTACAGTTTTAATATACTTGATATTGTAAATACTTGGTCAATGGAATAAAATACACTCAAAAGTATTCTTATTAATTATGATTCGGGTACATACGACTTTATACCCTAAGCTTAACCCGGTCAACATGATAGTGGGTCAGAGGTTCCCGAACTACTTAGCTATTTCGGAGATCAAACAACCCAAAAGTCCTCTTTCTAGACATTAAATGCAGTTTATATAGGGTGTCAGGAGACAAGTGCCAGTCTCTCGGCATGTTGGCCGCGTGGCGGCCATGCATAGGGTTGAACGAGGGCCCATTATCCCTTAGCCAGGTGTTGTGGTCAGTAAAGCCAAGGGTGGATGCTCGGGACGCAGAGGAAGGTCGGCGGGCTGCATAGGCCGGTCCGTTCATTCTCTACCGATCGTCATACTAATGGGCGATGATCGGATAGACCGGAAAAGGGATGAACGGCCGAGGACCTGACTCAGCAAATTCATCGGGTCGGGTTCCGGTCATTATGCGTACTATACGGTCAGGATAATTAATCTCTATCAATACTAAAAGTACATTATTTATGTTTCCTTTATGTATTGAATACACATTATTTGATAGCATACAAAATAATATATTTTCGGTACTATAATAATGTACGTTATGCACACAGTTATAATAATTGCATACTGCCACCCCCAACCACGACCAACAAAACTAACTAGCCTCAATGTTAACAAAAAATTATTTTGTGGACGCCTCCACCTTAATTTTAAGGTGGACCTGAATTCAAAATACACAATTTACGAATGTTCACAATTTATATACTGAATGTTCACAATTTAAATTGTGAACATTCAGTATATAAATGAACACAAGTCCATCTTGATCCGATATATGGTATAACTATTGAACGTTAAGCCATAACAGTTACGTTCATTTATGTTTCGATTGGTTTAAGGATTGCCTGGAACTTTGTGATCATCTTGTCGCGAGGCGGCCAGTGATCCAGAATTGCAGGATGATTGTAGAAGTTGTGCATCCACTCCGACAGAACAGGGAATTTGTCGGCGTCGACCAATTTCAGGCCGGTTATCTCTTCGAACACGCTAGGCAGGTTAGCCAGCCACCCCAGTACGATGTCGAGGAATCCGATGTTGTCTCCCCCGAAAAACATCTTGCCGTCCAGCTGTTCTTCGATGAGTTTAAGGTTGTCCAACGCCTCAACAACACCTTCTTCTTGTTCCTTCCCTTTCGCGAAGTAACAACTCCTGATCGATGGCACCAGCTACATACATATATACAAACATCAAATTAAATCATAATCCACACCAAACAAAGTTAAAAGGCTAATGGTTTCAGTTAAGTTGGTCAGGTCAAATTATTAGCTTAAGGTATGGGACACAAAATGGTTTATTATTGACTTTATTAGTTTATTGGTATGGCCGGTCAGCATAAGCAAATTAAACTGATTTGTCTCATTACAGTTCTTTACCTACACATAGTATCTGGGAGTGGTTTAACTGATAACAAACTGAATAATGTGTTTTGTCTTTAAAGTTTACATTATCCTCGCAAAACTTTGTCCAGGGCTCTGCCGAAAGGGTGTTGAGATAACAAGGGGCTGTTCTGCCATGTCTCCTCGATGTATTCAAGGATTCGCAGATGGGTTTCCCATTGTGGAGGAGGACAGGAATCTTTTTGTATACAGGGTTCACAATCAAGCAGCCATTTTGGACCATTTCTCATCTTGTTGTGCCATTCTTGTCAGTTGTCACTGTCTTCAAAGTTTAGCCTTAGCTGTCATGTTAATTTTTTTCAACTGGAGTAGTTAACTTTGTCTATTTTTGGATCACGAGAAAAACAGGAAATCACATAGGAGATCAGAGGTACAACATACTAGAAAGATCATATCATGTACGTGCCCACCGGATTCAACCAAGAGATTCCTAGAGTTGTGTTATCGGGATTTGGGAGCCGAGGATGTTCCTTTAATCACGGCGAGGTTCGACGGCGGTGGAGAACTCAGGTTGAACCCGGTTAACAACTTTGTTGACATCGGAGATGAAATTGGGTGTTTGGTTGTGAGTGTAACTAAGGGTCCGTTTGGAAAGCAGGAAAATGACTTCTGGAAAATGTTTTCTGGAAAATGAGTCATTTTCCAGAAAACATTTTCCTTTCCAGTGTTTGGTTGCATTATGAAAAACTGTCTTTGAGGTGTTTGGTTCATTTTCTGGAAAATGAACAGAATTATTATTATTATTATTATTATTATTATTATTATTATTATCAAATTTCTAAGCACACAACCAATTGTATTATTATTATTATTATTATTATTTTTTTTGAGAAAATTAAGGAGTTTATATCTAATTAAAGAGCAAACTTGTAGCCATTGATAAGCATGTGGGGAGCAGCAACCAGAGTAGGGTAAGAAATAGCCAGCGAAAGTGAGGTAACCATTGAAACACCCATAGCAAACTTCTCAATGAGGTCATCCTCAGTTAAATCAAGCACCTCAGGGCTAAAGACAGAACCATTATCATAAACTGAGAGCACAATGAGACCATAGGAAAATGGCCTGATCCCAAGTTATGCAAGCAAGGCAGCTTCAGAGGATTATTATTAAAAAGTCAACAATCTATACTGTGTACTCAAAACCAATGGTCAAAATCCCTACCCAGAATTTCCCCATTTTCCCCCTTGCTGGGCCGCTGGCTGTGAAACAATGGTGGCAACGACCTTCAATGCACAAGCAAATCCCTACCCCATAGTCTCCCTAAGGGAAATGGCGAAGAAGATGGCACCATCGCGAGTCGCGACTATCTCCACCAGCCTTTGTATTCTTATTTTCTTTCCACCAATTTTACCACTACCCAATTTTTGCAGCAAGTGTGGTAGATTAGGGCATAGAGTTGCGGATTGCAGAAGGGGAAGAAGGATGGTGATGGTGGTGAGAGAAGGGAGAAGAAGGGGGATGGACCGGCAGCGGTGGCGGTGATGAGAAAGGATTGCAGAAAGGGGAAGAAGGATGGTGACGGTGGTGACGAGAAAGGATTGCAGAAAGGGGAAGAAGGATGGTGATGGTGGTGAGAGAAGGGAGAAGAAGGGGATGGACCGGCAGCGATGGCGGTGATGAGAAAGGTGACGACTGAGGAAGGTGGAAGGGAGAGGCAGAGTGGAGACAGTTTGTTCACTGGAAGGGGAGGCAGAGTGGAGATGGAAAATGACTTCCCCCTAAAAAAAGGGGAAGTCATTTTCCGGAAAAGCATGTATATTTTCCATTGACCAGAGCTTCATTTTCCGTTGACTGCTTCATTTTCCTTCTTGCCAAACACTAGAAACCCGGAAAATGATTTCCAGAAATCATTTTCCGGGTTTCCAAACACACCCTAATATAATTGAAATAGCTAGTAGCCTAGTATACATATTGTACCTGATCAAAACATTGTCCATGTCGTTGTTATAGTAGAATTCCCCTAAAAATATTTTTTTTTTTTTCACCTTGTAATAAAAAGACAAAGTTTATTAGTTCATCCCAGATGAATGGCCCAGTAGGTGGGAGAAGCATGGTTAGTTTACTAGTATTCTTGCCATGGTTGCAGTAGGCGTTAGGCGCTAGTCGGGCGATAGACTAGCGCCTAGCGCCTAAACGATCTAGGCGGCGACCTATAAAAACAAAAAATTAATTCGTGTGTGGTGTATGTCATATATTATAATATATATTACATATATATATATCTTACTTCTCTTACTTATATATATATAAATAAATTTAAATACATATAAATACAATAATAAAATTAACAATGTCAACTCCCTCGAGTTAACTCGGTTAACTCTGTCGAGTTGGGCGAGTTAACTCGACCAAATTCGGCCTAGGCGACCGCCAACTCGGCCTAATCGGCTGAGTTAGGCGCTAGGCGGCCTCCTAGACGGCCGGCCACCTAGGCGGACGCCTAGGGATCAATTCGCCACAGTAACGCCTAGACGGGTGCCTAGGCGGGAATTTTTGCAACAATGATTCTTGCCAATACCTTCTCTAATGTAATTTACGTACCTTTTTGATGTAAAGGTTTTCACTGAATTTCTCTCAATCATCCAAGAAAAGACAAAGTTAGATTAGTCGAAGATAATTACATGGCCGGCCTGTAACATCACACATGATGCTAAACATAGAAGATAGTGACATAAGAAGTCAAGAATGACGACACAAACAAGATAAGATCAGAAATTCTCCAAAATGGCCACTTGTGAACCCTAAAATTCCATAATATTTAAATCAAATTCCATCCCTTAAGCAAAACTCGAATCAAATTTGATCTATATAACACGCTCAGTATGTATAGATCCTGAACTGGCAATAATAACAGTAGCCATGGCAGAAGAAGTGAAGCTTTACAGGACATGGTCAAGCCCATTTGGCTTAAGGGTGGTGTGGGCACTAAACCTCAAACATATTCAATATGAAAACCAT
>CP025647.1:2012517-2142331 GCA_003576665.1 Ipomoea trifida | reverse complement strand
TTTATTCTTTTGTTACTGTGTCTGCTTGGGGGACAAAGACTAACAAGGCATTTGCTGTGTCATCTTCCAACTTTGACAGTTCCTAGGGAACTTGAAGAATCTCCGAGACTCTCATGCAGCCGTTGCTGTGGGTCATCAGAAACAGTTTGCAGGGGAGCCATCTTCTGTCACGAGAATAATCTCAGAATGCGAAACTGCCTTAACATTACTAAACCGCGATCTAGCCATTCTTTCAGCCTCCATTGCTCGCGAGCAAGGGGGAGGATGCCACCTCGTGAGCGTAAGTAGAGGAGAAGAGCACACACCACAGTAATTTGTCTCTTACAGCAACCTTTAGTCCCTATTTTTGTCAAATATATTAACCAATTTAATGATTTATGGATCATTCTCTGAAAGGTTGAATCTGATTGTGCATTAGTTCTGTGTATTCTGGTTATATGAGTTTTCTGCAGATTCTAGTTTTCCTTTCTCAGCAAGAATTGAAATTTGAAAGATGAATGAAAATGAGATATGTTTCAATTGCTTCTTCCACAATATGTACAGATTTGTAATTTCCACATTTGGCTCTCAAAGAATTGCAGTAATCAGAGAGTTGTGGCCTGTGGGCATGTGCCACGTGGCAGGGCTAGGAATAGAAGAACAAATCATCAGCGATGTTCACCTGATCTCTCAGTGTGGGAGCAGGCACCTGATCCTCTTCTCCTTCTCCACTGTCAACAGAAGATAGGGTTACATCTTCTGGTAGCTGATCTTCATCGACGGGAGAGATTGTGCGCGTCTTCGTAGGCCGATTCAGCCGTCAAAGCTTCGCCGTCTTCCATCAATAACCTACCGGGAACTGGACAGAGGAGATCTCCGCCTTCAATATCGACCGGGAAATCCGAGATTCTACACTGAGATTCCTGCTCGTCGGCTGTTGGTGGCGCCGATAGCGGTAGCGGCACCGGCAGCGGCGGCGTCTTTCAAAATGAGTTGGAGGCGGCGGCGGCGGCGTCGTTTCAAAATGAGTTGGAGGCGGATATTGAACAGCGTGGTGAGGAGGCGGGGGAATTTGCGCGGCGGCTGTTGATGGCGGCGATAGCGGTAGCGGCGGCGGCGTTTCAAAATGAGTTGGAGGCGGATATTGAACAGCGTGGTGAGGAAGCGGGGGAATTTGCGCGGCGGCGGCGCCGGAACCAAGGAGGTTTCCGGCGTCATAATCTAAGGATGTTGAAACGGAAAACACTACGATCCAGCGGTTTAGATAGACCTCCGTGCTGTTGACGCGAACGCCGTTAACAGTGACGGCGCCGTTGACGGAATCCACCATAATTGTCCGGTTCGCCGCCAGAGTGGGGAAAATCGTGATTTTCGGCGGATATCTCGCGAGATCCTCTAAACGGTGCCGCGTGGGCAACACGTGCTTCGGAAATCGAAACTGAACCCGCCGTGTCTGGAGAACAGCGCCCGATCAGACGGCGCGAACAGCGAAACGGCGCCCAATCTTAACATCTCCGACCGTTTAATAGATAACCCGCAGCCGCCACTGTGAATCCCCTCCGCCTGATAGCCCTAACCGCGTGATCAAGAAACTTCCGGTCGACCAACGGCGGGTGAGACCCCCCGCCGGCATATGATCTCTCGAGCCGGAGCATTTCGCGGCTGCCGTGGGGTCCAGTATACCGTCAACTCCATGGACGACGAGATGATCGTCGGCGTACATATCCGGCTGTTTAATCCTAACCGCCGATATCGGTTTCTTGAACGCAGAAACCGAAACGGAAACTCCCCCATTGAAATTCTTCACGAAGAGGCAATCGCCTCTGTAGAACGTCGGCAGCTCTTTACCATCCCCCAACGACGAAAGATTGTGCCACATGAGGGGCTCCCGGAGCGTGTGGTAGAGCAAGACGGCGGTGGATGGCCGCAGCGGCACACGGTGGTTGGGGGAGAACTTGGCAACGGTAAATGAGAACGTCGTGAACGCAAAATCCGGGGGCGCCAAGATGGTGCCGGAGAAGTTGTGAGTGGATGTAACGGTGGAGAGGAGGGTGGAGGCAATGAGAGAGTAGCCGCGCGTGCGGAGGATCTCGGCCGCCGCATGGACGGAGGGCGGCGGTCCGGGGGTGGTGGTGGTTGCGGTGGACGCCGCCCATGTGATGAGGAGGCAAAAGAGGGGAAGAGAGATGGTAAGGATGTTGAAGGAACCGTAGCGGCGAAAGTCCATAGCTTTTTGCAGTGTATCGGAAAATCAAGAATAGCGGATTGAAGTATCAAATATGGTGGACTTTTAGAGAAGTCGAAGAATATATTGGCGTTGCAACGGGAATAACCGTCTTTTGGCGGGAATAACTGTACTACCTGACGGACTCACGGACCTATTGCGATAATTGGGTCGCAATCACTAGATCGGCCCATTCATTAGAAGTAAAACACAATAAAGCTAAGCCCAAGGTAATATGCCCTTAATTAAATTCATATTTAATAATACTTCTTTCAAAATTAATTTTGATAATAAAAAAAGAGTAAAAAGAAGTGGACCCTTGCGAGTGTGTATATATGGAAAAATTTTAAGATATATATATATATATATATATTGGTCATTGTGATCGACATGTATAATTATTATTATACATGGTATTACTTTAAAGTGAATGATAATGAGGCATAATGTCAAGTGACATTGTAGCCTTTTCCATATACACACACTGCGCATCTAACCCTCTTGAGCCATAATATAACGTAATCAAGAGATTACTGCAGTAATAATAAGATTTTTATCCCAAAAAAATAAATTCAAACATTATCCTATATATGTAATCAAGAGATTACTGCAGATTTCATCAATAATCTCTTCAATCCGCGGCACGCACAACGATTTTTCATTTCTTTTTTTTTTTTCTGGCATTTATCATCTTCAATTCCCGAATCCATGCATATTTGATGCATTAAAGAACACATCTATCATTAGTCAACTGTAACGCAAAAACCCCGTTTTCGTTTACCCACAATATAATATATACCGAAGGGTTGATGTAATAACATGTTTCAAGGTAAAATATAATATGATCTATTTATCTGGATAAATTAAGGATTTAAGATGATTAATCTGAAGAAACTCGTTTCAATTCTCACCATTTTGGCCACCATTTGTGCAGCAGAAAAAGAAGCTAAAGAGAATGGCTATGGCGGTTTCACGGTTGAACTCATCCACCGGGACTCACCGGCTTCTCCACTCTACAACCCTCTTCTTTCTCAGCGCCAACGCATGAGCATTGCGTTTCACAATTCTATGAACCGCGCCGCCTCCGCTTCCGTCCAGGTGCTCCCTGATCCTAAGGGCACATATCTCATCAGACTCTCCGTCGGCGGCCCAACGCCGGCATCTAAGCTCGCTGTCGCTGACACCGGCAGCGATCTTATATGGCTCCAATGCTGCCATGATTGCTCCCATAAAAAACCTCCCGATTTTAATCCCAACCTTTCCTTAACGTATAAACCAATCCCCTGTGATTCCAAGGCCTGCTCAGCTCTTCCCGGTAGCCGTTGCGCCGCCGTCTGCGGCGGAGACGACCGCGGCGGTAAAAACACCACCTGTCTGTATTCTGCAACGTATAACGACGGCTCGTTCAGTTACGGCGAACTCGCCACGGACACGTTTACATTAGACGCAGTTTCCGGCGGAGAAAACGCGTCGTTTCCTGACGTCATTTTCGGTTGTGGATTTAAAAACCACTTTGAGAACAACGATACCGAAGTTTCCGGGATTGTCGGTCTCGGATCGTCGCCATTTTCACTCATTAACCAAATCGGCGGCGCCAGATTCTCCTACTGCTTAGTTCCCCTATCAAATCTGAACGTCTCGAGCACACTGCATATCGGCCACCGTTCCGCGGCGGTCCACGGCGGTCCCGGAGTGGTTTCCACGCCGCTGGTCATTAAACCTCCTAAAATCTTCTACTACCTAACTCTCCTATCAATCTCCGTCGAAAACAAAACCCTAAACCTAGTCGACGAGTCATCAAAATCCGTTTCTAAAGGCAACATCTTCATCGATTCCGGCACCACATTCAGCTTTCTCCCGGCGGATATATATTTCAAGCTGGAAGAGACGGTGAAGAATTCCATATCGCTGAAGCCTATGGAGCCGAATCGCAGGAGATTCCTGCGGCTGTGCTACCGAGATTTGAGAGCCGAGGATGTTCCGATAATCACGGCGCGGTTTGACGGCGGCGGAGAGCTGAAGTTGAAGGCGGTTAACAGCTTTGTTGACATCGGAGATGGAGTTGGGTGCTTAGGGTTTGCTCCGACAAAGGGAATTCCGGTGTTTGGGAACGTGGCGCATACGAATTTCTTGGTGGAATATGACGTGGAGAAGATGGTTGTATCCTTCGTGCCTACAGATTGTGTGAAATGGAAATACAAGTAGTGCATTTCTGTGCCAATTGAATCAACTGAAACCCTAAAATCCAACTATATATATGATTTGATCCTGTATGTTCTCATTTAATTTACTACTGGTGCAAATATGTTGGCATGTTAGAATGACATATATATATAATATATATATATAAGGTGGAAAATGATAATAGTTTGATTTAATAATTAAAATCATTCCTCAATTATGCCATAAGTACCAATTTAGTTATTGACTATCATTTTACTCAATTAAGCTTCAACTATGTAATCTTTACCCAATTTAGTCATTTGTTGACAGTCAAAATTTAGTTATCTGTTAATTAGGATCTTTAATTTAATTTGAAATATTCATAACCAGCCTAAAATATATTGTATTTAAACATAAAAACGTACTGTATTGCTTAGGAATGACATTCTCTGTTAATATGTTATATTTTTTTTTTATGTTTAAATATGCAATGGGTTCAAGAGCTACTTGTCATTTAAAATTTAAAATTAATAATAATAATAATAATAATAATAACACTTTATACTACTAATTTCCTTCCAATTTCAATGTACCAAACATTAGAGTTGAAATTCCAGTAATTTTATTCCCACATTATTCTTTTCCACATAATTTCTTTCCTTCAACCAAAAGGCCCCTAAGACTTTAAAACATACATAAGAAAGCGTAAATAAGAAGATAGATCAGGTTCTTACATCAATAGTACGTAATCTCACAGGTTTACTGGGATATGGATACCTTAACTTCACAAAGATTGAAGAATGATTCATTTATGTTTCGATTGGTTTAAGGACTTTCTGGTACTTTGTGATCATCTTGTCGCGAGGCGGCCAGTGATCCAGAATTGCAGGATGATTGTAGAAGTTGTGCATCCACTCCGACAGAACAGGGAATTTCTCGGCGTCGATCACTTTCAGGCCGGTTATCTCTTCGAACACGCTAGGCAGGTTAGCCAGCCACCCCAGTACGATGTCGAGGAATCCGATGTTGTCTCCGCCGAAAAATTTCTTGCCGTTCAGTTGTTCTTCGATGAGTTTAAGGTTGTCCAGCGCCTGAACAACACCTTCTTCTTGTTCCTTCCCTTTCGAGTAGTAACAACTCCTGATCGACGGCATCAGCTACATACAAACATCACATCATAATCCATATATACGAAACAAAGTTAAAGTCAACTCAATTAAGTTTGTCAAGTTGTTAATATGATAAATATAAAATTCTTGGTCCAAGTAAGAGCAGTCTATTGATTTTATTAATTTATTGGTCATTTGGTCTGAGCCTCTTAGCTATAGGCTTTGACAAGTAAGATCATAAGGTGGAATGTACCGGTGTATATCCTCGAATAATGGAAGTCTCTCTAGACTTGACCAATAGAAAACTAAATGATGTTTGTGGATTTAAAAACTATGGTTACAGTAGGCGCTAGGCGCTAGTGGGGTGGTAGAATAGCGCCTAGGGCCTAAACTCTCTAGGCCGTGCCTAGACGGTACCAAGACGATAATCTATAAAAACAAAAAATTAATTCATGATGTTTGTGGGTGTATGTCATATATTATATTATATTATATATATATCTCTTATTTCTTTTACTTATATAAATAAATAATAAAATTAAGAAGATCGACTCGCTCGAGTTAACGCGACTAACTTTGCTGAGTTGGGCGAGTTAACTCGGCCAAATTCGACTCAGTCAGTCGTCAACTCGACCCAGTCGGCCGAGTTAGACGCTAGACGGACGCTTAGGGAGCAATTTGTTTTGGTCTAGGAGCACCTCCTGCTTAAGCGGTCTAGGCGATGATTTTTGCTACAGTGATTAAGACTTACCTTCTCGTCGCTAAATTTTGCCCAGAATCGTGAGTGGGCTCTGCGGAGCGGGTGTTGAGGTAACAAGGGGTTGTTGTGCCATGTCTCATCGATGTATTCAAGGATTAGCGATGACTCACAGATGGGTTTCCCGTTGTGGATGAGGACAGGAACCTTTTTGTGGACAGGATTATAGTGGAGAAGATGAGGGCTTTTGTTGCTCAGATCTTCATGGATGGTTTCATATTGAATATGTTTGATGTTTAGTGCCCACACCACCCTTAAGCTATATCGGCTTGACCATGTCCTGTAAAGCTTCACTTCTTCTGCCATGCCCACTGTACTGTTACTGTCAATTCTATCAGGATGGAACCTAGCTAGCTACGGCTTCTGTATATACATACGGACCGTGTTATATATATAGATCAAATTTGATTTAAACATTGACTTTTAGGGTTCACAATCAGCCATTTTGGACCATTTCTCATCTTGTTTGTGCCATTCTTGTCACTTGTCACTATCTTCAAAGTTGACAATGTTTTTTTTTTGAAATAAGCAATCAAAGTTGACAATGTTAGGCCTTCACCAATAGTGAATGTTTTTTTTTTTGAAATAAGCAATCAAAGTTGACAATGTTAGGCCTTCACCAATAGTGAATGTTGGCACAAAACTTAAGAAAAATTTGATGAAGTTGGATGAGTGAGAATGGAGAGAGAGGAAAAGTGAGGGTGCCCTGCAAGAATGGGAATTTTGCAGAGATGTGGGTCCCATTCCTATTTACAAAGCAAAAGAAATGCACGCGTTTAAGCCAAATTGGGCGCCCAGCGGGCGCGTAAATACTGTTATTATTATTAATTTTTTTTTTTTAGTTTTTATCCTTTCTTTTATTTTTTACTTTTCTTTTTTTCCTCCATCTCATTTTCTCTTTCCTAATCACACTCCTCAAAATCTACACCAAAGTTTAACTATTGTGGTTAGTCTTAGAATATATGACATACATAATTAATTAAGTGTATATATATCTACTATACTAATAAGAGGCAAAGAGAGTTAGGCCTAACATGAGTAAAAAAAATGGCGGTCAAATTATTTAATCAAATGAATGGTTGAGATGAATTATTTAATCAAATAGATGGTTAAAATAATTCAAATTAATATTATTAATAGAGATTACCTTATTTAACCTTACTTTTATGATTATCCGTTAAGTTTTCCGTTAAATATTCTCTTCTCCGTTAATATTCCGTTAACTTTTAACTTACCCATTAATTTCTATAAGAAAGGTCTTAGGTTCGAACCTCATCTCAATCAAATTTGACATAATTAAGTTTCTCACTATATTTTACTCTTATTAAATTAAATTAATTAGTAGCTACAACAAAAAATGATACATATGTATTTTTTAAATTTAGAATTATGTGTCTACAATGCCTTTATTTGAAAAAATTATTCATTATCAAAAAATTAAATTAAATAAGAGAAATAATTTCATTTTTTTAAAACAGAGAAATAATTTCATTAGTTATATTGTCTTTATTTTCTCTTATGCAAAGATTCTTTACATTCAAATTTATGAATTGATATTCATTACATTGTTCATTATCTTATTTTTACAATATCTTGTAATTAAATATCAAAGTTATAGTACAAAATAATGTTATATATTTATTTACCAAGTATTTTATTAATACTATGAAAAAAATTTAAAATAATTTGAAGCTAATTATATTAACTACTTGGGGATTGGTCGTTGACAAAGAGAGTACTCAAATAATAACCCAACAAATTGAAGCGGAATCACTTTATTTTACTCTTATTGAATTAAATAAATTAGTAGTTACACAAAAAAATGATGCATATGTATTTCTTTAATAACATGAAAAAAATAAAAAAAGAATAGTTTGAAACCAATCATATTAATTACTTGGGGGATTTGTTGACAATGAAAGTACCCAAATAACCATTACCCAGCAAATTGAAGCGAGAAACTACCTTTTAATATCTTTGGAATACATAATATTTTAAATTTTTAAATTTTTATTAATTTATTTAATCTTTTTTCTTAAAGTAGAGATTTCTTTATCTACAGTAACTCATTCAATAATAATGGTTGAACCAAATGAACCCCAAGCAGAACTCCTAAAGGAAAGTCCATAGCTCCTATATCATAATCTCATTGCATGACGTTGTCATATATGCTACCAATAATATCCGAATTGCAAATAACACACTACCAACAAAAAGGAAGAGAACAAATAGTAAAGATGTATACAATGACAATGTTACTCAAAAGAGAATTAAGAACCACTTGGAAAAATTCAAATTAAAAGTAGTATTTATTTAGACTATCATTTTTAGACCAAATATTTAGACTATCGATTTTACAAGGTTGCAAACATTTATTTTAGTAATAATTATAATGAATTTTCTATATTATCTTTGATTCATATACTTTGAGTTAGATATTGAAATAAAAAAATTCGACATTCAAATACCCATGTATAAACTTCTCCTATATAATCTTGCATTGATATACTTTCAAATATTTATTTAAATATAAACATTGGGCATTAATTCATTCGCGCAATGCGCGTATAAAACTAGTATATATATATATATATATATGTATATATATATATATATATATATATATATATATATATATATATATATATATATATATATATATATATATATATATATATATATATATATATATATGATAATATGTGAGGTTAGGTTGGTTTTAAAAAAGTTATTATACGTTATTAAGTAGACTTTATTTTTTTAGTTTTATTTTCAAACACACTTGTTTCATCTGTGTGGACCATGGTCCACTGTAACAAATTAACAACTGCATACGTATTGCCTCAGCATCTATCCTGCCATGAGTTCATGCTTGTCCTTGCCCATGCGGTCGATAATGGTGGTGCATTATACAAAATAATATAATGTATATTTAATACTTAAATAATGTACTTTTCTTAAAAATAATGTACATTTTTAATATACTTGATATTGTAAATACTTGGTTAATGGAATAAAATACACTCAAAAGTATTCTTATTAATTATGATTCGGGTATATACGCTTTATACCCTAAGCATAACCCGGTCAACATGATAGTTGGTCAGAGGTTCGCGAACTACTTAGCTATTTCGGAGATCAAACAACCCAAAAGTCCTCTTTCTAGACATTAAATGCAGTTTATATAGAGTGTTAGGAGACATGTGTTGGTCTCTCGGCATGTTGGTCGCGTGGCGGCCATGCATATGGTTGAATGAGGGCCCATTATCCCTTAGCCAGGTGTCGCCAGAGTTGCGGTGGGACGCGGAGGAAGGTCGGCGGGCTGCATAGGCCGGTCCGTTCATTCTCTCCCGATCGTCATACTAATGGGCGATGACCGGATAGACTGGAAAAGGGATGAACGACCCGGGACCTGACTCGGCAAATTCATCGGGTCGGGTTCTGGTCATTATGCGTCCTATATGATCAACATAATTAATCTCTATCAATACTAAAAGTACATAATTTTTGTTTCTTTTATGTATTGAATACACATTATTTGATAGTATACAAAATAATATATTTTCAGTACTGTAATAATGTACTTTATGTACACATAATGTACTTTTTATTTATGGTCCACACAGTTGTAATAATTGCATACTGCCACCCCCAACCACGACCAACAAAACTAACTAGCCCCAACGTTTAATGAAAAATTATTCTGTAAACCCGCGTCTACCTTAGTTGTAAGGTGAATCTAAATCCAAAATACACAATTTACATACTGAATGTTCACAAATTATATACTAAATGTTCACAATTTAAATTGTGAACATTCAGTATCATAAGTACATTTTGACCCGGTCTATATATGGTATAACTATTGAACGTTAAGCCATAACAGTTACGTTCATTTAGCTTCGATTGCATTAAGGATTGCCTGGAACTTTGTGATCATCTTGTCGCGAGGCGGCCAGTGACCCAGAATTGCAGGATGATTGTAGAAGTTCTGCATCCACTTCGACAGAACAGGGAATTTCTCGGCGTCGATCAATTTCAGGTCGGTTATCTCTTCGAACACGCTAGGCTGCAGGTTAGCCAGCCACCCCAGTACGATGTCGAGGAATCCGATGATGTCTCCGCCGAAAAATTTCTTGCCGTTCAGCTGTTCTTCGATGAGTTTAAGGTTGTCCAATTAGCTTAAGGTATGGGACTCAGAATGATTTATTATTAGCTTTATTGGTTTATTGGTATGGCCGGTCAGCAATAAGCAAACTAGACTGATTTGTCTCATTGCAGTTCTTTACCTAACCTAGCTACACATACTATCTGGGAGTGGTTATATATAGGTTTTCTTTGTTTAACTGATAACAAACTGAATAATGTGTTTTATCTTTGAAGTTTACCTTATCCTCGCAAAACTTTAATTTGTTCAGGGAGAGGGTGTTGAGGTAACAAGAGGCTGTTCTGCCATGTCTCCTCGATGTATTCAAGGATTCGCAGATGGGTTTCCCATTGCGGAGAAGGGCATGCAGGAATCTTTTTGTGGACAGGATTGTAGTGGACAGGGTTCACAATCAAGCAGCCATTTTGGACCATTTCTCATCTTGTTGTGCCATTCTTGTCAGTTGTAACTATCTTCAATAAAGTTTAGCCTTAATTAGCTGTCATGTTAATTTTCTTCAACTAATTAACTTTGTCTATTTTTGAATCACGAGAAAAACAGGAAATCACATAGGAGAGGTACAACATACTAGAAAGAAAGATCATGTATATGTGCCCACAGAATTCAACCAAGAGATTCCTAGGGTTGTGTTATCGGGATTTGGGAGCCGAGGATGTTCCGATAATCACGGCGAGGTTCGACGGCGGCGGAGAACTCCTCAGGTTCAACCCGGTTAACAACTTTGTTGACATCTATCGCAAATGGAATTGGGTGTTTGCTTGTGAGTGTAACTAATATAATTCAAATAGCTAGTAGCCTAGTATACATATTTACCTGATTAAAACATGGTCCATTATGTCATTGTTACAGTAGAATTCCCCTAAAAATATTTGTTTTTTTTCACCTTGTAATAAAAAGACAAAGTTCAGTTTATTAGTTCATCCGAGATGAATGGCCCAGTAGATGAATTGAAGCATGGCTAGTTTACTTAGTATTCTTGTCAACACCCTCTCTCGTATAATTTAGTTACCTTTTCGATGTGATTTTCAGGCTATTATATAGGAACTAATTTAGCATTGGGTTTCTCTTGGTCCTCCAAGAAAAGAGAAAGTTAGATTAGTTGAAGATAATTACATGGCCGGCCTGTAACATCACACATGATGCTAAACATAGAAGATAGTGACAAGAAGTCAAGAATGACGACACAAACAAGATAAGATCAGAAATTCTCCAAAATGGCCACTAGTGAACCCTAAAATTCCATAATATATTTAAATCAAATAAATTCCATCCCTTAAGCAAAACTCGAATCAAATTTGATCTATATAACACGCTCAGTATGTATAGATCCTGAACTGGCAATAATAACAGTAGCCATGGCAGAAGAAGTGAAGCTTTACAGGACATGGTCAAGCCCATTTGGCTTAAGGGTGGTGTGGGCACTAAACCTCAAACATATTCAATATGAAACCATCCTTGAAGATCTGACCAATAAAAGCCCTCATCTTCTCCTCTACAATCCTGTCCACAAAAAGATTCCTGTCCTCCTCCACAACGGGAAACCCATCTGTGAGTCCTTGGTAATCGTTGAATACATCGAGGAGACATGGCACAACAACCCCTTGTTACCTCAACACCCTCTCGACAGAGCCCAATCACGATTCTGGGTAAAATTTTGCGAGGATAAGGTAATTAAACTTCAAAGACAAAACATATTATTCAGTTTGATATGCACTTAAACAAGAAAAATCTGTAGCCACTCAGCTCTTCAATAGTATATTTCGCCTTGTGACCCTAATTGATTGTAGCCCTAGTCGTCAAAGAAGGGCAATGAGACAAATCAGTCTAATTTGCTCATTGCTAACAGGTCATACCAATAAACCAATAACGTCAATAAACTACTCTTGCTTGAGTCCAATACTGTAAGTTAATAATTCAACCAATTTGACTAGAGTTGTTCTGCTTAACTATTTTTGGTGTGGATTATGAATTATGATCTGATGTTTGTATGTATATATATATATATATATATATATGTAGCTGTTGCCGTCGATCAGGAGTTCTTACTTCATGAAAGGGAAGGAACAAGAAGAAGGTGTTGTTGAGGCGTTGGACAACCTTAAACTCATCGAAGAACAGCTGAGCGGCAAGAAATTTTTCGGGGGAGACAACATCGGATTCCTCGACATCGTACTGGGGTGGCTGGCTAACCTGCCTAGCGTGTTCGAAGAGATAACCGGCCTGAAATTGATCGACGCCGAGAAATTCCCTGTTCTGTCGGAGTGGATCGAGAACTTCTACAATCATCCTGCAATTGTGGATCACTGGCCGCCTCGCGACAAGATGATCACAAAGTTCCAGGCAATCCTTAATGCAATCGAAGCTAATAAATGAACCGTTTTTCATGAAGTTGCATAATTAAAATGTGTTCTGTGACTTCTGTTTGGTTCTTTGATCTATATCAAATTTAAGGTGTATTTTGTGTCAACTAAAATTAAAAGTTTGAGCAGATAGAAAGGGTATATATTTATATACTATATATGCTAACTGCTAAGCATGCGGATATCCTTGGCCTATAAGACCTCTATTATTGTTATTTACACTTTCTTATGTTTTGAGGCCTTAAACCTCAATGTTTGTAAAAACTTATGGGCCCCAAATCTGGCCTATTGGGTGGATCATAAACATACAAAATTGATCCATGTATAAAAGTGATTGATCTAAGACATGGAGTTGTTATACACTTGTATGATGGACCAAGGTCCACACAATTGTATTCAACTCAACAATTTACGCACCTAAAGATATTTTTTTTGAATACTACTGACTCTATTACATTATAATATCTATTTATCTATACTTTCTCATGAGTCATGACCTCCCATATGGAAGAGTCCCTACATGTCATCTGAGCACAAGGTGCTTGGCTATGCACCTAAAGATATAAACAAAGGAATTAAGATATTTCTTTTTTTATAAAACTAAAATATTTATCACTCAAAATACGTCTATATATGGGATAAAAACATAGACATAAATGCACTTATCACAACCCAACCATGTTCCAACAGAAGAGAAAACTTCCAACCAATAACAACAAATGAAAAAGGTTGCATGACTACTTTAATAATTTCACTAGTACAACCTTTTTGAAAAACCTTGCCACTTTATATATGTGAAATTTAGTTCCAATCCCAAACATAATAACGAAAAATACTACTTCTATTCCTAAATTCTATTCCCAGCATTTATTTTCTCTCACAAAATCTTGATGTTGACATTTTTCTTTAAGACCTATAAGATGAAGATAACTTATCATTCTTTGCCAGATCATGCAATGGAATAAAAGTGAGTCAGTAGAAATATAGAGTAGGTATAGTAGAATTTCGTAATAACTCTTCACTGTTCATGTTCGAGAGACTAGTGGGGAAAGAAAATCGCGAGATGTGTATCAATTAACTTATACCACAAATGCTTGTTGCACATAGTGAATGCATGCACAGTAAATGTTATGAACTTATTTTTAATTTTATGACCAATTGAGTTGTATCTCGAACACCCTGTGATGGTAAGTAATTAAAACGAATGTTGCGAACTTATTTTCCATTGGTTAAACCAAGTGAGTTGTACCTTGGATACTATACGATTGCAAGTAAAATAAATGTTTTGAACTTATTTTAAAATGATTAATCAGTTGTAGCTTAAAGGTTATTTGATTGGCCTTTTACATAACTACATGTAACGTAACCTAACCAAACTAAACCAATCCAATAAAGCCTGCTAAGGCTACTTTGTGTTCTTCTTGAGATAAATACAAAGTTTTGATGGATTAAGAAATTGTTAACTTTTAAAAAGGTGTTATGATGTGAAGTTTAATTTAGTAGCTAAAAGGTGGGCGAGAACGTGGTTTGATTAAGGTAATATAAATATGTAAAGTTTTTGGAGTGGTTGAGGCCAGGATGCTACTTTACAATAAAGTTGTTCCAATCAAGGATTGATTGATGCTCTTGCCTTTGTCACACTCTTAACACAAACTTTTCTTCTTGACTCTTGCCTGCATTCTTGTCTTAAATCTGCAGATATATAATAACCTAATGCGTTATACTTAGCGTAAAGTACCTTTCGACTAAGTCTAATATTATTCTTTAAAATTTTTCTACGAAGATTTGAAAAACAACATTATAAGTGTTTTTAGTGCTGGTTATTCTCAAGCACATTGTGCTCAGATGACATGTACTGACTCTCCCATATGGGAGGTCGTCATGAGATTGATGCGCTATTGATTCATTGTGCTTAAAAATTTAATAATTCTAAAATGCAATAGGGATTAATATAAGATAATATAATTACCCTATCTTTTAACATTAAAAATAAAAAAAAGGAATTCATTTACCTAGTTGGAATAATGATGAAGCTAAGCTCATTGTGAATGATGATGACACCATTAGGTTGCTTTACTTTTAGTTTTGGCATTATAGCATTGGTGGTCCTTTGTCTTCAATTGTGACTTTTGGCAAGTATATATGATCTCAGTGCTGCCATTATAGACTGCACTACCACCTTTTCCTGGATCTCTAAGCTACTTATATATATGGCAAACTTTTTGCGCATGCATGAGGTTAAAATTCATTCTTGCATTTTCATTTTATATATTTCTCATATATATGATACCACCCCTTGGCCTTTTCATTTTTGCATGCCCAATTTTATTGTTCTTTTAAAACCCTATCTCGATATTTACTTTTCAATTTGGTGGCTAATAAATCACATGTACTTTAATTTGGATTATTAATTTAGTTTGGATGATTTTTGGGTATGGCATCTAGTATCGCAGTATTGCGATCAAGATTAATCTGGACTTTCTCGATTGTTTCAATTGAGTTGGACTCTTGTCTGATAAAAGTCTGACTTATAACTCTTTAACATGCACATATTTAAGATCAGAGTTAGTATTTGACCAGCTGTGTTGCTTTTAATTTTGATGAGGGGGAACCATTTTTTTTTTTTCATTTTTATTCACCCTTGTTCATATCTTTTTTCGTGTGTTTTTTGAGAAGATTTTGATCTCTTCAATTTTGAAATATCACTTAATTAAATATCTGCCGTCGAAGAGTAAAATAGGTAGAAAAATAGCATGATGAGGTCAAATGGGGTGATATACCTTTTGGTTGGTCCCGCCAGCACTAGAGATTGGACATATATCTAAAAAGGATATGATGTAAAGTTACTTAATAACTTGATATGCATTAATAGCCTACTTCCTCAAACTATCATTTAATAAATTTTAAATTGAGAGTTTACTTTATGAAGAATATATATAATGGAACTTATGTTGTTTTCTCCTTGAACTAAAAATTAGTGTTTCTTTCTTAATTAGTGAGCAAATATAATTCTATCATGGAGTTGGTGCGTTCGTATACATCATCAATTGAACTTTGGAACTTACAACTTTTTTAGGGCAAATTGAATTGAGAATAGAATAGAAACCTTTTTGTTCGCTCCGGGAGGCACAGGAGCTGGCCCAAGGGGAATCGTCACTTGTGGGAATTGAACCCGGGTTCTCTCGAAATTCCTCCCCATAAAGAGAGCTCACTTGCCACTTGAGCTACCCCATTGGATTCCCTTTTTGTTATAAATGATAGGTAGGTACGGCATCGGCAAGGCCATGACATTAGGATCAAGTCTTGATCTTTGAAAGCGAGCAGACCATATTCCATTTGGTGCAACAATTCCACTTTTTTAAAATCATTGGGGAAATAGTCACATCTATTAACAGATGGTATGGTATGTACTAGATAAATCATACTAGAAAAACAAAAAAAATCGACCAAAAAAGTGTGTTATAAGGATACAACACGAGGGAGGCATGGTGCATTATGGCAGATTTATAAGGATACAACACGTACGAGGGGGCTATTTATAATGGCAGTGAATTTATAAGCTACTGAAGCATAAAGAGGCTATTTATAAACAGTATAATTTTTTGTTGTAAAGGTATGTACTATAGTATATATACCTAACTGGCCGCTAGATTTTGAAAAATATCTTTAAACTTACAAAATAAAATAAGAACTAATTAAACATTAAACATTTTCTACTCAATTATATATTGATTGATTAAAGAAAAAAAATATGAGTAATTTACTAATTTTCTTTCTTAGAATTCGCAATCAGATATGAGTAATTTACTAATTTTTAGTTTTCAACATTCTTCATCCTTGGCAATATATGAACGGCAATGAACTCCATCTCCGGCGGCGGATTCACAACCCAAATCCTAGCCGGCCGCGCCGCCACGTCCACCACCGTGACCCACCGACCACGGCCAGACACGGCGCAAACTTTGCCTCTCTCCACCGCAATCCGCTCCGCGCCCTTCAGATACTCCGACGACTCAATCACCTCCTCCCAACTGTCATCTTCCGCCTTATACCTTCTCAACGAACCTATCGCTTCATCCACCATGTAAATCTCATCGTCTCCGTCCTCCGCCACCGCCGCCGGCCCGTTCCACCCGGCGAGCATTCCTCTCGGCATTTTCTCCCACCGGTCCGCCGTCACGTCGTAAACGGCGCCTTCTTTTACCGCGTTCCCTTTTATATTTACCATGCACAATTTACCTTTATACCCCACGCCTTCAACCGCTTCCCGACAAAACTGCCCGTTTTTCAGGGAAGTTAGTTTTTCCCATTTCCAGTCCGCGGGTTTCTCGCTAACGTCCCATTTCTCCAACGACCTCGCCACGTCACCCTGGTACCCGGACCCGACGCCGCTAGCCACGTAGACTTGGCCGTGGACGGAGCCGGTGGCGCACCAGCGGCGCGGGGCGGTGAACGGAGGGCCGGAAAACCACTCGCCGGAAGACGGGTCGAAGCACAATGGACGGTCGAGCGCGGGGAGGAAATTGTGCGTGGTGCCGGCGACGAGGAGAAGCCGGCCGGAGACGGCTAATGATTGGACCGGGAGGGTTCTAGAAATAAAGGAAGGGTGGCGGTGGAGGATTTTCAGAGGAGGCTCCGGCGGCGGGCTTGGGAGGCGGGTCCACTCGGACGAAACCGGGTCTAGACACAAGAATTCAATCGAGCTCGTCCCAAATTCTGGTGTGCCCGCTACTATGAGGTTAGGTTTCTCGTAGATTTTATTCTGTATCGTTATACTATATTTTAGATCTAACACTTCTGGCTTCTCCGTGGAAGCTGCAATCGACGATGACGGGGAAGCCATTGATGAAGAAGGGGAGAGAAGAGCGTAGAGACAGTAGAAGGGAGGGAAAGAAGGGGAGTAGATGAAGCGGCGCCACGAGCGACAAACGCCGTAGAGAAGGGAGGGCGGGACGGCGGAAAGACATTGCTGGGCCAAGTGGTCCGGCAATCCCGGAATCAACACCACCGACGAAGTCTTATCATCGTCGTCGTCATAGAATTGGTTTTCTGGTCGTTTTGAGGAGGTATTGTTGTTCATGTTTTGTGCTTTGTATTTCGTTATTTTCGAGCACAACATAGTTTAGTTTCAGCATCCTATATATAGGAGCTCCACATGGTCCAAGCATATGCATATTTCACGTGCACATCACGCGCATTAGTGCATATATACATTTTTTGCCCCTCCCAATAGTCCACTTGATACCTTTTTTGAGAATAAATTTGTTACCTTGAAAGAGAGGAGGAAGACTGAAGAGACAGGATGAGGGGTGGTCCTGTAAATGAAGGTTTTGGATATTTGTAGGACTCGTGTAGGACCCGCGTCATGTCTGCTGTGTCTCGAATTCGCAGTGTGTGAGCTACACGTGCCCACTGGGTTCGCTAATATATTGGTTATATATATATATATATATATATATATATATATATAATCAACTTTTGTTCTATTTTTTTCCCTTTTCTCTTTCCTAATCACACCCCTCAAAAATCACAATAAAACTCCACTATTGAGGATTGTCTAAGGGTGAGGACATCCACATTAGTGGTCTTTTTATAGTTGTTTAGGAAGGCATTGCTTATGTTGATTGGAGAAAGACTGAAAGAGGGAGGAGATAGATTATTTGAGTTCTGCAAGATAGATTTTACTTGTCATCAATAATTGAAGCATGTGCTCCATCTCAATTAAAAGATGATAACACGCATAGATTTTTTTACGGCTCTGATACCAAATTGAAGCATGCGCTCCATTCCAACTACAAACCTAAGCTGATAGTTCGACGGCACATTTATGTTTATATTATATTTATTTATGGTCACACCAATTATCTAGATTGTAAAATCAACAATACACTCGGACTGAGTAGGAGCTCAGTAAGTGTAATGGCCCGATGTCACAAACCCAAGGGCAAGGGGCGCTGCGCGCAACCAGCGGAATCAACAACCACAGGATAAGATTCACGACGATATCCAATGCCGAGTTCTGATATTTTTTTGTGCATACCAAGATTTAGGTTGTCGGTTACGACAGCTACTTTTCAGCAAAATATGAATGTATCCATATTTTGGAAAGTTGTGGAAGTTATACATTCTACGACTTGTCCTACAATAATATGGATGCCTGTCATGAATGCAAAAAGGTACTATACACTTTACGTATTAATTGGCGTTCTTGAATTTGCCCAGATGTTGGTTGGGATTCACAAACTGCAATAATTGCGGTCTTCTCATCGATCTGCACACTGCATATATATATGCATTGCATGCTATTAGTGATAATAATGTCAAAAATCTACTTTCCAGATATTATTATAAGGTAGCCCCGACCTCCCAACCACATGTATTGTCGTCCTTGAATGCCATTCAATGGTTTGTTCATACTATTTGTTTGGGCATGCATTTGATGCCCGGGGACTCGGGGAGACTTTACTAATTCAAAATAGTTATGACCACGGTAGGTACGAATCTTATCAAAAGTAAAGATGATTTGTCAATGTGGGTGCTCGTCATGATTCATCTTTATCAAGTGTAGGTTCAAATCTTATTAAAAGTATGGATGATTTGTCACACTATGAGTATTACTTATGAGTAATATATAAGTTGCGTATCGAATAAAATCTGTCAGCAGATAGTTCTAACAAGGAGTCTATTCAATAGATATATAGCTCTAATAGGGAGTTGAACTTGGAATCATGTTATAGTTACCAAATTAACTATTCGATCAGTTGAGTTAGAGTTATCGCTATAAACCATAAATATCTAGTTGTTTGAAGGGCATGCAATTATTATTATATTATCAGATCATTATGCAAAAGTCCACATTCCGGGGAAGGGTCTTTCATGACTGTAGGTCACTGGAATTGGACAATACATTTTTCAAATAGTTTTTTTGCGCCAACTTGTTCTCAACAAGACCTTTTTGTCTTAGTCCTTGAGTCTCAAAGTCCTCTGATCTATACCTTATAGGGAATATATATTCCCTGGATTTGACCTCCGATCCCTATACGTTTCATGCTCTTATTTTATAGTCGGGTTAGGGTCAAGTAGTTCAGATCAAAATCGAGTAATCAATGCTTTGAGCCTATATAAAGGTCATTGATGACTCACAAATAAAGGGACATTTCCCACTCTTCCTCTTTATTCTCTCCCAACACTCTCTGCAAGACATTCTCTACAACATGGGGAATAATAGAGACTTTTAAACCAATTTTTGCCAACTTCTCTCAACTCGACACATTGAACAAAAGATCTAGAACAATTGGTTCTTTCAATACCTATCCTTAGAGAACATTCTTTAACAAATTCTTTTTGTGCTAGCTTGTCCGCGCTAGAGACACTTAACATATATATTCATAGAAATTAAATGTTACAGATTGTAAAAATCTCGAGAAGATCGAGGAGGGTTATCTTTGCATACATCATAGATGATATTTTCATGTTTGGCCTCATGTAGTCATGTTGCTTTAGTGATGAAAGCTAAAATGCTTATCTTGAATCTCAATCAGATGCTTCATGCTTTTACATCGTCCAATCCTCCACTTTTTTGTCACATGGATCATGCAAGCGACATATATACATACAAAATAAAGCATATCAAACCTAGCCCTCATGGTCTGCTCAACTGGTCACAAGGGTGAAGTTTAAAAAGAAAATAATATAACCAAGAAGAAGACAACTGTACTCTAGTCAAATTAAACAAGTTTAACTATTTGTAAGAACCGTCTATAAACCTTCTTTCAGTCTTGGTTTGAGCTGATAAACTATAAGCCAATTGATTAGCCTCTTGCATATATTGTGGTCCAGTGGCATCAAACCCTTCCCTTTATACGGGAGGTGATGGGTTCGAGTCTCAGTGAAGGCAATACTGATTCTTGTGCTTCAATAGGTTGAGAAAAGTTTCAATAGGTTGAGAAAAGTAATTATGAACAAATACTGCATTGTAATAGAGTCAGTAGTATTCAAAAAAAAAAAACATAACTATAAAAAAAAAAAAAACATAACTATAAAGACGTTGAAGAAAAGAAAGAATTAAAAGTTTCGAAGTTGTAATTCAGAATTGAAAGCATATAAAATATATGCACAATGAAACCAGAAACCTTCCATCTCAAAGCCAGAATAGCTGTGTCTAAGTCCATGTACAGTCAAGTCTACTGGCATGTTATTGAAAAGAAATTAAACTATGTAGCAAACTAGCAAATATTTATTTACAATGCAGAGAAACCCTTTTACTGCTTCGCCTCGGCAGCTTGCTGGACGAGCACGATGGTGAGGGTGACGAGGGAGGCGTAGATGGAACTGGGCAACTTCTCCACCACCTTCCCGACAACGGGTACTCCTTCTGTCGTCCTCTTTGTCAGCAGAGCTAGCGTGGGCGCCACAGCCAGAGTGATGATCAGTCCTTGGCTGACGGTGATGAAGGTGTCTTTAGTTAGTTGCGAGATGAACGCCACAAACTCCTCGCGGTTGAGTTCTCCATCGAGATTGAGATCATGTCTCTGTCCAAAGACAATACAATGTCGGTTGAATATAATGAAAACAAAATCAGAAAGCAAACTAGCTCTCGTATAAGTTACTCTCAAGCCACCTATTAATACACCTTTATGGAAAAGAAGAAACAATTCAACTTGTTTGCGGTTATTAGTTACATCCATGCATTTTATAGACATTCAAATGAACTGCTGGTTTCTCAGTCCTACAAAAGCACAAATCCCCGAACTTTCCAAATGAAATTAGCTAGTTCAATCCAAAGCCAAGTATAGCCAATTTCAACGAACAAACAAAAAGCAGACTGATAATTGAACTCCGTTACCAACAGAAACTGAGTTGGTATTTATGCCATATTATGGTTTAATAGGAAAAATGTCTTCTATTGAATTCTTTGAAATCATTGTTCTCAACACATAACCACATTGAACAGCATAAAAACATCATAGTACACACAAGCATTTATGGTCCAAATAGATTATTTGGACCATAAATGCTTGTGTGTACTATGATGTTTTTATGCCGTTCAATGTGGTTATGTGTTGAGAACAATGATTTCAAAGAATTATGGACTACATATAGCCTATGTTTGGTAGAAGTTATTTTAGAGTTTATAGATTATTTTAAGGTACAAATAAGCCATAATCTCTATTTGGTAAAACATGAAGAGCTTAAAATAAATACTTATTTTGAAGCGCTATCCTAAGTAGCTACCAGCTTTTAAGCTTTTAGCTTTAAGGTAGCTTATAAGCTAAGTTTGCCAAACAGAGCGATACTTTGCTTGCAGAGGCACTGCGGTGAAATCAATGTTACCAAAAACTGGTTACACAGAACCATATCCTAGCTTTCACCGAACCATATATATATGATGCAAAATGCAGACTAGCAGAGAACGTGTTAGCCACCAGATGAACTTAGACCATTACATACATCCAGGCTTTCCTGAATAAGGCATTCTATATTTGTATAGCAACACAGGAAAATATAGGCATATAGCAGATATTAACACCATTGGGGATTGACCAGGCTGTATTATTGCCTATCTAGCAAGCATAAATTGAATCCACCATTCCACGCTAACAATTTATTCAAATATCAGAAAATGCCCGATTGCGCGGAGCAGCGACATTCTAAGATGGAAAAGGTGAGATACCTTCATCATTTCCCTAACTTGTTCCTTTGAAGGAGGGTCAAAGTGCGGCCCAGGCAAACGCTTATTGATATCACTGTAAGAACAAAACTGCGTTAGCAACTCTCTTGACAACTTGTCAGTAGATGAAACGGGAAAATCAAAGAAACAACTAGTCTGCACCATCTCACTTGAAAATAAGCAGCACAGCAATATAAAGATCTTCAAACGTCAAATTAACTCTGCCCGTTTCATTCTTGAATCGATCAAACACCTTGTCTGTTATCTTTCGTATCTGCTTCTGTTTCCATTCTTTACCTGCATGATGCCATGGATGCAGTTCATACATAACCTATTTCAGTTGTACAACAGTAGACTCAAAAAGAAGACAAGAATAATAACTGTAACAACCTTTTAAAGAGCAAAGACATACAGGAAAGCAGGTATACAGAAACGAATTTCAATATCTTGGGATTCTTGGCCAGGCAAAATTCCCTCATCCCCATGCCCCCAATAGTTATACCATGAACCCATCACAATTTACATACTGAATGTTCACAATTCAAATTGTGAACATTTTGTTGAGAACATTCAATATATAAATTGTGAATATTTAGTATGTAAGGTGGACCCATGTCCACAAAAAATTTGCCACATGCCCTTGCACCACGGCCCACTAGGGTTGTGCAGGGGTAAACCAGACTTAGCGGCCCATTAGGTGGGACGAGTACCCGTGCCTGGTGCCCAAAAGGAACTTTCCACACTTAGTACCACACTACAAAATGTGTCTTCGCCCACAATCTATATCTAAGAACCAATTGAGTTGTCCATACAGGCAAGGAAGTACAATATCAAGAGAACTTTTTTGGAAATATATCAAGAGAACTTTAGGTGCTGAAATATCCTTGTTTAACTGTTTATAACTGACCTCATAGGAGCCCCAACATGTAACGTCATTTCACTTAACAAAATCATCACAAACCACTTTCATGTACTCAAAATATCAAATCAAACTTAGAACTGCAGAAAGTTAAGATTTTGCAATTTTAAATCTAAGGCCCAGAGATCAACTGCTCACAGAGTCACAGATTCAAAAGAAATGTTCTCCCAGGACATCTTAATCCATAAAGATGGAAAATTTAATAGAATATAAGCCAGGAAACGCAGATAAAAGACAACTATTCTAACAACTGATGCGAGACTCCCAGAAAGAAGCGATGAATAGCAATGTTACCTTTAAATTTTTCAAGAACTTGGCCCATAGCGATTGAGGAAACACCAGTGCTTAAACTTCAAAGTTGCAGAAGGGATTGCAGGGGAGACTGGGAAAATTTATTGGGAAATTTCGGAGTCGTAGAAGCAATCACGAAAAACCAGTGATTCGTGAGTGAACGAGCGCTTCGGATCTACTCCACGTAAGATTTTTCTTGCTTTGCGAATTGCGATCTACGAGATATTTAGCCTGGTGGACCATGTTCATTTTGTCTTATTTTATCATGCAGTATAAACTGTATAATTGATGAGAATTTGTCAACAAAAATTACCAAAATAAAAGGACATTGTGGAAATAAAGATTTATTGTCAATTTCAACGTTGAGTATCATTCACTCAAAGAAATTAATTATCAAATTAATCATTTTTTATAGTTAATAGTAAATAAAAATATAATAGATTATAAAAGAAAAACGAGAAAATCAAATAAGTTTGAGAAAATAGTGGAATTGCTCATTCTAATGAATCGTTTGATGAAGATATTAGTAAATATGGAGTACTAAATAGTGGCCTAACATTATTTGATGTAGAATTGGACATCTAGTTAGCATAATCATACTCTTGTCTTACGTCATTGCCGACTTTTGGTCCTATTTAAATGTCATAACAATTTGTTGATTTCGATTAAAATTTGTCGTTCGGATGGCCGAAAGGACTAAAAGTGGAAAAAAAAATCAAAGTCAATGACTAAAAGTGGCAAAAAAATTAAAGTCAATGATTAAAAGTGGCAAAATGAAAGTCGTGTACCTAAATTGACGGAAACACTAAAGTCATAGGACCAAAAGTGGAAAAAACTCGGACTTTCATTTACTTGTCACAATTAATATTTTAATTCAATTTCTATCATTCTACTATTATGATATTTTTCATATTTAGTTATCAACTATTATGATTTTATCACATTTATATAGTCTTTTAATTTTATCACATTACATCTTCAATTTTTTTATTTTTTATTTTACAATAGTTGAGAGCCAAACATGGAAGTTATTTATTTATGAGTTAATCTGCTCAATTTCATCCTTTACTATGCAATTTTTACGTGACTTAGTCCTTAGTCCAAGTCAATATAGTCCCGATTGAGGATTATTTTGATTAATAAATAATAATTTCATAATATTTAATAATTTCATAATATGTATGAAATTAAGTAAGTTTAAAATTCAATGATCAAATTGTGAGATATTAATAATCAATGGAGTAGATTAAATATTAACGCTTTATTTATTCTGGTTAGTGATGACAAGATTTCCAATTTTCCTTATAAAATTTGTTAGTGGAATTTCACCTTGTATTTTCCTTTGTACAATTGTACCTGAACCCTAGCTTTCCAAGGTGCACATTCGTAGCATACATTCTTCGAACTCGACGGTGAGTTTCTCTTCTTCTCATAGATGTCACTCTATTCTCTGCCGAGCAACGAATTCCATTTAAACTCGATTGCTAACTTAAAGTTTTGATCTTTACAAGTTTTATAGGACAGCATAATGAATATTTAGATGATAGATGTTAAAAAAGCAAAATTAATGTCGTGAAGTTTGGAACTTGTCGGCAAGAATTTGTTTTCTCAGTAAGTTTGATTTAACAGAGGGCTAGGGCGGAAGAAGCTTTGTGCTCTGGATGGGCATAAATTTATATTGCGTGAAACAACTTGCTAAAGTAGTTGGTAATGGTGGGGAGGTGGTTAAACTTGATGTATGGATGGTTTCTACTTTCTATTTTCAATGGTTTTTATTTTATTTTGAGTTACAAGAGAAATTAGTCTAGGTTGCTCATAGCTTACTGGTTCAAACCAAGGCGTTATCATTGGGAGTCGAACTTGGAATATTTTGTTACCAAGATTACAAGCCAACCAATTTGGTTGGGTTGTCCCCTTCAATGGTTTTTATTGCTTAATTATGACTATGGTGATATTAGAAGATTTCCTAGTACATTGTACATATAGTCACCCCTGTTGGATTGTCCGCTTTAGTTCAGAGATTGTACTTTGTTTCCTTAGCTGGCTGGCAAACTGTTATTGAATGGTTGAGATGAAAGATGCAATGCCAAAGCAATGTAATATTCTGATGTTGTCTTATGATTCAGATGGAATGAGGGTCCTCCACAATTTTGTTTTTCAATAACTTTTAAAGCGATTGGATTGAATTTCTGATATTAAATCAAGGGATTACGGCTGTATGTTTCTGTTGAGTAAACCGTGTTGTATATATACCACTGTGATTGTGTCAATGCCTTAATCTAACTTCTGTTTTTGACATATTAGTGGTCAAATTTTCTAGTGGAGTGAATTGACGTGAAGATGGCTGAGTTTCACTTCGATGATATTATCAAGGTCGTCCAGGTGGATGCAGATGGTAAAAAATACGATAAAGGTAGCGTCCTCTTTAGCTTATGCTGATGCTTCACAGCAATTGTTGTCTGTAAATCTGTAATGAGTGCCAACTTCCTGTACTTAATGATATTATTTCTTCAGTTTCTCGCATTGATGCAAAGAGTCAAGATGGCAATGCAGATATAGTTCTAGATATCAACTCCGAGTTATATCCTGTTAACAAGAATGATACATATCGGATGGTTTTATCACATACTCTTAATTTAGATGGTTCGGCTGTTGGTCCAAAGGTATATTGGTCCTTTCTCCAATAAAAGAATATTCTTGGAAAGACTTTCTTTACAATTCATAAGGACTTTGGTCATGGATTATTATCCATGTTTAAAGCTTTTTAAGCAGATTTTTTTTAGGTCTAAGCTCACCTGTCAAACAATGTTTGTAGGGCAATCCGAAATCACTTGCAGATAAATTTGAGTATATCATGCATGGGCTTCTATATAAGGTCGCAGAAGAGTCATCTAAAGTGTATGCTCTATATCTATTTCTTACGAGAATTTTTTTCACATTTATGTTATGGATTGAGTAATCATTGAAGTTATGGAGTATTTATTCCAGGTTCGATGTTATTAACATTCTGATTTTCTGTCTTGTCAGGGTGGTATACATTTCTTTTGGAGGACTCCAACTGAAGCTGAGAAGTGACCCACTGAAAATGCACAAATTCAAGCTTGACCAAAGGCTTTTCCTACTTTTGAGGAAAATGTGAATTCCATTGTATGACTATTTTGAGGTTTCAATGGATTGTTGGAACCGAGATAGTTTTATGTGTGTCTAAGTTGGTAATATTGCAGTAGGTGTTCAGTGTTCTGTACTTCTGTTGGATCCATATTGATGAAAACTTGTCCAAATCTAGCAAGGATTCTTTTGTTTTTGTATTTGTCTATGCAATATTGCAATACAATTGTTGTTTAGATGTCATTTCTTGCTATCTTTTGGTCTAAGATTCTGTCTTTTCCCCTTTATACCCTTATATTCAAAAGGCTACTTTGTATATAACCAAAAAACGTTATCTAGAGTGGAAGGAACTTGAGTCACTTAAACAGGAGGTCGAGAGTATGTTATAAAGACTTGATTCACGTAATCAGGTGCTCAGGGGTTTGTTTTAAAGACTTGGGTCACTTAAATAGGAGGTCAGGTCGTGAGTCTGTTATAGAGAACTTAGAACGTAGATAAGTAGATGAAATAAGAGTAAACAACAAACTAGGGCAATTGTTTCTTTATTTTACATTCTTGGATTGAACTTTTTTCTTCTTCACATGGCAATTACAGTCATGCATGGTGGTCATGCACCCCAGCTTCCTTTTCATTTCCCTCCACATGCTACCTTTCTCCTTCACAGTCTTATTACAGCACCCTCTTTGAATCTCCTTCATCTCACTGCATTCCCTCTCGAGCTCCAACACCTTGTTGCTCATCTTCTGCATCTCCTCCTTCACCTCTTCTTCGACCCTCCCCGCTCTCGATGCTGCTTCTTCGTGTTCTTCCTCCACTTTCACCATCTCCCGATCAGAGCTCTGCGCCCCGTTGGTAATGGTGTCTCGCAGTTTCAGCTGTCCTACGAACAGAACCTGCACCACGAGTCTCAGTGGCAGCCGCTGGTTCTGTGCAGCGTGCTCACAGGCCTCGGGGGACATCTTGTTGCAATCGAGCACGCTGCAGACCTCCTCCCTCTCGGATTCTGTCAGACATCTGTGTTTATCTAGGTAGATATCGACAGCTCTGTATATGCCATCAGAGCTTCCCTTGGTTTCTGTTGAAACCGAGGCTGATAGCTCTGCAAGTGACACGAATGTGCTCGCGTTCATGTCTGTGTCGCGAGAAGCCTCTGCCAGGAACTCGTCGATGAGCTCTGCCACTGCAATCAAACCGGAGATATCTGAACTGGTGTAATTGCAGTAGTAGTTCTTCAATATTCTCTTCAGACATTCTGCGTCGTATTTTTCATCTTTTGTGTATAATTGACCTAGTTTTAACAGGTCCTGGACCGTTGCCATATCAAGCTGTTTTCCGATCCTGAGCTCCAATCCATCCTTGCATTCGACGCTAGCACCCAACGCTATCGCAGATTGCAGCATTTCAAACAGTGATCTGCAAGAAATCAGCCCTTTCTCATCAGGTAACAGTCTCTGAATTGCTTCAATCACTTCTCTCTCAGAGTTCTTTTTGTACATTGTTGAATTGTCTGAAATCCAGTTTTTAACGTACTGACAGAGCGATGCAGCCACGTATTCCAGTGGAACTTGGCGGTGAATCATTGCAGAAATAATGGGTTCATAAAGCCTGATAGCTAGCACTGTCAAGTCCTCGGATTTCCATTCAATATCAAACAGTTTCTTCCTCGCACTCGGCCTAAGCCCATTTTCTTCTCCACCGCAACCATCTGTCTTGACCGGTTCGCCAAGAAGGCGGGGATCATCAAGTGCTTGAGCGACGAGGGACTCTGCACAGGCATCGACCAGCCCAATCTCAATAGCCTGTTGCAGAACATTCTCCGTGGTCTTGAGGGCTCTAATGGATTTGTTCCAGCTTGGTACGACGTTATGTTGGAAGTAGATAAGCGCCCTTTTGAGGAGATTGTTGGTCCTGTGATCCTCAGTCATCCCGAGGTAGTATGCGAGACAGCAAACATGAACAACATTCTCGGTTGACAGCTCGATTTCAAGTCCATGACAGAACCTTGCTACCACCTCAAATGTTTGTGGATCACCAGGAATCTCCCCCAGCAAATGTGACAGATTATCCTGAGGATTCTCTCTCAGCACTGCAGCCACTCTAGCACAGTTTTCAGCCAGAAGTTCCTAAACATTTCACCACAACATTCCCTAGTTAGCAGTTTACTATGTTCTTTTTTGGGTGAAAAAAACATTGGTTTTCACAGCCACTACAGAAGGGTGTGTACTGGGTAAACTCCAACCACAAGGAGGTAAATCAGCCTAAGTTGTCCATAGCTGACCAGCTCAAATTAAGAAAGTCAATAGACTGCTCTCACCAAGAGAAGCCAACAACCCAACCAACTTGGCTGGTTTCCCTGAGAATGCCAATTTACTATGTTCTTTTGTTTCATATGATGTTGAAAACCAATGTTTTTTTCACAGCCACTGTAGAAGGGTGTGTACGGGACCACAAAAAGGTAAACCAGCCTAGGTTGTCTATAGCTAACTAACTCAAACCAAGAAAGTCAATAGATTGCTCCCACCAGGAGTTGAACTTTGTAACCTTGTGGTTACCAAGCCAACAACCAGACCAACTTGGCTGGGTTTCCCGAGAATGCCAATTTACTATGTTCTTTTGTTTCATACAATGTTGAAAACCAATGTTTTTTTTTCACAGATATTCTTGAAGATTGCAGGGAAAATGTTCTAACCCTATTCACTGAGCATGTCACTCCACACACACATATCTGCAGAACTGAAGCTGCATTCTTGCTCGGTTTCCTGAACCGAAAAAACAAAACAAAACAAAACGAAAAGCAAAACAGTGACAAGAAATTGAAATGAAACATGTGAGGGTGTTAAGAAGGATGTTCCTCTTACCTGGATATAGAACCTATGTTGTTCTTAGCAGCCATAATGTCATGGTTTTACCCTGCTGTTGAGAATCTGTGATTTTGCCACCATCAGAATCAAGAAAGAATGTAAACCAGTTGGGAAGTGGCAGTGAGCGTATATTTGTATTTTTTTTTTTTCTTTCTTTTGGGGTTTTTCTGAGAAGGAAGAAGGCATTGAAACCTTGAAGGACTTCTTCAAACGTTCAAAAGCTTGAGATGTGGAGTTTCTGTTATTTTCAAATTGTTAAACACAATGCATTTTCTTATTTATTTATTTATTGGTTTCTTAATATGGCAAGCCATCCTATTTATGTCTTGAAATGACATAATTGATATCATATTCTTACTCGTATGAACGTATACATGCTCAGTCAGCATTAATCCCGTAGGCCATTCAGTCCTCTTCCCGAACGGACCCACCGACCCGACCCAAGGTGCAAGTTTATTATTCCCCCAAAATTATTAGTCAATGCATAGCGTGCTCAGGGCTCGGGCAAAATTCTCAATCTTCACGCTCCCACTGTTTGTCCAGAACAAACAGCCTACCGCACTTAGGGGGTAAATATAGTAAAACTTGTCTTACCTGATCATCGTAATCTGATACGTTAGGAACCTTTGTGCACGTGGACGTATCAACAATGCCCACGACCTCTTCTATGCATAGGGGCACGTGGCAAACATGTCGAACTCTCGACATGTATTCCCTTTCAGCCCTCTATATATAAGGCACATTTAATGCCTTGAGGGAGAGGGGAACTTTCACACTAACACACCCATCTTGGTTTGAGAGCGTCTGATCCCTCGGCTAATTATCCTAGATCAACAACCTGCTTCTCAGCTACACGTAAGTGTATTTGTAGATCCCGGTGTATTTACCACATCAATATATTTCGACAGATATCAAATAAAATTTTTACACATACATGATACACTTATGATGTAAAAATAATAATAATAATAATATTTTTAAAATTTATGAAAGTAATGATGGTTAAATAGACTAAAAAAATTTACAAAAATATAATTTTTAATATTACATTTATATCTGCACTTGATAAGGGACTAATATAATTGAGTCTCGATCAGACTCAAATATTATTTTTTTAATATTACATTGATTACATTGATATCTGCAACTCAGAAGACATAATTCTCCCATAGTATTGTTACATTAAATTTTTGGATATATTCTTTATTTCTTTATACGACTTCCTAAAAGCTCCCAAACAACCATAATTCCAACGTATGGTAAATGTTGAAGTAGCTGTCGCATGTTTAGACTGTCGTGTCTCGTGATTGAAGCCGCGGCATCAGTAGCATTGACGACGTCTCGGGCATTTCACTGGGGTTCGGTTCTTCACTGGTAAGTAAAACCCAGAGATCATCCTCTCATTATATTCGCAAATTTGTAAAGTACGGAGTAGTATTTTTCACCCATATGCACATCTATCGACATTGTTTGTCTTATGATTTCCGTTCCAGGATTTTCTCCACTTAAAGGATCAATGCATTTACAAAGATAGATAGACAATAGTGGATGCCTATAACCTGTTTGATGAAATTCCTAAACGAGATATACCTTGATTTTAATACATGTTATGGTTCCTTTTCTTTTGCCTGCAGAGATAAAAGGTTGAGCCTTTATGTTGCTCTGCGTCCTTTTCTTTGGGGAGAGCTAAAAGATTCAGTCTTTGTGTTATCTTTTGATATGTGTGCTTTGATGAATTTGGAAATGATTGCATTACCAATTGTTACTAGAAATAACATGTATGTTTTCTTGCTTTTCAATGTATAGAGTGGGAGTTGGAAATGGTGAAGGGTATGATATGGGCAACGGCTGAAGACATGGCAAGGAATAGGGGTAGGGTTCTCTCTCTGTATCGCCAGATACTGAGGAGTCTAAACTCGCCTATTCTGCCGCTGAACTTGGCAGCCAGGCTGCAGAAGAAAGCCGAGGCTCGTGCCATGTTTCTTCTTGGTGCCGAGGAAAGATCCCTACATAACATTGAGGATCTTATTGATGCTGCAGAATACACCGTCTCCCTCTTGAAGAAAGGGGAGCTTCCAAAACACATCCTAGTCTAAAGTGTGCGGTTGCCAGATGGTTAGAAGTGATTATTTTCTGTGATAATGCTTATTTACATCTGCCCTTTACAGTGTTGGGAAAATTGAGTTTATGTTAATTTTCGCTTACAATACATGTATTTGGAAACTTATGTTTGCCGTTTCTATAGGATAAGCAAGATTAAGAAATATTGATGGTGAATGTTGAGAAATAAATTTTCTTGGAAAAGGTTGACCATTTCATTTGGTCGTTGCGTGCAAGTTTGAATGTATTGTTGTAGTATAGATATAGCTGATTGATATCCATACTCAATTAAGATGTTTGAACTTTAAGTAGGTTGCATCCCCATAAAAGTTTCTTTTGAAACAAAGACAATTGACGTATAGGGAAGCATACAAAAATGTTGTTTCCTAGAAACAGTCTAGTTTGATGCCTGCAAAACTCATATTTTGGGAAGATGAAATACTCTTCCGACAAGCTTCTTCAGCCAAGAAACGTGTTTGTTTGCACTTGTAGGAACTTCTAAACCTACTAGTATTATAGAATTAAAAATAATTCTTTGAACTGAATAAAGCATAGCTGTTATAAAGATAGAGACCTACACGGATGGCCACACGGTGATGAGGAGATAGAAAGAAGGGTTAAACAGTAGATTTTTAAGCTAGGAAAAGCGGCAAAAACCTGTTAGTTTCATTCATGAATCATTAGTTTATGTTATACTTAATTTTTAACAGATTTTTAAGTTGGAGATGGCAACATATTTCTCCTACATGGTGATTTCTTGCCTTGTCATCTATTCAGAATTAAGAAGTTAAGCAGTTAAGTCAACCAACTAAGATCTGCGTGTAATCTCTTCCTACAATTTGATGTAATTTCTTTTAAGTTTGTTTTTCCCCCTGGATAAAGGATTCAGTTTGTTTTTTGTTTGGCATTTTTCAATCATATCGAAATTAATTACTTTTTCTATTAGCGGAAAATTTTCTAACATATCTTTTGTGCTATTGTTTATTCTATATGCAAATTGCAAATCACTCTGAACGTTATAAGGCATCAACTATAAACTGAAGCAGTCTATTGCTCGATAGTTTGCCTGATATGGTAATGAATTTTATAGTATTTACGCTAAGCATTTTAAATTGGCATACTCTGTACAAAATAAGACATACTTACAGGCAAGCACATGCATAAACTAACTTGTGTAGGTAAGTCACCAACCCCACATAGGTAATTTAAGAATTAGCAGTGTAGTAAAACTGTTGAGAAGCATGTTCTGCATTTCTCAACTTCTATGAGAGATAGTTAATGCAAATGGTGAGAGAGTTGGGGGTGGGGTTGGGGTGTGGGGTGGGGGGTAATCACTGACAAATTGAAATTACTGCAAAGGTTAACCACTTTACAGTTGTAAATATTCGTTACTTCAGTAGGCTTAGAAACTCTTTTTTTCCTTGTCTGTTTGTTTCTTCATATTATCAATGAAAGTATGAAACATCAACGAGTGCTTGATTTCTGAAATGTATGATTTTCATTCCTCCCTCCCCTTCCCGTGTTTTTGATGAAAAATTGCACCACATATTTGAATCAGCAACCTAAATTAATCTGAAAAAAATGCAGACATTAATGGATTTTGTTCACTTCTGATAATTTCTTGTTACATGACTAATTTCGTATGCACATAACAATTGCTGTGTTTCAGATTTTGGTTCTTGAACCTATGTTTTCTGAAAATGTCCGTAGCCAATATGTTAGGTAGTCGAGGACGTATGTATTGAGTCTATGATAGTTTGTATTTTTACGATCTCTTTATTGAATACTATATTCTATTCAGTTAGCAAAGATGTTCAAACTTCTTTATAGGTAATTAACTACATCTTCCATCTCTCTCGGCACTCACAGGGATTGCATGACCTAACTTTCAGCATCCAATGATTGAGCAGAAGAGCCTGCAAATCGGCAGTCTGTTTGGCTTCCAAAGCTGTCGCCTAATTAGAAGCTGTTATCGCAGAGAAATCTTGGAGTAGTAGCAGTATTAGGTTAAAATCCTCACAAAAATCTTGCACTGAATCTTGATTTCACTGCCATTACCATATATGCTGTTTGTATATTTACTGTTGCATTTCTTAACTTAGGATAATGGGATTTATAAATTTTACTGCCCTGTTCAAAGAACTCCAGATGTTCCAGTTGTGATATAAAGTGTTGGTATGTTGTTCAAGTGATCAGATTGGAGAAGTTAGAATCCTCTTTTTATTAGGGATGCGAATGAGTTGAGTTGAGCTTGAACCTAGATTGGCTCGAGGACGAGTTTAAAATAGTTATAGTGACTCGAGTTCGATTGAGTTCAAAATTTTTGGCTTGAGTTCAGTTTGCTAATTTTTATAAGGCTTGAGTTTGATTTGATTGACTTGAATTGAGATTGTGCGATAAGGACCCAAAGCTAATCCCAAGGAACAAATGAACAATGAAGCTTTATAGGGTCTTTCTATTCAAGTTTTAGTAGTCCACATTTTTACAAACATGTTTATTTCACCGAGCCTCTCTTCAAGATAATGCTTAAATTGTTGTCTTTTGTGCGAGTCGAATCTTCTCACTGCCTTAAGATCATTATAGTTATGGCTATCCGGGCTTCGGTCATCGGTTCCCGTATAAACTCATGAGCAGCTTGACAAGTCATGAACCAAAAAATAATAATTACTTAATAAGTTGGTTTAAGCTCGAATTTAACTAAGCTTAAATTAAGTTTTAACTAATGTTATAAACCAAAAGACGTTGACTTGAGTAAGAGAGGTTGGGAGTTTAGGTTTCCACCTAGATTAAGCTAAATTAATCAACTAATTATGGGATTGTTTAGGCTAATTTTAAATATGGATTATAGTGAAATATTCAGTAAATGGTGCCTAAATATTCATAGCACAAGCTTTTCGTGATTTTAATTATAATCCCTATAAAATCGTGTTGTTTGTGGGATTTGAGGATGTTGGAGTTAGTTTCTTTCTCTATAAAAGATACAATAGAGGCAATGAGTTATTATATATTCCAAGATAATTGGGAGAAAATAAAATTAATTATTAGTTTTTAATACCTAAATAAAAATAAAAAAGAACAATTTGAGTCCATTTATCATATAAGGAATTTGATAAAAGGAGTATTTTTTTATATCATAATATTATTAGATACTATACTAATAACTTGTTTCAAATTAGAATGCTTATGCTCGATTTCTTTTGAATAAAATTTATTATACAAACCTTATGATAATAAATCAATATGTTGCAATTTAACTCTAAACAAACACCACACCATAGTAACTCAACTCCAATATACCATGCACAACAAATAGTCAATACCGTCGTCCTCACTGAGGCTCGAACCCATGACCTTCTATATGGGAGAGTCACTCTGTGCTACTAGACCACAAGGTCCTTGACAAATAATAAATATATAATTTTATGATAATTTTAAAATTTTTATTGAGATTGAACATATTCTTCAATTTAGTATCAAACCCGCAAAAGGTCTTAGGTACTCATTTTACCTCTATTTGCATTCAGTGGACAAAATGCAAATAAGCACTCCAGTGATACATATTATATACTCCCTCCGTCCCATTTTACCTGTCCTATTTACTATTCATTGGTCAAATCAACTCTTTCTTCATTGTTTATTTTCTTTAGTAATTTTTTATTATTTTTAAATTTAATTTTTTTTGTGTTTAATAGTACTTTTGATGTAGTTTTTAAATATATAAATTTTATATATTAATACCAAACTTAATATTATGAAAAGTTGGATTAAAAATAACTTCAGTCAAGCCTTGTTAAACGAACCAGACAACCAAAATGGGACGGAGGGAGTAATAATTTGGCATAAAACATTATAATTAATTTATTGTTTAATCAAAAGAGTATAATTTGAAATCAATCAATTATAACATATCACGGTAAATGAAATTTTTATTGCCTTGGAGAATAACTCTATCATTTTTTGTTTATTTTTTTATTTTTAATTTTTGGTGTTTGAGTTAGTTAAGGTGCCTAGCTTGCATGGAGAGGGATCATTGGGTAGTGGGCCACCACTTGTATATATGAATGCCAAAAGAAACAATAGCTCTCAAGTTTCAACTACCACTGTTTGAAGAATAATCGCAGATTGTATGATACGAAGCTATCAATACTCCCCATTAAATTTTGTACCTCAAACTGAACTTTTTTTTTTTTAATGCCAAAAAAAATTCAGTCACTTTTTCGGTAAATTTTAATTTTGCGTAATAACATGTAAATTCGACAGACAATTACACACTAAGTAAGTCTCACTCTTATGTAATACCCGCAAACCCATTAGGAAGATACGGTGCGACATATGGGCTTGACTAAAATAGTATTGACAATAATCAAATTTGTGACCTTATGGTACAAGAATCATTTTTTACCTATATGGTCATTCTTTTTAGGGCTCAAACCGAATTTCTTATTCTTATTCTATAGATGATTTATTTTAAATTAAATTAAAAAGTAAAAATTAGTTGATCATTTAAAAGATTCTTTTGGAGAAAGACAAATTATAACTTTTTGGAAAAAAATTTATTTTCAAAATAGGGACAAACATGCACTCAGTAATGTTGTTAACAACTAAATCTATTTTTCAAATGGGTGTTAAATAATATTACACATTAATTAAGTAAAAAGAGTCACATTAAACATAACTTGTCACAATGGACTCTGAAAAATAAAATAAAATAAAAAAGATTTGTCCAATGAAAATTTTGAATGATTAATTAAAACCACACTTTGTATATAACCAAAGTTCATTCAACTCAATGGCTATACTTATATTCTATCTATTCAAACATTTAAAATTAAAATATTAAATAATGGTTCGCAAGTAGCAACCAAAAAGATACCATGGTTATGCTGATACAAGATTCTTCACCCAGTGTTTTTGGGTCTATTTTCACAATTGAGTGTGCTAAAGTGACTTAGCCACAATATATGTAGTTGGTTTTTCCTTTTTTTTCTTTTTTTTTTCCCGAGTACCTAAAAATATTACATAAAAGAAAAATTATCAAAGTATCCAATATCATTCACTCTATTAAAGAAAAATTATCAAAAATATTATTATTGAGCTCTATAAAGCATGAATATAAGTAGGAGATTACAAGTTCAATATGTTATTTCCAAAAAAAAAAAAAAAAGTTCAATATATTAGGATGTTTAAAAAAAAAAGGAAAAAAAAAAAAAGAGAACTAAGTATTAAAGGAAAATTTGTAGGGACTAAAAGAAGAAAAGAAAAAGTGTCTGTAAAGGATTGAAAACATCAAAGGCCTAAATTTGCAAAGAAATGATATTGGTTGGTTTGAATTGCAAATCAGAGAGGAGAGAGAGTAGAGAGAGAGAGAGAGAGAGTGGTCCCCAGTTTTCTTGCATGGAATCTCAGTAACAAACTAAAACTTTTTCAGCTCTGCCAAATTAAAACAAAATCATTCTTGCAGAAACAACATATCTGCATTTCAGTCTCCCCAACCCAAACCAACCAACAATCCCCATTCCCTAAAATTTCTGTTGTTAGGGCGACTTATACGTCAGTTCTTTCATCCACACCGTCCATCTCCACAGGGTGCCCACAGAGGAGAGATTTCTCAAACAAAACCATCCTCTCCCCCCCTTATAAAGACTGAGAATTCTGTGTATAAAAAGAGAGGTAGTGTTTGCTCCCAGAAAAGAACTCCATTCTTGTCTTATTGTGAGGAAGATCAGACTATCAGACCACCGATTCTTGAAAAGTTATTGTTACCCAATTCAATATATAGGGTTTCCTAGCTAGGGTGGGTGTTTTTTTCCTTTCTTGCTGAAAAAGTTTTGTGCTTTATTCTTCTTCTTCTTCAATTCTTCATTGTACTTGAGGTGTGTCATTATTGTTTAGCAGGTTATTGCAGACAAAATAGGAGTGGGAAGAAAAATGTATGTAGAGAGTAGTGATGGTGACTGTTTTGATCCCAGTGTGGGAGAGGGTGGGGGAGTGGTGGTGATAGGTGAAGATGGGTTCCCTCAAAACCCTAGCTTTCCCTTGGAGGAGGAAGAAGAAGAAGGGAACCCTTATCATCATCATCATCACCATAACTCTTCGGAGCACGACGCGGCGGCTGCCATGGAGATGGAGCTTCAGCAGCAGCTGAATCTTGAGATGGATCAGTGTTACGATAATGGTCATCACCAGGGTGATCCTCACTTCATGCAGAAATTGGGGCATGAAGGGGGGAGTGTTGTGGTGAATAATCAAGGGCTTTCAAATTGGGAAGAATTAGGGTTTTCTCATCAGTTCCACCAAGGCTCAACTGAGCTGCAGAATAATGGTCATCATCATCAGCATCAGCCACAGAGCTTTCAAACTCATCCCATGCCTGAAACCCCAGCAGCACCAGACCTGCTTAACATGTTCCCTTTGCCAAGATGCTCACCATCTTCCCTGCTCCCAAACCCATCCTTTTCCTCAACCTTCTTGACCTCATTAGGCCTGTTTGGGGACCTCCCAGCACCAGATAATGGTGCATCACCTTCAACTGTGGTGTGTGACCCTTCTTTGCTGCCTTTAAACCTCCCCCCACAGCCCCCTCTTCTGAGAGAGCTCTTCCACTCCTTGCCACAGGGTGGCTATGGAGGCTTTGGGGCCTCAAGGAGTGGCTCCTTGTTTGGTGAGGTGGATGAGAGAGAGGTGAATGGTGCTTTCTACCAAACTGTGGATGGCAGGGATTTTGAAAATGGGGTTTTTGAGTTGACTGGGGATATGAATGTCTTGGCTAAGAATAGGGATGGAAAAGGCACCAAACACTTTGCCACTGAGAGACAAAGGAGAGTCCATTTGAATGACAAGTATGAAGCTTTAAAGAAATTGGTTCCCAACCCATCAAAGGTAGTGTTTTTAATTTAACCCTCCATCCACTTTCTTGATAATAATAATCCATTCAATAATCTTTGCTCAAACTCTCCCTCCCCAGAATGATAGGGCCTCAGTTGTGCATGATGCCATTGGGTACATAAATGAGCTGAAGAGGACAGTGGCTGAGCTCAAGATTCTGGTGGAGAAGAAGAGGTGCAGCAGGGAGAGAATGAAGAGGCACAAATCAGAAGGCTGCAGCTCCATGGAGGGTGGAGATCTGAAATCTGTGGAGGATGTGGACCAATCCTACAGTGGAACAACCCTGAGAAGTTCTTGGCTTCAGAGGAAATCCAAGAACACTGAGGTTGATGTTCGTATAATCGACGATGAAGTCACTGTCAAACTTGTTCAGCAGAAGAGGATCAACTGCCTCCTCTTTGTCTCCAAGGCTCTTGATGAACTCCAGCTTGATCTCCACCATGTTGCTGGAGGCCTCATTGGTGATTACTATAGCTTCCTCTTCAACTCCAAGGTTTGCTCATTTTCAATTCCAAGTCCTAATAATCAGTAATCACCCCTTTCAATTCTGGTCTCAATCAGATTATGGTATACAAGAAACTGTGACCATATATGTGTATATATATATATATATATCCTGCAGATTTGTGAAGGCTCTACAGTGTATGCCAGTGCTATTGCCAATAAGCTGATTGAGGTTGTGGACAAGCATTATACAGCCATTGCACCAACCAGTAGCTACTGAGATGGAAGCCATTGAATGTCTGGTAATTTTCTTGATTTACCCATAGATTAAATAATCTTTGAGTGACCGAGGAAAACCCACCGCCACTGCTCGAGGCTTTGAGGGTGTGCATTGGGTAGACCCCACCTTGTAACCACAAGGAGCTAAATCAGTCTAGGTTACACATAGCTGACCGGCACGAACCAAGAAGGCTAATAAGCCGCTCCTAGTGAGAGTCGAACTTGTAACCTTATAGTTACCAAGTCAACTGTCTGGGGTTAAATCTTTAATTATATGATTAGAAAGGGTGAAAAATGGATGAATCAATGAAAGCTGATGTTGTTTTGTGGAATAATTGCAGATTGTGTAATTACAGGATGGTATGTGAGAAGGTGCTAACCTCCATCCAGGAAAGATTGAAAGGCAACTTTCTTGAAGGACCCTTAGAATAACCATTAACTCTCTCAATTTATATGGTAGCAATAATTACTGCAAATAAAGATATATATGTCTGAACACAAGAATTAGTGTAGTGTAGTGTTATATTAACATATAATTAATAGCTTTAGCTTGGTAGAATGAATGAATTAATGAATGTATGGAGGTTTCTTTAGTGGTGATCATCTACGGTTGCAGGATTTATACATAAATGCTTGCGGTGGTCCATTTGGAATGTATGAACTAATGAACGAGACTAAATTTCTTTATTAGTTTTTGGTCCCGGGTTTTCAATGCTGGCCCGTTTTGACAGCTCTAAACATTGATCACTTAAGCGATCCCTACTGAATTGCCAATAGCAAGTGACCTTCAAAGAATGCAAACCAAATAAAAGACATTCACCATGTGTTGCCGTCATCATATATTAAAATATATATATATATATACTTGTAGGTAGAAGGGAGATCTTAAGATAAATATTACAAGAAAATAAAATATTATTATTATTATGAAATGGTGATGGTGTTAAATGTTAATGTTGAACAAAAGCTGGTTCCAAATCTGCACATTTCATTTGTCTATCATATATTATTGAGGCCAAGCTATAGAAGCTGCATTACAATATCTTTTTTCCCAGTAACAGATCCAAACTGAAATACCAATTAAATTAAAAAGGTCTTTTATGTATTACTGTATGTACACAGTCAATTCAAACAAAAATATTACAAAATCGGTTGGGTTGGGTTGGGTTTGTATTATAACTGCTAACCTCTTGGAGATGTAAGAATAGTTTGTTCTATTGAACTGCCAACCGCTGGAGATGATCCAAAAACACTTCAAAACTAACGTCATCTGTGAATATGATATCACCTCCGGGAACAGGAGGGGCGTCTGAGTTGTATGTGGCGGAAGGATTCAACTTGGCGAGCAAAAACCGAGCCTGCATGATTTCACAACTCCAATTACTAATACGAAAGGATGCTTTCGTAAATTGCATTACTTCCAAGGGTCTGTTAAAGTTTATGCATCCAAGATGCTTGCTACTTCGAACGATTCTTTGTTTATCTTTTATTTTTTGGTGGGGGTTAGAAAAGCTAGGAATATAGCAATGGTGTTATTATAAAAATAAATAACAGATGTAGTAAATACGAAGTATATCAATAAATTTAAAGCAGCCTTGAAGTAAAAGATAACTTGTATAAACAGTAATTACCTGGGATCCATGCTGATCGCAAATGACCAGACGAGGTACTGGGAATCTTTCTCGGATAATTGATTCTGCATCCTCCCGAGGTGTTTGCAATAACTGAGCAAATGCCTGTAAAATTGGGAAGATTAAGATTATGCAGCTTTAAGATGCGTAATCATAACTTCAGACACTAATCCTAGCGAACCTATTATTGTAAAAGCATTTACACAACTAAGGTAGGTAGAAATTTTATACCAGAGCTGAAGAACTTCTATGTTACTAGATTATAAAAACATAATCACAATTAAAAAACTCTAGAGAGATAACCTAGCAAAAAATGACACAATTATACAAGTGGTCCAAAGATGAATTATCCATAGACCACACTTGGACCCATTGGATGACAGTATAAAGGTGTAAAGACTACCTGGTGTTCAGGCTGTTCATGGTATCCAGCTTTTCGCCATTGAGCAATGGTTGATCCATGAAATACAACGATAGTGAAGTAAGAATCCAAAAGAAGAATTCTATCAGCAGCAATTGAGCCCACATCAAGAAGAACCGGTTCGGGGACAGAATGGAAGGAGTAGGAGATTAAAGAGGGTTGAATCATTACAACAGAATTTGAAACATTTTCCCGGTTCAGAATCATTCTATAATAAGCTGTCTCATCTGGGCTATTGCCAAAGACCTAAATTTGAAACCACAGAATCAGAACTAAGTTCATAATGGGATATAGATGAGCAAAGTGTAGACTCTAAAGTGAAATAGAAGCATTGGCAGCACTTACCTGAACAAATTGAGAACGCCGTAGATGAAATAGAAACTGCGGAAATATTGAGAAACGAGGAGAAAGACTAAAAGATGAAGGACTGTCCTTTTGGTAGTCACCAAATCGGGAGCACATATGTATCAATGACTTATCCAGCCATCTTATAGGGTCAAATTCAGCCTGAATAGTAAAGAAACTTAAGATTTCAGGGAATCCATTGTTGAGGAAAAGCAGTGCAAGATTCAAATAACAGCAGAACAAATAACATCAAAATTGCACCCATCTCTTTAAAATAAATAAATAAATCTAACAGGAGAGCTTTTAACTGCTTTGTCAGATAAGGAGTACCTCAGTTTCCATTTTGAAAGAAACTTGGCGTGCCATTACTACAGCAGCAGTTTCTTGATCAAATCCAGCAATTAGTTCCTAAAGAATACAGCATACAGGTTATTACTTGAAGGACAAAGTAAATTAGCCATATCTACTTGTTTCTTTTATTATACATACATATATGTATTTTTATTGTTAATTTGTGATAGTTGCACAGATGTATGATGTGCCAATATAAGATCACCAATCAAACAAAATGAAGTAAAGTAACACTAATGAACCCAATAAACTTATAAAAAGCAGCAGAGGCAGCATTGATAACTTGCCTGTATGCTTCCAGGTCCAGCAACCCATCTTCTGGAGAGGGTACTAACACGAAGCCTCATTAGTCCATTTGTATGCTGATAACTGCAAAACATCCTTACTAAGTCAAAAAGTTTAATACGCCAATGTGAAAGAAGCTGCACATATGTTGTCAATGAACAATTGATAGAAATTCATACTAAGTCAAGAACTGGAAATAAAACTGTGTGTTCGCAGATTGAGCAATAGCATCTGGGTTCTCCTTCTTGCTAATTTCAAACACTATACATAAGGATGTAGTTCTGTCAAGACCACACATCTTCCATGCTGTGGTATTTCCCTGACCAATAACAGTTTCAGAGCACAGAGGACCTTTCTGCAAAAGGACACAAACAAATTGAAATCCAATAGACATTTATGTAAAAACAGACCTTGCAAAACTGGAAGTATACCTTTTCAAGTGATGCACAAGGACCAATAACTCCATGAACTTTGATATCTTTTGAGCAGTTTACCTCAAAAATGCCACTGCATACAAGCAAAATTAGAATTTGACTTAAAATAATGGTAAAATTTAATCAGAGAGGGGATAAAGAAAACATACTTAAAAAACCAGAAGCAAAAATAGAAGTGGGTTTATCAAATATAATAGTGACATGCCACTTATCCAAAATCTAGAAGTTTGTGTGTGTGTGTTGTATTGAGTATTGACATGTCAAAACAGGTTATTAGTACACATGATAAAATGAATAATATAAATAAACAGGAAGGTCCTTTAAATGAAAATAAAAGGTTATGAAATTTCGTTTTAAAAAAAAAATAAAATTAAGACCCTGACTATTGAACATAGCAGAAGAGATCCTAATTGCTGGTAGAAAGAAACAAATTGATGACCATCCAAAACATCAACTTAATTTCACAATGCAAAGTTAAAAACAAAGAGGTCTTGATGAAGCCTTACTTTGAGGATAGTCCCAGATCATTTTCTCCAGACTTGAATACTTTTCTTAGTGAATCCTTAAAGACTTTATGGCCAAAACTTTCCGCCAAAACAACAATCCCTCCAGTCTTTTCAATTGTTACTTTAAGTTCAGCAAGCCCAACCTAACATATGTGAAGAATGCTCAATGTGACAAAAGCAGTATTGCATAATATGAAAATTATAACCATTTACAGAAGTTTGTTGAACAATCTGGGATGTCCAAGAAAGTATTTTACAGTTGAAAATAGAGAAGGAAACTACCTGATCCAGAGCACAGGCAAATACGTCAAGTACATGTCCTTGGTGTACAAGCTGCTTTGAAAGTACTTCATAAAACTTTACAGCCTTGTGATATAATGGGGCAGAATCTTTGTCTAAATCCTTGTGGGACCGTATAGGTTCAGACAGGCTCTTTGAAACAATCTGCAGTATTCAAAGACATGGGGTAATTCAACAAGAAATTGTATGCTAGCATTGTTCAGATACTTAAAATCCAAAAAATGGAGAGAAAGACTTACAGCACCTGGCCCTTCTGTTGAGGGCCCACCTAGAAATGCCATGATTCTGGCCCCAGAACCAGGAACACATACTCCCAACAAATGAGCAGCCACACTCAATGCAGTGCCAGTGCACCTAGCTGCTCGTTGATCTGCAGGCACAGGCCAAGGATCTCTTTGAAGCTCTTCCAATATCTAACAGAGTAAAAAAGGGCAAAAAGTATAGATGTGAGAATGCATAATATCACACTATGGGGCTTATAACATATCATACTTCTTGAGAACAAAATTTTTGAGACTGAATTGGAAAAGAAAATTTCATTATAGACTTCAATTCACTCCTTTATATCCAATCTAGGTGACTACATGGACTCTATATCTCCACTCATAGAAAAACAAATGATACCAACAACCTAGGCATCTGTGAATGTTATTAAAGGTGAACATATCAAGCCTTTTTTCATGCATTTACCACTGCCATTAAGAAAATACACAATGATTGAGAAAGAAATGAACCACCGTACAACAAGCTCCAATAGTTTCTATATAGAATTAAAGTATGCCAGTGAATTTCAATGTTTACATAACACATAAAAATAGACGTGCAAAGTGGAATGAAGGAACATACTGAGTTGAGTGTAAATTCACACTCTGATGCCGGCAACAAAAACCTTGAAATACTCTCCTGTGAAAGCCCGTCTCTTGCACCTGCAATGACCCCAGTAGTTGGTTTTGGTTTCTTGAGAAAGAAACCCATCTGCTCCAAAATTTGGTCTTTAGTGATCTCCTTTGACCCCTTGAACACATAAACCTTTGGAATCTGCCCAAAGCCCAGCTCATGAACTTGAACATATGAACCAAAAGTAATTAACCCAATCAAGCAATTCTCAGGCAATGTGCCCAACACCTGCCATGAAGAAAAAAAGTGACATTTAAGAAACAAAATGAGCTGAGTTGGAGAAAAAAAAATTCTCTTCACTGTTCCAACAAATGAGTATGAAAAGGAACATATAGAGATAAGTGCAAATGAAGCTAGTTTCTCAATTTAAGAATAAATTTGCATATTTAACAGCAAATGAAGTGGTTCACATATAACAATTTACTCTTGTCCGATGTTAGAATACAAAATATTATGGTGTTATACACTCACAAGTCATAAAATTTTGTAAAAAAATAAAAAAATAAAACAAAAATATTCCCAAGAAATCTACAATTATCACAACATTCTCTACTACATCCACAAACCTACCACAGCATTTCTCCACTACCTATACAAGCACAAGTGCATGTATGCATGTGTATAACTGTCTGAAGGAAAAATCGTAGACAAAACCATAATGTTACAATTCCAACTTAGCTAACAAATTGTAATAGTCATAGACCCTTAACACCAACCTGACACTCACAAAGCACAGAGCACAGGAACCTTTTCTGCCATATGGATACTGCTGTGTTAATACAATTCAAAATTCATTTGTTGCTATTGATTTCAAGTATTCATCTTTTGCAAATCAATCTCGAACTCCCCAATAACCCCACAACAATTTTCCTGTCTTATTTAACAAACATGAACTCTCTAGTCTATGATCCTATGAACATTTATGGTGTATCTACTCCAAGTATCCAAATTTATACATCCTATCTTAGCTCCACATATTACCATCTCAAAAGAGCAACTGCATTGCAAATTGAAATCCATTCATTCAACACGCAAACACAAGCACACCTATCTACTGCGTGCAAAATCAATCTCGAACTCCCCAATAAGCCCAATAATTTTCTGTCTTATTTAACAAATAACATGAACTATCTAGTCTATGATTCTATGAACATTTATGGTGTATCTACTCCAAGTATCCTAATTTATACATCCTATCTTAGCTCCATATATTACCATCTAAAAAAAGCAACTACAATGCAAATTGAAAGCTATTCATAACACGCAAACAGAAGCACAAGCACACCTATCTATTAAGTATCTACACATATAAAAAAAAATTAATTAAAAAAAAACGAAGATAAGGAGAAGTGGATGCCTGTAAGAGGGAGGATTTGAGGAAGCCAATCTCCTCCTCAATAAGGCATGTGTCGATGACGAAGAGGAAGACAGGGCTAGTGAGGGCGGCTCTCTCGGGGGCGCTCTCGTATTCAATTGTGGTGTACTGAGGGAAGAGCTCGGCGGGCATGTTAGTGTCGGAGATGGACTGGTAATTGGCGGGGAAATGGTTGCGCTGCAAGCAGAAGCAGCAGATCCACATCTTGGTGGTGGAGAAGTCGACGACGGAGAAGGGATTGAGCACCGATCGGCAGTTCCTGCAGCGGAGCGGAGCATACGGGAGGACCGGGTGGTCCGGGAAGGGTTTTAAGGGAGTGTAGATGGCCGAGACCGGAATCACGCATTGCGCCGCCTCCGATTTCGTCCCCGGCAACACGTTCCACGGCATCCGCACCGCATCTTGAGCTTCCAGCTCCAGAAACTCCGTCATCTTTAACGGCCAACGGCGGTGATCGTCGCAAATCGGCCCCTTCCGATGGTGGCGCTCGCACGGCGTTACAGCTCACAGCGACTAAAAGTTAAAAGACTTGTGAGTGCTACGATGATGGCCGAGGGGAACAAATAATATTAATCATTAATTCATTGAATTACAGTTTCCGAATTTCAGTCCTATTTTAATTAAAATTAATTTCTTTAAAAATCTGATTTGTGTGTGCGTATGAGGGAGAGACCTTCTATTAGTTAAAAACAAAAAGGATTTCACAAAATTCATAAGTCTATTAGAAATCAGATAAGATGATTAGTAAGGATTAATTACATACTAGGAATTAGAATAAAAAAAAGGAATAGTCAGTAGTATTCAAAAAAAAAAAAAAAAAAAATAGAATTTGATAGTTAATGTTTGACTAACAACTTTATAAAAGGGGTAATCATTGATTTGATTGTCCTTCCAATTAAAAATCTCATTCTCCAATTAAAAAGAGTATTTATCTCATGAACTCCCATTGGGAGAGTCACTACATTGTCATCTTAGCGCAAGGTGTTTGGCCAATTAAAAAGAGTATTATTACATCTTATTGGTAATCTAATTTTTAAATTTGAATTTGTACTTTTAGATGTTTTTTTAATCATCGATACTTTGGATGTCATTATATTATGATTAATTGTGATTTTTTGTTTTTTATTTTTTATTTTTTATTTTTTAAGCATCAGTAATCATTCTAATTTCACCTAACTACCAAATATGCAAAATATTTTCACCAAAACTCATTATGTATTTGATTATCATTCTCATTCTAATTTTCACGTGCGAACCAAACACACCATAAGTGTATTGTTAGTGTAACTATTATTTTATAGATGGTTTTAGATTCATCTTTGCAGTATATGTTTGAAACATGACTATTAAAAAAGAGATTGTCATTCTATAAAATAAATAGTTATGTGTAATAAGTTAATTTTATTTTTATTAGTTTTCAATGTCGTCACTTTCGTAAATAAGTTAAAAAAGAGATTGTCATTCTATAAAATAAATAGATGATGAAGATTAAATTTAAAATCCATTATTTATATTCTAAATTATAAGAGCCTTACATTTTATTATTTTTTAATAGTTTAATAGAAATGTGTTCATCTTTTTGTAATTTTCTTCTTACCATTTTATGGTTTAGTTAGTAGTAAAGGACATGTATCTTATTATGAAAGAAATTATACCTCTTTGATTTACAAGAAAATCATATGTAATCACTATTTGAATATGTGTTTCATTGTTTTGTATACAATTCACCATAAGAACTAATATGCACATCTAATAAGTAGTTTGAGATGTTGCTCACGCAGACTCTATGATAATTGCGCTTATAACAATATATATTATGCAGTACAATATTTAAATTAAGTCACATATTTTACTCAATGAAAAATTACAAATTGTGTAAGTGATAATGCTATTGTTTATTTATTTACACAAAAGGCAAACTTTCTCTCTTAGTTGACAACAATTAACCAAATCCAAATCAATTCAATCCCATAAAAATTATTTCCAAAAAAAAAAAAAAAAAACAATCGATCAAGTATATATATTTATATATGTTCTGTAAGTATAATTACTTAATTAGTCTTCGTCTTGGTTACTCCCATAGTTGCTTCTCTCAAACACCTCACTTCTCGACGATCTCTTGCCACGGCGGTGGTGGCGCTTCTCGAACTTGAGCCGTCCGGTCTCCTTGAACTGCTGCCGCTCCGCCGCGTCAATCACGCACTCCGGCGGCGGCACGGCGTACCTGACGGAATCGTAGCAGTAGGAGTAGTACATGTGCTTCTGCCTGAACCGCTTCATGGCCCGTCTTTGCTTGGGAGTGACGTTAGCGAAATCGGCGCCTTCGAGATCGCGGTGATCGTCGCAGGCGCCGGGGACGAGCTCCTGTAGAGGATCGGCGGCGCATCCGCGGAGGACGAGGTCGGTGAAGTGGGCGACGAAGGGAGCGTACTTGTAGTTGACTTTGTAGCGTCCGCCGGAAGTGGCCCAGTTGGAAGCGTCCCAGATGGTGGCGTATAGGCCCATCGGCTTTTGGGGGAAGTCTCCGCCCATGGCTTCGTTTCGTATCATCTCTCTAATCGGAACATCATCTATGTAAAATCTGCATGTAATTAAGCATGAAGATTAGCCAAACACCTTGTGTTCAGATGACATGCAGTGACTATTTCTATATGAGAGATCAGTAGTGAACATACTACAATGTAGTAGAGTTAATAATACTAAAATAAATTAAAAATTTTACATATTTCATGTTATTATTTAGGCTGCACTTATAGTCTTTTTACTAATAAATCATTAATTATTTACTCAAATTAAACTAATAATTTGAATGTCTTGCTAATATGTCTAATTAATTAAGCATCAATATCCCATATAGTGTTACATATACATAGAGTGATAGAGATATATTTTAATTAATTTTTTTCCTTAATCACAATAAGTTTACATGTGATCATAATATATCTCCTCAAAGTCTATACCATAAATATGCAGCCATTGTTGAACAGTAGAAAGCTGACTTAGCAATGAATTGAACAGGTCAAGTTTCATGTGCAGCACAGCCCACAATCTCTAAATTTCAATGGAAGTTAGGCAGAAAATGGAAACACTAATCATTGCTTTGCAAAATAAAAATTGATTCCATATACTCACATGATGGTTTGGTTGGTCCATAGAATACTGTAGCGGTGGAACTCCTTGGACGGATCAAACCACAGCAAATACCTCTCTTCCCTTCCCCTACTCGTGCTCCCATTCCCATACATGTTCGTCTGAAACCGCCATGGCTTCCCCTTCACGTTTCCCAGAAATTCAAAGTCCAATTCGTCGTGCGTCTTCTCAAACACGTCCGCGTTCGTCGTCTACCGCCAAAAACACAACCAAAACATACTTTAATTCATCATCTCAGCCACTAAAAAGAAAATTCTCAATCAAAATATACTTTGTTTTGATTAAAAGTTTAAACTGATAGTCAAACTTTACAATCAAAATATGTTTTGTCTCAACTCATTCAAAATTTAAACTGATTGTGAAACTATACTGATCAAAATATGTCTGATCTCTGTTAAAAGTTTAAACTGATAATATAATGAAATTATATAATCAAAATATGTTTTGTTCGAGATTTCTGTTAAAAGTTTAAATTGATAGTGAAAGTATACATACATAGAAGGCGACGACGATTCCTGCGGTGTAGTCCGATGGGAGCTTTATCTTGGCACTGAAGAAGCCATGGCTGTATAGATCAGAAGAGCGGAAGCCAGAACCTGCATATAGATGCATGGATCATCATATCATACACTGTAAAGTTGCCGATAACTCGCTCGATCACTTTTATTGGCAAGTGTATATAAGGTAGGGATTGCAGAAATTACGGTTATGGGAGATGAAAATAAGTTGGGGAACTAGTTACTTTAATTAGTTTCTATGCATATACAGGGAGTAAAATTAGGTTTTATTATGGATGATGATCGGAGAGAGTGCTTTGCTTGCCTGAGAATTGGTTGAGGTGGAGGCGAACGGAGTCGTCGCGGGCGGAGCGAAGGATGTTTGATTCGCCGTAGAGAGTGGTGAAGCCTTGGTCGAAAGGAGTGGTGGTTACGTCAAACGCCGCCGCCGTGTAGGAGAGGAAGGCGACGAGGAAGAAGGCGGCGGAGGTGTGGAGGAGAGAAGGCGGAACCGCCATGCTTTTCTCTGTGGGAGAAAATGTTGAAGACGACTGTGGGTTAAGGTTTATGTTTGCGTGTAGATAGTGGTGGGTATATATATGGCATTAAGATAGAGAGAGGGAGAGTGCCTTTTTGAAAGGGAGAGAGAGAGAGTACTTAGAGATGATTGATTAATGGATTATAGCAATTGTTTAATGATAGTGGTTAAAGGAGGTACTATAGGGTAGGCACAATTGGGCAGGGGCATTTTGGGAAATGCATGTGGGGACATTGCTTATATTGATTATTTCGTAAATCATGGTAACTCGGTCGAACATATATATATATGCATGTGACTAATTGAACTGTCCATAAGGACTGCTTATATTGATTCTTCCTAAGCCAGAGAATCAGAGATACTCGACGTAAATAGAAAGAATCTACTTCATCATTACGGCTCTGCTAAGACAAGTGATTTCCAAGCAATTATGAATTATCCAAAAGGATTTGTTCAAAGGGTACGGTGAACCAAAAACCAAAGCTCTCGAGTCTCAATCATGCATAACATAGAGAGACATTAGCCAACTAGTTTATAACTTGATTTTACTTAGCTAGTTAGCTTCCTAATTAAACACATGTTTCACTTGAATATTCCATTCATCGTGCATCAAATGAAAACAAGCTAAGCCAAATAAAAAGGTTATATCCATTATCAACAATGGCCAAGTCGCACCAAATCCCTTGAGAGGAGAATCAAAGTATATATTGCATTTAACCCAATCTAGCTAGGCACAATCAAGAAAAGATATCAATTAATTCGCACAATTAAGTTGATATTTACCTCTTTATAATTATGTTTAATTGAGTAAAACCATTGTATAAATATATTATATATACTCATTTAATCTTTATTATAGATAATTATAAAAAAAAAAAAAAAGTTTTCTTATCTATTTGCTCGGATCGGAGTAGTAGATAAATGTTGAGTGCTACATCTAGAATGCCCAATTGACCAATAATTTTTTAATTTAGAGTTATTATTCGGTACATATTAAATTATTATAATTTAAAAAACATTTTCAATCATGTTAGAGATTAAAATAAAATAAAAAATACATTTCATAACAATCATTCAACATTAAAAACAAAAACAAAAAAAAACAAAAAACAAAAAAAAACAAAAAAAAAAACGTTTAGTAACACCTTAAAAAGAAAGAATAACATAAATTTTTGGATGATAGGAAAACACGCTATTAGTATTTGAGAGTATACATTTGGTAAATCTCACTCAAAATCGTATTAGGAAGGACTTGTGCGATAGGCTTGACCGAGATTGTATTAATGAGAATCTAATTAACTTGTGAAGTTTTGGTACATAAATCGCGCTTTACACACTCAACCACCTCTTTAGCTACAAAAAATAGCATTTTTTTTAGTTATAGTCATTATAAGGAGTAATAATTTTGGTTATTATTGTAATACTTGGAGGGATATAATAGGCAATAATTTAACGTTGAACAATTTATAAAGCTAATTATATTCCACAAGTTGTGCAATGACAGAAAACCCCTAGACTTGTGCATGTGGTTAGGTATATAAAACAGTTTGCATGGGGAATTAGTTATTGTCAAATGTCAATATTGGTGAACTGACTTTTTCAGAATTTAAGAAAAAACCTGAGCTTCAGCTTTGCGCTTAGGAAAAGTCGTCAACCGTCATCATCATTGATCATTGATTGATCAAACGACTGTGCATGCACCATCTGTCCACGTGTACAGACAAGCAAACCCATGGCTGATGCAGTTTGCTTGTAGGTTTGGCATAAGTAGTTCTTTCTTTCTTATTTTTATTTGGGGTTAAGTATATTGACTTTAAAACGTACTAATAATTTTATTAAAAAAATATTTCCTTCATGTACTCATTACTTATTTAATAAAAGGAAATTAAAATAAGTGGTTCTAGTGAGTGAAATATAATTTTTGTACAAAAAAATTACGAGTTTAATTCTTACTAATACCTTATTGATCAAGTCCGTCACACATATCGTTATCCTAGTGTGATTTACTTCTCCTAAGTGATTTGCGAGTTATTCTATATAGGAGCGAGATTTACCTCATACACACTATCAAGTAGTGGTTGCGAATTTCTCTCGTAACCAAATATCGAGAGAGAGAGAGAGAGAGAGAGAGGAGCTTTAAAAGGGTTGAACGAGTGTGAGTAAAACATGATTCTTGTCATTAGATTAGATGACCACGAGTTTGATTCTACCGAATTTGTCGCACATGGTCACCTTAAATTGATTATTTTCCTTTACAAACTAGTAGTATAATCAGTTCCATTATCCTTTCAGTGATAGTTGTCATGTTATGCTTTTTTAGTAATATTACATGACCTTGTAAACATACATAAAGATTATAGATTCATTTTATTAGTTACTATAATAAGTTTTTAAAAATGAATATATGAAAATAATAGAATTTAAATTATTTGAGATAAAGTTTTAAGACAAATTGTTTGAGATATGTATAATTTTTTAAAAAAGTTTTTACAATATCTTTTGAAATATAGCGTTTACCAAAATAAGTTTAATCTTTTCGGTGGAAGTTGCCATTTAAAAATTTCAGATAATGTTATATCAAATTTGATACATCTCCCAATGGTTGAGAATTTATTGAGACTTAATAATAGAATCAATTTATAAGTAACCATTAAACAAGACTTTTTTTATGGTATATAATCTTCTTTTTCTATCTTCATTGGTTAACTTGAATTGTAGTATAAGCTAATTTGTATCTAATAAATATAAATAGTAATATACAAGTATACAACACATGCCACATGTTAAGAATTGATACAATAATAATTCTAGGATTGAATATGAAAATTTCGAAATCCACATAATTGACTTTATCTAGAGGTCGAAATAATGATATTTGCAAACGCAATTATGAAAAGGTTGTTCGGCATCATATAAATAAATAAATAAATACACACACCACACACACACATATATAGGCACGCTCAAGTAAAAACGGAGGCCCAGGAAAGAACTGAGAACCAATCGAAAAAGACAAGGACACAATAACATTTTCGTAAATAATTCGAACTTTAGTGCAAGTAAAGTATGTTAAAACAACATACAACATAAGCCAAAACTTCTATTTGGTATGATTTGAATAAAAAATCAAAACTTATATATATCTTCCTTCCCGTATATCTTTCAATCAATACAATATAAAACAAATTAATATCAATAAGTTAATTAATAACTAGAGAGATACAAGTTACTGTGCAAAGTTTTCTCTCGTTATAGATGGAAGTCACGTTATAGGTTTACAATAATTATGTATAAACTTACATTGCTCCTCTTTTTTCTTTTTTCTTTCCTTGACGAGAGAAACTAATTATCACTACTCAATGGTATATACTAGTAAACTCCGCTCCTATGTAATAACCCGCAAATCACATTAGGAAGACGTGCAACGGGTTCAACTGAGAGTGTTGGCAAGAATTGAACTTATGACCATCTCGATACGAGAATCATACTCTAACCACTCAACTATCCCTTCCGGAGCAAAATTACATGAATTTATCTAGAGGGCCAGGTAATAATATCACTTTATCACTTGATAGGATTTAGCAAATCAAGTGGTTATACCAACTTAACAACTGCCTAATAGATAAAGTAAACTAAAATTTAGTTTTGAAGGAACTATTCCTTGGAATCTTGACACAGAAGCAATAACAACCTAATCAGATGAATAAACTGAACTGATTAATAAGAGCAGGAAAGCGAAAGTTTTAGAAAAGTTTAAGCATTACTTCTGTTCCATTGTTGATAAGATCCTTTGCGTTTGCATGTGCATGGACTTTTTTTTATGGGACAGCTTCTGGAGGAATCTGCTGGTGGTGAGTTGCTTTCCCCTTCCCAGCCGACTCCAACTGATTTCAGAGCAGTTTTCTATTGGATTTGTGACCCCACCTGTTTTAGTAAGCCAGAGACCTATGTTATGTTAACATTCTTTCACTAGGCTGGAAAGTTAATAAAAAAACACCCTTCATAATTATTGCTTTTGTATATATCTGGAATAAAGGATTGACATTGAAGGAACATCATAATCATTATTGGCAAATAATACCAAGGAGGAATAATAAACAACCTAGCTTACAAAGTAAGGTATATCTTCCTTGAATGTTTATTGGAATGACAGGCACATGGGTGAAGAGAATCGGGTCTAGGGTAGGTGGAGCAAAGAATGTGTTTTTAAGTATAAAGAAAGACAGAGAATCGATTTGACTGTACCTCAAAAGAAAGGGATCAAAAGTGAATATATTTGTAAAGTTTAGAATAGAGCTTGTAATTTAATTTTCACTTGAGGATAAGGCCAACAGCTAGGGGATAAAGAACTGGCCAAGAAAGGGTATTAAAATTGTCTTATATATTTATTTATATTTCATTTGTTAGTACAAGGAAAAAATGGCAACAAGGGGAAAAGACATGCTTTTTTTTTTCACGAGCATTATTGACTTTGGCTATATGCATGTGAAGTGAGGTCAAAGGGCTAGTGAAACCTACTATACCTTGTTGGACCTTTCTATATCATGTTGATGCTGACTCCAAATTGAACATTTTCTTTGCACTTCACAAGACAACTTAATCCAAAAAAAGAACAAATTAAAATTGAATTGATCACTGACAGCTGCAGAAACTTGAAAAATAAGAATAGCAGGTGGGAATGGGTTGTATACTTACAAAAGTCAACTGATGAGGTTTTGAATCTTCACGAGTGTAAGCCACAAATCCTTAAGAGAACAAAGGCCAATCAAAGATAGTTTCTACAACTTGAAAAGAGAATAGTTAGCTGAGAAAATTGTTGGAGGAATATTAACAAGTTGGGCATGTAACCACCAGCAAAATATAATCAAGTAGAACTGTAGAAGTAATGCAGCACTAAAGGACAAAAATGAAAAGGAAGTGTTTTTACTTGGGTTGGTGCAAGGTTCAAACTCAACATATTGTTTAATAGAAAGCAAAAACTTGTATCAACTATGTACAAGCATAGGTATTGTTGTCTTGTTGACAAATCAATATCAGCACAAATGCCTTCTCTAATTGATACACAGATTCACATCTAAAACAGTGCCTCAACTTTAAATATGAGCATATAGAATACAGTAGTATGTAACATCCCAGAAACAAGAAACCTTTACAATTCGTCAGTAACAGCCTCACAGGAAAATATTGACAGTACAACAAATCTGAATGCAATAATAAATTATAGGTGTTAGAGGAAGATGCCCGCATTGGTTGATTTTTCAGATCTTGTGCCACATAGCACTATTGTTTTTCCATTTTGCATGTCAGATCATTTTCAAAATATATCACATCTTTTACAGATGTCTTGCATGACCTTTTGAAGGGATCTATGAAGTACTGAGAATATACCCTGAAAGGACTTTTGACAGAGGGAATCTGACAGATCTCTGTGGCATACTTTCAAGGTGTACTCCATTAGAACATGGCTGAATTCTCATTCCATCACAACAGTTTATGAGCAGATTGCTCACCATTTCCAAGGAATCTGGATTATAACCACAGGTTAATGCTTGGGTATTCTGAAAAGGTTTGGCACTCTGGCTCAGTGTTGTTTCCAAGTAATCTGGATTCTATCAAAGAGTTGAAGGCTCTGATAATTTAAAAAGACTTGGTGGTATTACCATGTGCATATGACATGCACTCAATGCTCTGATTTTCACAAATGGGATATTCTTGGCCAGACTCACATAATGGGCATAAGAATCTCAAGATACCAAAGCAGTAGAGTTCAACTTTAAGTTGGAATTTATCTCCCAAGCTTTAAACAGTGCACATAGTCATCCCGACAGCCAACAAATATAGTTCCACCAATCATCACAGGGGAGGAAAAGATGTCTCCTTCAAGATCCAACTTGGCGAATTCCTGTATCACATCTTCCCCCGACTGTTTTGATGCTTCATTGTGATCCAAGTTGACTTGAAGCACACGAATACCTCCAGAACTGGTGCATACACAAATGAACCTGTAAAAGTACAGTCAGGCATTGGAGATCATCTACTTTTCTCCTAGACTGATTATTCAATAATTTGTTTCACAAGCAATTAAACTACAGAATAACCTCCGGGGCAGAGTGTGGTCATCACATGACAACAGCAAGCTCTCATCAATGTATGCAGATGCAGTGATGGGATCTTCAACAGAGTGCTTCCAGAGTAATTTCCCATTTTCCTGCCAAAACATTAATTATTGATATCAAAGCCATAACCATAAAAAATGAAAATAGTTTATTGGAAATGTCATTGGAATTGCATTAAGCCCTATCTCTCACTAACATATGAGAGGATCATCTCTAAATCCAATACCTTTCCCTCTCCAAAAAAGGAAAAAAGTTGTTATTTTAGGAATAGTACCAATTAATTTGAGTACAGAAATAATAATAGTTCACCGGGGCTAACAAGTTGTGCTAAGCCATGAAATGCTGTCCATACTCAAGTTCAATTTAGAGTCCAACATATATGAGATGCAACCATACTCAAGCAAAAAAAAAAAAACTAGACACATTTTCAGCAACAATTATTTTTAATTCTATACACAGTGCAAAAAAGTACCTAATGGGAATGAGATATCAGATATTTATGCGGAAATGTAACAACTGAACTTCATATTCAAAAAGGTTGGTTACTCCATGGCTTATGATTCAATCTTCTCTTGAAAGGATAGGAATACTGGGGGTGTATAGGTGATGCACCTAGCCGCCAAGATATATGAGTACAGACAATATATCAAGATCTCATAAAGAATCCCACCCGATAGAGTTCATAATACTTCCACACCCACTTAAACAAAGCTTCATACAGTTAGGGTCTGCTCAGGACACCTTGTGGTCTAACTAAAAAAAAAAAACAAAGCTTCATGACCTAAAAAAACTTGTGAGTATGAGACACTCATCAATTGAAACCAAAAACACATATAACACAGGTCAAAGAAGTTGTTACTCCGTATTAAGTATATCAAGGATAAAACTTCAGGTACGAGTCACATAGCTCAATAAGGAAAGAGCACAACATATGGTGATCAACTTACCAAGTCAAATGAATAGATGATGCCATCTCTTGAACAAATAAGCACCTACCAAGATTTATAAATTTAAAAAAAAAATGTCAAGGTGCAATGCTGCATTAAGAAATTCTACATGCACAGTAGTGAACCTGTCAGTTGAGATATAAATATAATCACCTGGGAGGGCAGTGTATGTGATGTACATGGTCCTGCAAATATTGGACCTCCAGTTCTTCCCTAATTCATCAAAGAAAGGAATTATAAAAATTTAAGGAAGAAAGGGCATCTTATAAATACTACTAAATAAAGAAAAAAAACATTGAATTTGGACATAGAACTTCTACACATAAAAAAGGGTGGAGAAAAGCTGTTAAAAGCTAAATCTGTTATTCAAATGTGGATCATAAAACAACAATGAGCAATGGTACAGGCATTACATATCTAAATATCAAAATTCAGAAGTTCCAATGTAGCCACAGAGAATTCTAAAAGTGGAACAAACCAAAGTTGAGGACCAAAAGTAGAAATGCCACTATAGTCAATGGACAAAGAAATGGAATAAACTCTTAAAAAATGTAAAAGTACCTTCCAAACAACAGATCCGCTAGCATCCAATGCAAGAACACTTCCATCCACCAGGCAACAAATTACTAAAACATCATAATTAAGATAAATGTTAGATGCCATTTTGAAATGCAATTGCAGAAACTCTGTAAAAATGCATGTACTGCAACATCCATAAAATTTACAACTTGATGATGTCAACAAACAATTCTGGCTAGACATTCTCATTACAAACCTTAGAACAAGGTTCATACGACAAATTACCTATTTCATATGAAAAGTTTATGGAAAGTGACCCAAAAACAGGAACTCCCAGCTCTTTTATCCATAGTACACTATATAACTGAGCCTGCACAATAAAATATTACTTAGATACCAGAGTGGGCTAATTGATCAAGTCACTGGCAGACCCAGAAGACAATGAAGTCAATGGCAGCTCCATGTTAGGGAAAAAAAGCTGATCACAGAGGAGTCGCAAAGATAGTATGAAATGATACAACAAAATTGATCTAGTATAATTTAATCTCTAAATTATAAACACTAGTGACCTGATTCATCCTCACGGTGAGCACTGTTAGATCCATGATATGTACTATTGTAAAAGAACTGCTTAAGGTTACAAAAATAATACCTTAATAGATACTGCTGTTACTCGGCCACTTGTTGATGCCACATAAAGTTTTCCTTGCATCTAAAAAGCACAGGAAAAAGATTGTTAGATGCAAATATGCAAAACAGAACATGGCACAATATGTGGTACAAAATTTCACTCAAAAATACGTCAGTTCACAGCCTTGGATCCTTAATTCAGCAAAGACAGTTGACCATGGCAAATGGTAGACAATGCATATAACATACATAGTTATCAAAAACCCACCTCATCAACTGCAGGTGAGCCAAATACACTGCCACCACAAGGAATTTTGAAAATACAGCAATAATTTTTGTAGTCCAGGGCATAGAGGTTCTGGTCATGTGACCCGCACCTGCAGACAGTGATTAAAGAAATACTTCACTAGTGAGATAAGAAGCTCATGTTCTTTAGCAAGATAACAGGAAATAAAACTCAGTGAAAAAATAACATATGAGAACATGAGTATCTACAACCTTTTTAGCAAAATGTCAACACATTTGATTACATAGAAACACAGACTTTTGCTTAAGCATAGCTTTAAAGGCTCTCATACAATGCATTTTGTTGGCAAAGCAAAAGCACAAATTTTGACAAGAAACCTTCCTAGGCTCTCGTAGAGTACATTTTGGGATATAAGTGTCAAGAAAAAATGAATAAGATATTATCTTGTTTGGTTGATTTAAATAGAATTATTGGCACCAATCTCCTTTATTATTACTTATTAGTAGCCTTTACATAAAGGAGATTATATTTAAATACGACATTAATTGGAGGCAAAAAGACAAAAATTCAGAAGGTTAAAGAGGACCATCATATCTCCCATAGTCCATAGATACCAAATGGTCTTGGGAGTCTTTGAGGACTTTTAGGTTTTAAGCTTCAATTTCTTCCACTTAATCACTTTTTTCCTCAGAAACCAGAATAATTTGTATTCTAGATGTTAATCTCTATTTCTCTTCTCAATAAACTCTTGTTTCCTATCACAACAGCATAAAGATGGAGATGAGCTCTTAAAGCTGAAATAAGAGTCAACAAGCAGACCAGAAAACCACCAGCTAGGCTGCTAGGCAATCGAGGCAAACAAGCATATATTTATGCTTTGTTATTACAATTAATGGTTGAAATGCTGAATACATCATAGTAATACTTGTTTCCACATCAAACATATGAAAAAGAAAACCAAGGAAAGAGTAAAGAAGTCCTCTCCTAAAAGCATTCTAGGTTCATTGAATAATAGGCCATTGCATAAAAATATCTCATCATTTCTTGAATATAGCCCAGGCTTGCATTTCAAGAACAATCACAAGTAGGGAATAAATAAAATCACATTTCAGATATAGAACATAAAAAATTCAAAACAGAAACAATCAAAATCTTTTTGTTTATTTCCCTAGGTATGGCTTCCACCCTTCAGACAAGCATAGAGGGATCCTCGTAAAGATGATTATTTCAATTGAGAAATACACAGAACCAACCTCTCCATCAAAGAAGTCTTTCAGAATTAATTGATGGTGTTCCACCTTAAAAGGGTGCCAGGAAAGGATACAGTTGCAGTAAACCACTACTCTGTACAATAACAACAATAGAGGAAGAGAATGAAATCTTACCAGACCAAGTGCCTGGGTTTGTCAACCACTGGCTGTGATTTGACCTTCAATATATCACAAGTCAAGAACCAGAAGAGGATGTAAGAAAATTCAATAGCTAATTTACACAACAATGAAACTAATTTCAAGCAACAAAACAAAGTGAAAAAATAGTGTCAATCCACTATCAGCCAAAATCATTGATCATCCAACTTCACCATAAACAATGAATAATTGTAATTTGTAAAAAAAAAAAAAAAAAAAAACTAATTATGGATATGTTATCATGTACTATAGTCCCAACTATAACTCACAGTCTCAGTCTCATGTTGATTTTTTACATATAGCACACAAATTCTTTGTCTAATACATAATTAGGAAATTAGGAAATATAAGTAGAGCAAATACCATATGAAAATATTAGTAATGACAACTGCTTTAGAAAATTGAAGAATCACACATTCATACCTCTCCACATGTTTGGTAACTCCAATGGGTGCTGCCATTTGAAAAATTCAGAAAATATATATTTCCCTCATAACAGCCAACAACAACCTGGAAAAGGAAGCCTTGATAGTTGATGGAAAGCTGTTGAATGTTACATTAGAACTATGATGAAATTGAGGCACAAATCAAACCTGAGAGAAGTCACCAACAATTGCTGCTGAACATTCAATTCTTCCTTGTAATTCCACCATCCATTGTACAACACCACTATACAATTTACAGCAAAATAATGCTGTCAGGAAACTTTACAACTGGTTTTACCTATTGTCCAAAAAACAATATCATCCTCACCTTTTGGCATCTATGCAAATAAACTTGTGTGAGTGAGACCCTATAAACACATAAACATTACTTTCTTTGTATACAACAAGTGGAGATGCATCAACACAAGACTCCATGTCAACTTTCCAGAATTCTCGTATAGAAATTTTTCTACCACATGGAAATTCCTGCGAGCGCACACTACCGCATATATTCCCCCCACATTCCTCTCCATGTTTCACATAGTTGCATCGGCTAAATGAACAATTGATAAGATCCAAGTTGGAATAGGAATAATCTCTTGCACTAACATAATTAGATTCAATGTACAAGTTTGAATCCATCTTCAAGCGTTTAAAAGAATTTTCATTAAGGGGCATCCTTCTATTATGATGGGGTTCCCTTGAATAAAGAGAAAGAATATTACTGTTGCCTTGCCCTTCGTAGTTCACTCCTTCTGAAGCCCCTGATCTAAGATCATGATTGAATGAAATCTCCTTTCTTAGAAGGGCCATCTGAAGCTTCTTTGGGGTTGAAAAAGTATACAAGTCTTTCATATTAATTCCTAAAGTATATGAGACATATGCAGCAGAGATAGAATTGCCACCCATCTCGAAAAAGTCAGCATTATGGGAGATCTTATCAACCCTTAGACCATCACAAAAAGCCTGCACAAAATCCAAAATGTAAGAAACTGCTTCATTTAATAGAAAACTAATTATGATTGTGAGAATGTCATGTAGAGATACTTACAATATGAACCTTTATTATCATATATAGTGAAATGACTTGGCTTATCCAACAGAAACCAGCCTTAAATAAATGCAAATGTAATTCTAATCACTCAAGTTTTAAGGGAAATAAAATTCAATGGTTGAGAGTCTTGCAACCATGCTTTATATATGCACAATGTGTTGGATATATACTTCATTACAGAACATTTGACAGCGTATAACCATCAATTCTTTTATTAGTACACATAAAATTGGGGGAAAAAAATAAACAGAAGAAAAATCAGAAGATATTGTTAAGTATCTGTATATTTGAAGTTCAGAAACCTTTTCTATAGCTTGAATCAAGTCAATATCTTGAGTTTCATCAACCTCGCTATGGAAACCTGCATTGCATACACAACTATCAGCCAAGAGGTTGTAATCCACTTTTCCACTGGAAGACATGGGAAATGACTCTGTAAAGAAGAAGCGAACAGGAATCATTGCTGGAGGGAGTTTTCTAGCTATCCAATTTGTAATAGATCTCAAAATCTCAACATGTTCATTGTTTTCCTTCATAATCAAATGTGCTTCCAAAAGTGAAGTATCTCTTTTATCATTTCGGAAAATCACAGCAGCATCAGCTACTTCTGGATGTTCCCTCAGAACATTTTCAACCTCCTCCAAAGCAATGCGGTGTCCACTAATCTTTACAGTGCGGTCTTTTCTCCCTAGAAAAATGAAGTTTCCATTCTGAAGTTTTCTGGCAAAATCCCCAGTTCTAAAATATTGTTGAACTCTATGATCAGTGCTCTTGCTGTCATGGTTCTGAGATAACTCTACATAATCTAATGGCAAAACAGAAGGATAACAAAAGTATCCAGCTGAAAGGCAGAGTCCACTAACACATATTTCTCCTTCATTGGGATCATCATCTCCAAGGAGCAGAACATCACAGTTTTGCAAAGGCAAACCAATTGGAACACCACTCAGACTCTCATGCTCCAAGATGAGAGGTAAACTCTCACAATCAAAGTATGTACAATCACCAGAAACCTAAATTTGAAACCATCGGGTTAAGGAATAGCAAATCTTAAACTAAAAATCTAAAATAATCACTGGCAAGGAAGATCTAACAATGAATCCTTGTCCAGTGGGAACATTAACAAAAACCTACCTCTGTACTCCCATATAAATTCAAAATAGCAGTCTGAGGGAGTATCTTCACCAGGATCTTCCACAGGGACAGGTGGAAAGTTTCGCCACTTAACACTAAAACTTTCAAAGAACTTTGAATTCTCCTAAAATATGCACTTTCCAATGCAGGAAGTATTGCCCTCATAAATGATGGAACGGCTACAATCCTGCCAATCAAATACTCCTGCATAGGCATATTGAAAGTGTTCAGTTCATATATTTGTATAATGGGTTGTCTATGATGATTGGGAAACAAGTGAAAAAAATGAGTAAGGTTTCCCATTCATACATTGCTAGGTCAAAAAGAAATTTTTTAAGAATAATTAATTTTGCAGATATACCTGTAAAATATTGACAATATAGAACAAATTTTCTTTCAGCTGATTGAAAGGAGGTATAACCAACGTACAAGTAGCAAGCAGAGCTCCCAGAAATTCCTGCAAATGATCGATAAAGCTTATTGATGTTTTGAAGAGCAACAAATCTTCTAGTTGTAAGGGGTACAATTCTTGCATCCATAAAAAGCGATTCAGAAGACCTGCAAAGTATTAACAGAATACCTAGTACAGTAAAATGGAATGGAAGAGTGCCAACTAACACATGAACCAAAAGAATTTTCACCTGCTTCAGTGCCACATACACCTTTAGGCTCCCCAGTAGACCCAGACGTGTACATCAAGTAACAGAATGATCTCAACCTTTCTCTTTCACAAGGCCAGACTAAATGCGATGAATCACAATCTTTCTTTTGAATGTAATCTTCCATAGATATATGAAATATAGGACAGCTCTCATCATCAATAAGCCAATCTAACTTATCAAGCTGGTGAAAATTACTGTCAACTGAAGACCCACAACCAACAAGAAGGTTGGCTTTTGAAGAAGATAGTACCCATAATATCCTTTCTTTAGGCCAAGATGGATCCAAAGGCATGAAAGCCTCTCCACATCTCAGTACAGAGAGGACCGTAATAATATATTCTATAGAAGGTTCCATATAAACTCCTATCACTCTTGGAGTATATGTCTTCTGAAGTTCATTAAACTGCTGTGCACTCGACTCCAGAGATTCAGAATTCTCAACTTGTACCAAATGATCCCTAAGAACACCATTGCCTGCAATAACTCGTGTAGGTTAAGAATTAGGCAGTATCTGCAATGTAATGTTGGCAACGAATTCTTTTCCAGTCAGACATAAACCAGAGCTTAGAATAAAGGAAATTACAAATTAAAACATAAACAAAGAATACGGAGTGGAGCTAATTCTGTAATGCAACTGAACTAACATATGCTTAATGTTTACGGATTACTTAATACGTTGAACCACTAAAATACTTAATTACATGTTCTACAACTCAACCGTCATTAATCAACTAATGCACGATCACTTGCAGGAGCACGAATACCTGAACGAGGTTTAATAAGGTGAGAATCATTAGCACCGTCGAGAATCCGGCGGAGCCTTGAGCTGAGAGAATCGACCGCGGAGAGAATGTCGGAGAAGGTGAAGCATCTGTCTCCTTCGTAAACAGTAGGGCGAAGCGAAGCCGTTTTCTCGGATATGAACTCATCAAAGTCGATTATGGTTTGCTCACCACTGTCGTCTTTGTGAATGCGGTGGAATTCTCGCGCTAGTCGAGCACCACCGCACGCGTGTATCACTGCAATCCTGTTCGGGTTCCGTGAAGCGCGTCTGTGGAATTCGTGCGATATACAGCAGGCGGCGGCGGAGTGTTCCAGTTCCGTCGTCGTAGAGGCATCGCCGCCGGTCATCTTCGCCGTGAAATGCTGTTTTTAATAGACTAGAGAGGTTGTGTCTAATTGTGTAAGTAAACCGCGCGGCTTCCGGATATTACTTGCTAATTTGCTATTTTAAGGAGATGTTAAAAATAGTTGTACGGATTTGTACTATTACATTTTTAAAAAAGTTAATACAAGTTTTATCTTTGATTTTGCTAATTATTTATAAATAATTTCATCGTATTTTAACGGGAAAATTGCATTTTTCGTCCTTAAGTTATAAGGTAATTGTAGAATTCGTCCATAAGTTATGGTAATACACACTTTTCGTCCCTAAGTTATCATTGGCGTTGCACTTTTCGTCCTTGAGTTATTCAAATTGTAAATTTCGTCCCTAAGTTATATTACATTGCACTTTTCGTCCCTAATTTAAGTGTGCAAACTTCGATAAATTTTCGTTAAAAAATTTTTTATTCGAACTTTTCCGGTTCAACGCTAATTTTTTAACGAAATTTATTGAAAAAGTTCGAATAAAAATTTTTTAAACAAAAATTTACCGAAGTTTGCACACTTAAGTTAGGGACGAAAAGTGCAACGTAATGATAATTTAGGGACAAAATTTGCAATTTGAATAACTCAATGACGAAAAGTGCAACGCCAATGATAACTTAGGGACGAAAAGTGTGTATTACCATAACTTAGGGACGAATTCTACAATTACCCTATAACTTAGAGACGAAAAATGCAATTTTCCCTATTTTAACATTAACTAAAGCTGTAAAGTATTGTGGTGTTTTCGCAAACTATTTTCGCTATAAAATGTATTTTCTAATAAAAATAATTATATTGTGTCTAAATGTGCAAGTAACATGCAATTCCCAATTATTACTTGCAATTTAGTGAGTAGGTTAAGTTAAAAGTAAAATTGTACGATAGAAATCAATTTGACAAATAGTCAAGTAAGGATGGTAAGTTTGTAAATTTATAGCGTGTATTAAATATAATGGGATTTCACAAAATTCTAAAGATATTTTTCTTCTTCTTTTTTTTTTTCATTGTAAAGTTCACTATTTATACATATAAAAATGATGGGTAGCTTGTGGTGTCAATGTGTTCACTTTGCACAAATCTCATTGAGATTGTTTTATTGCCACGTGTTTAGGACTATAGTGGTTTACCTTTAATTTTAGGTTGTGTTTGGAAATTTGGAAAAATAATTTTTTAGAAAATGATTTTTCGGGTTTCTAGTGTTTGGCAATGGAGGAAAAATTATGATCAACATAAATTGATTTTCGGTCAAAGGGAAAACAATCCCATTTTTTTTGAAAAATAACTTCCCCTTTTTTTTGGCGAAAGTCAGCTTTCGATAAACCTATAGAAGCATCTTCAACATAAGCACTTGTTTACGCCACCATGTTTATTGCAGAAGTAGAAGAACATTTGAGATTGCAGAGCTAGCACCTATACTTCCCACCCTTCATAATCACCTCGTCGATAAGAGGTGGTCAGTTCCGCTACCCGAAAGAAATTTTTCGATGAAACTTGCGGTATTGTGCAAACTATATGCGTTTATCAAACCTTAGCTTATTTCACAAATATCACAGTAATACCGCCCATGCATTTGAATGCTGGCCGAATTATTTGTCCCTTCCGGCATAATCTATTCACTGCGCATCATAGGTGGGATATATGGAACAATAACACCACTGACACCATCCCCTTCTTCTTCCTTGAGAGTAGTTGCATCCTGGTTGTAGGGACAATGGTTGTACAATTGCTTCCATCATCATCAACGACAACTTCCCCGATGAGAACAACCACATCATATTGAGAAACCAACTTTTTTTTTTTAACCATTGCTTTTTATTTTTTGTATATAAATAATTTTGATTTTTTAATACAATTATGTTATTTTTTGAAAAATAATCCAAATACACTAAGGTAATTTTATGAAATGCAACAAAACACGAGAAATGAACATGTTTTTCTGAAAAATGGCTTGTTTTTCAAAAAACATTTTCCAGAAGTCATTTTCCAAGTTTCAAACACACCCTTAATGAGTTGGGTTGTGGAGCCGTGGAGGTATTAGACTTAATTTGTGTATAAAATGGATTTGTTGATTTATAACAGGTAACCCTAAATTTAAACTATTTTTTTTTAAAGGTCTCAGCCGGAGATGAATAAATCTAAGGCTCAAACCCACTCCCATCATCCATGTGAGAGTGTTAATCGGAACACCGAGTGCCACTTGACCACAAGGTCTTTGACGGTTGAGAAAATAACTATGAACAGATACTACACTATAACCGAGTCAGTAGAACTAGAAAAAAAAAAAAAAAAAAAAAAAAAAAAAAAAAAAAGAGGTCTCTGAGCACAAAGTCACAAACCATACAAGTGAGTGAAGTGACAAGATATTTTGAGAAATTTGATGTTCTTAACCGAATTGTCAAAAAGTTTCGGGGCACAAAGCTAATTTCCATATTTTTTCAAGCATTTCTATTCTCTTCGGCGCCGGGCCCGCGTCGCTCCTTTCCCTTCTCTCCCGGACTTCATTTCAACAGCCAGCAATCTGTTCAAGCTCCATGGCTTGCTCGTTGAAAGAGTGAAAATCGATACTATACGATTGCAGAACAGGAAAGGAAGCAAGGCATAGACATGTCACATCATCATCACCATCACCCCGGCATTAACAGCAGTAGCAGCGGCAACAACATTCCGGTGAGCGAAGTGTACTGGACTCTGGTTGCCAAGGCCGACAAGAAGTTCTCGAAGATTCGCGATTTGCCGTATTACCATCGCAACAGGTTTTTTCCTCACCTTTTTTTTTTTTTAATTTTTTTTATTACATATCAAACTTTTCAGTTAGGACTGCCAATTTCCTGTTGGTTTATTATAGCTGATGAAAGAACTTCTCAATCGCCATGTATTGAGTTCCAAGTGAGCTGAACAATTTCTGAAATAACGTTCTTCTCTCGAACATTAGACGGCACTGAACTTATAGTTTATCTAGGTATAGTACTATAGTATATTAACACAAGGAACTCAGGAGTTGTAATTACTTAATTTAGAATATATGCTGGATCACTATGATATGAATATGTGCAAGCTCGTATGAAGTTTTTGTGATATCCATTTGGGATTTGATAGAAATAAGCTTTATTAGACATTAACTTTTGTTTGTATTGGAGGAATGGAGGATTAAGGACAATTTTGAATTTATATAAGAATTCTTATCTAAGACAGTCATACTCAAAGTTGAATGGGTATTTTACTAGAAAAAAGTTGATTATTAACTATTTAGTGTGGTTATAATGTTACAATGAGGCGTCAGGCATGTTGATCTATTTTGGATTTTCTAATGATGTTAACAATTTATCATTCAGTTTAGGGATTTTAAACAAAGTATTTGGATTTTATGAACTTTTATTGGCAATTTGCAAAATATATGTGGTTGGTTTGATTTTAGTTGCGAAATGTGCTTAATTCTCATATATACTGTGGATTTCGATTGATAGGTATGATACATACTTCTCCAAAGTTTTCAAGGTTTATACACAGTTGTGGAAGTTCCAACAAGAGAATAGACAGAAACTGGTGGAAGCAGGCCTCAAAAGATGGGAGATAGGGGATATTGCATCTCGGATTGGTCAGCTTTACTTTGGGCAGTATATGAGGACTAGTGAGGCCAGTTATTTATCTGAGTCTTATATATTTTATGAGGCAGTTTTGACTAGGGAGTACTTCAAAGATGGGATGTTCCAGGATGTTAATCTTGCCTGCAAACAATTGAGGCTTATTTCTCGATTTCTTACTGTCTGTTTGGTGTTAAATCGACGAGAGATGGTGTACCAGTTGGTAAATCAGCTCAAAATGTTGCTTGATGAATGCAAGAGGGCATTCCAGGTCTGATTTCCTTGCATGCTCAAATATCGTTTTAGTCTGTAAATTTTAGTCTAAAGGCCAGCTTTATACATTAGTTGGTGATCTGACTGCTAAGTGAATTTTCATGCTAGATGAAATCACTATTTGAAGTGTAGAGTTTAGGAAATGATTATCATATTCTTAGGTAGTTACCAGATTTTGTATTCTCTCCTAATCTTTTCAAGGATGATTTTATAATATTCAGTCAGTTGCCTTACCAAATTTAGGTGGCATGTTCAGATCCAGCAATTACATGCATTTCCAACTTTGAGGTGTCCACAACTGATACACACATTTATACGAGATAATTCATCATTTGGAGTGAAGATTTTGTCAAAAAAGAACTGGTGTATTGAAACTAGAAGTAAAAATTAAGACACTTATGCTTTTCTAGATTTAGTTTTTCATAACAAACAAGTGCAAATCAACTGGATCGCAACCAATGCTAAAATTAATTCATACTATAATGAACTGTAATGATGCTATTCTAGGTATGAGCAATGAATCCAATGATTTATCTGTGTATGGCTATTGAACCATTTCTTCAAGATATTTATGGATTGAAATTTAGGTGGATTAGCTAGCCAAAGTAATCCCTATTTACTTACTGTCCATTTTGCAAAAGAACTAAGTTGATAATTTCTCAGTCTTGATTAATGGCCTCTAAATTGTCCTATTTCCAGGAAACTGATTTTAAAGAATGGAAGGTGGTGATTCAGGAAATAGTTAAATTTCTAAAAGCTGACACAGCTTTTATGAATATCAGACCGTTGAGGTATAGTGTTGCATTGGACCTTCATATAGATTGTCTGCCACATGTCGTTGAAGCAAAGAGAAAGCTGAGGTTAAGAGATGCAATATTGTGCAGTTACCATCCTAATGAGGTCAGTGCAATGAATAAAAATTCTCTTCTTTTGGAAATATCAGCAATAACTTGCCATGCCATTTGCGTGTGTAAATGGGTGATTTGTGACTGTCTTGCAACACCTGTTCAGTGGACAGTGATGATTCCATCTATCTTTTGATTTGTTGCTCAGGTCAAATTCTCAGAACTGACTCTTGACACTTTCAGAATGCTACAATGTCTGGAGTGGGAACCTAGTGGTTCATTTTACCAGACAAGTGAAGCTCCTTCATCTGGGGCTGGATCTAGCACTGGCCAGAATGGAACTCCTGGGCCTAGTTGTGTTAACTACTCACAAGATATAATTGATCCTACTTTGCCTCCTAACCCTCGCAAATCCATTTTATACCGCCCAACCCTTACAAGTTTTATAGCAGTGAGTATTCACCTGTCAATTATCTTCCTCCAAGTAGGTGGCTTCTGTGGCTATTACTGGTTAATTTCCTAAACATGTTGATTGAAGTAATATTTTCTGAAGTTTGGGAAGCTTACTCGGATCTCTCATTCTTTCTTGATTTTGAATTATGATATATTTCTCTTTAGTTATTGAGATCAATGTAGTGACACCTGCTAGTAGACTCTTAGTTTTGGAGGTTTATTAACTATTAAGCTTTTGGAGTATCTACTTGATGGCAGTTGCATGTATTTTCTAGGAAAGATACTCTTCAAACTTTGTTCTGTTTTAACATGAAATTTACATCTGTGGATAGGTTTTGGCAACAACCTGCGAGGAGCTTCCTCCAGATGGTGTACTCTTAATATATCTATCAGCTTCAGGTAGTTGTGGTTGCAAAACATCTTTCTGGTGTCACTAAGTTACTTATTTTAAAATTTGAGGTTGCATACTAGCTACTCATTAATATTCTTGATGAATCAGGAAGCTATCAAAACTATGTTTCATCCCTGTCTCATAGTGGAGCTTCTTTGGGCATTCCAGAAAACATTTTCAGAGGCTTCCAGTCTCAATTCAATGACTCTGAATCTGCATACACATCTCCCCTGAACCCTGAATGTGATAATTCAAATCCTGCTTCTGCCAAAGAGGACCCCTTAAGTCGTCATAGTGGTGGATTGCATATTGGTTCTCGAGGTGGTGGAGGTATACATATCATTCTTTGAAGCCTTAGAATTGGTGATGAAATATACATCTGATAGATGTTATGTATTTGCAAATTTATATTTATAGTAATATTTTAGAAGTAATATTTCCTTTTGACACTATGAAGTTTATCTATCAATTGAAAGTTGAATGGTTCACTGGTTAATATTTTGGAAACTGATACTAGTTTTTTTGAGCCCTAACTAGGTTCCTATAAAGTGCTTTCTCACACTTTAGGACATTTTAATACTGGAGCCTTATACTTTTGTTCTGAGCATTTGTTTACTCAATTCAAACATTACATTGTTTAGCAGTTGTTAGTCTAATTGAAGACTATTGTTGAGAGTCCCACATTGAAACAAAATAAGAGAGAACATATAGGTTTATAAGGCCATGTGTTAGACTAGCTAATTGCTTGGATTCAGTCTTTTAGTGTGGTTTGGCCCATGAAGCATTAGAGACTACTAGATGAGTGACCTTGGCCTAATTTTAGATTATAACAACTATATACAAAGTGAATATTTCAGCACTTCAGTTGCCAGTTCTAATATTAGGTCTGATTTTTTTTTTCTTTGAAATATATATATGGTGATGTACATTCAGTATTCTTTAGATGCATCTTTGAAATACTCCTTCATATTTTATACCTTATCCACATCTGTCTCTTCTCTCTGCCATGTGATATCCCTATACTGAAATAATTAATTAATTAATTAATTATTTTGCTTATATAGGTTTGAGTGATGTTTTCCCCTGTGACTTGCTGCCATTTACAAGAAAGCCACTTTTCCTGGTGATTGACAGCAACATTAGTGGAGATTTCAAGGCAAGACCCTTTTCTGTAATATATATCATGAGTTTGCAATTAAAGACATAAACATGATTAACTAGTTTGGAAGGCGATACATGTTTTGTGTTTCAATTGTTTTCTGAGCTTTCAAACTATGTGAACTATTAGGTTGCTTTTTCCTAATATCATTGTCCTGTTTCTTATTTTACTCTAGCACTTCTAATTGTTTTCCGGTGGATTTAGTTTGATGAAACTATTGAAGCAACTAACCTGAAACAATTTGCATTAAGCAGAGAATATTCTGGTCTGAGTAATATGGTAGTCAACATATTGCTTACAAATTACAAGACATAGTAATAGATGCTACGGAAATAGTTCATTCTTAGTTTATGTTTCCTATTTATCTGGCTTTGTCCCTTACATAATCTAGAAGTACTCTATAATTTGTTTTGGGTTATGTTTCTTATTTATTTGTGGTTCTCCTTTTACATTTGTGTTTTGTGCTATCTGCATCTCTTCATAATATTTCTTTTTTATTCATCTGCTATTAAGATGATGATTTGAGTTTATTACAAGCTTATAGAAAATGATATTATAAAACTAGTAACCTTGCTGTATGATATTTACGAATAAAAATCACTTTCTCGACTTTGTGGATCCACATGGGCACACTGAACCTTTTTTTAAATGCTTTAGAAGCAAAATTGTTGGTCTCTTCTAGTCAGCTTTAAGGAATGAAACATGAACAGGCTTTAAATGGAGCAGAAAAAGGGGAGTCAGTTGCCATGCTCCTATCTCCAACCACTTCATTCCCTCTACCTGCCATGGACTCCTCTCGTCAGCCAAATCAAAGCTCATTCACCATTTTCCTCGCAGCTCCTCTTCAGGCTTTCACTCTCATGCTTGGTTTTACTGGCTCTGATGTTGAAATGGTATGAAGCTAAGAATGCTGCCTGGTCTCATTAGACTGTTGTGATGTTCTTTCTAATGGGAACATGTATTTCAGGATTTGTTCAATAAGGCCGAGAAGCTTCTTTCATCCTCGTTAAATCAGTGGGGTCAATTATTGGCAACATCAGACAATCTTAATGCCGTCTGGGCTCAAATTTTAAGCGACCCACTTCTGAGGCGACTCCTTTTAAGGTACCTTGGTGTTCTTTCCGTTATACCTCAACGCTTTTTCCCTTGTCATATCATTGTGTCAACGAACCAATTCCAAATTGTTATACATAGTAGTGCCAGCCGGCATTTGAGGTTTGAAACTGCAACTACTTTGATGGCCAACACTTCTGCTGTGATTTCTTCATTGGAGCATTAAACTGTAGCTTCGGTTTCCATTAAATGACTTTTTTCCTTATCTTCCTATTGCAGATTTATATTCTGTCGAGCAGTGCTGGCGCTCTATGCTTCTAGTTTCAACAAGACAGAATATCTCCCTGAATGCATACCTCCCCTTCCAGATTCCGTGGACCCCACAAGTCCCACATGTCAATCAACAATTCGGCAACTGGCAAATATATTCGGGGCAGCCAACAAGTTCAGTTTGTCGGAGGACATAATACTCCCTGAAAACAGAAATACGGAGGATTAAAGATTTGAAGTTAATATACTGTCTGCTGTTAATACCACCAGGCAGTTGGGGGGCATGAAGGATTGAAGGAAGCCATGTTAACCTTCAAATGCCTTCTCAGTTTCCTCTCCCTCTTTCTCGGTCTGACTGTTACTGTATTTTGTATGTTAACTTTGGCCTTTTGTCAAGACAGCTGGATATATAAACATAATATCCAAATTGAAGCCTGGGCGGTATACATATTTTTTCTATAGGTCAAAATGCATTTGGATTTTCGACTATATCATCATTGTTATTGTTGTTGTTATTCTGAAAAATGCTAACTATACCCTAGAGTTACTTCAGAGCCTGGCTAACTAAACTCCGCAAGTCATGATGAATACGGAGTATTATTTAGAATTGTCATGAGCTTTAACAATACTTGTTAAATAATGAGTGTAACATGATATAAATTTGGGTGGGAGAAGTCAAGGTTAAAGTCAATGTCGATAGTAGTGTGAACAGCTACATAACGAATGACTCTTCATCTCCGGCCATGGAGACGAATATGTTTAAAAAAAAAAAATTTTAAGAAATAATTTTAAATTATTGTAAAATGTTAGAAACATGTAAATTAGACTAATTGAATGAAATAAATTAATTTAGAAACTCAATTGTAATTTCTTAAAATTCAGTAATTTAATCGTATTATTGTGTGCATTTTAATAGTTTATTTGGCCCTAATTCTAAAAAAAAAAAAAAAAAAAAGGGAGAGAGAGTTGATAATGTCATACAACAAATGACAAAAGACAATATAGGTCAGTGTAAGTCATATGGTTGCGACTCGCCGACTCGTAAGCAGTGGCTAGTGGCTACAAGGGAAGGAGGAGAAGGCTTGAGAGAAGTATTGATATTTTTGTTTTCGCATGGCTCAACTCCATAGCTCTTGGATATCCACTGCATTCTCTGCAGGTTCCCCAATTCAGTTAAGCTTTACTCTTCATGCAAAGAACTTGTGTATATGCACACTTTCTGCCACCTAAATCTGCTCGCCTTACGCCTTTCTCTATGCCTTCACTGTCTTGTGTGTATGGGCAGTTTATGGCAATTTTTTTTTAAATGTTTCTGCAATGAAGACCAAGTGTTTGCTAAAATGCCCAAGTTAAGTATATGCTGTATGGGCATGCTTCCTTTAATTTTACTCTCATTCGATTAGCCCAATAGCAACTGGCGCAGTTTATGACAATCAAACAGTCTTAAAATCCCAGTAGTTTGTAGTAGAAAGAATTATGCATTCGTTGCTCATAGGAGTGTCTTATGCATTCATTTCTTCTGTTATATATTTCTTCTATGCAATGATGTTTGATACCTATACTTCTCTGTTTCAGATATAGGACGTGCCGCATGAATCTTGGATGAGTTATGCTCTTATAAGCTTCTGAAGTTTAAGGCTTCAGCAATTCTATAGCTTAAACCATGTCTGCTACTTCCTTGTTCTCCACCCCACCAATACACCCCCCAAGCAAATCCAGCAAAAGCAGCCTTTCACCCTCACCGGAAAGACTTAAATTCCTCATTGATAAATCCAAAACCATCAAACACCTCCTGCAAATACATGTGTTTCTTATCCGCCATGGCATTGACTGTGACCCCATACTGAATTTCAGGCTTCAGAGGTCCTACTCGTCTCTTGGCCATCTCAAACATTCTGCCGCGCTTTTCAGATCAACCCCAAGTCCAAGTGTCTTTACCTACACGACTGCACAGATGTTTAGCTCACCACGGTTCTCACGATGGGCCATTCAGACCCTTTACCCCACAATCAAAACTAGTTTGATAAAATGCCTCAACAAACCTCAATTGAAACCTAAACATCATTTTCCCTCCATTGGTTTTTATTCTTGCTCTTATGATATCCTCCCAACTGTTGAAAGAGAAACCATGCCAAATAGTTCAAAATTTCATGCCTCCTTTGGGTTTCAGACATTGCCCAGAAAGTTACGTGCTGCGGATATTGAGGGTGTACCATTGGGGATTTTTGTTAAGCAAGGAGCTCAAGGTATTACTAAAGTTGGGAAAAGTAGGAAGAGAGATCTTAAACGGTATTCTGAAATGTTCCGAGATTATACGCAAACGAAGAATTTGAAAGAAGGAAAAGTGCTTCATGGGGAGCTGGTTAGAAATTTAATTGACCCAGATATGCATTTGTATGTTTCCTTGATTAATTTTTATGCAAAATCTGGGGATCTAAGCTCTGCACGCAAAGTGTTTGATCAAATGTCTGAGAGGGATGTTGTATCATGGACATCACTAATCTCGGGATTTCTACCTGAAGGGAATGGTAGTGAGAGTGTTAGATTGTTTTGTGAGATGAAGAGAGAAGGTGTGAAGCCTAATGGATTTACATTGGCGACAGTTTTGAAGGGTTGTTCTTTGTGCTTGAATTTAGAGTTCGGGAAGCAGTTGCATGCTGAGGTAGTAAAATCTGACACCTTTTCTGATGTTTATATTGGTTCTGCGCTTATTGATCTCTATGCTAAATGCCGTCAAATGGAGGATGCAAAAACAATATTTCTTCATATGTCTGAGCAGAATTTAGTATCTTGGAATGCCTTGCTTAACGGGTATGCACAAGAAGGTGAATGGCAAGAGGTCTTAAGATTATTTTGTAGTTTATCTGAGTCAGAATTTAGATTTAGCAATTATACTTTAAGTACTGTTTTAAAGAGTTGTGCTAATGTGGGTAACTTGAGAGTTGGCCAAGTTTTTCATTCTATGGCAATCAAGATTGGAAGTGAACTTGATAATTATATAAGCTCTAGTCTAGTAGATATGTATTCCAAGTTTAGATTGCCTGAGGATTCTATGAAGGTATTTAAGAGAATCAGAAGTCCTGATGTTGTTGCATGGAGTACAATGATTAATGGCCTTGATCAACAGGGACATAAAAAAGAAGCATTTCAGCTGTTTCAACTGATGAGGCATTCAGATGTGAGGCCTAATCAATTCACTCTTGCAAGTGTTGTTAGTGCTGCAGCTGATTTAGGTGATTTACTTTTTTGCAAAAGCATCCATGCTTGTGTTTTCAAGTTTGGGGTTGACTCTGAGAATGTGGTTAGCAACACGCTTATCTCAATGTACATGAACTTTGGATCATTTAATGATGGTTACAAGGTTTTTGTTTCTATGGATTCAAGGGATGTGATTTCTTGGAATGGACTTTTATCTGGATTCTATGACAATGAAACATCTCATGAAGGGCCTAAGATCTTCAGACAGATGCTTATTGAAGGTTTCAAGCCAAATATGTACACATTTATCAGCATTCTAAGGGCTTGTTCCAGTTTGTCAAATGTTAGTCTTGGGAAGCAAGTACATGCTCATGTAGTCAAAGAAAACTTGAGCTGTGATTGTTATGTTGGAACTACTCTTATTGACATGTATTCTAAATGTGGGTGCCTAAATGATGTGGAAGTTATTTTCAATAGGTTGACTCAAAAAGATGTGTTCACATGGACAGTGATGACTGCAGGCTATGCACAGAGTGATCAGGGAGAAAAAGCCTTTGAATGTTTAAGTCAGATGTTAAAGGAAGGTGTCAAGCCAAATGAATTCACTCTTGCGAGTTGTGTGAATGGCGCTTCACGTATGGCAAGCCTTAGTAATGGAAGGCAGTTGCATTGCTTAGCAGTTAAATCTGGGCAATTTAGTGATTTGTTTGTGGCCAGTGCATTAGCTGATATGTATGGTAAATGTGGATGCGTTGCTGATGCTGAAACTCTGTTTGAGGGCATGGATTCTTGTGATACTGTTTTATGGAACACAATGATATGTTCATACTCCCAGCACGGACATGGCAAAAAGGCTCTGCAAGCTTTCAGAATGATGTTGAATGAAGGTACTTTGCCAGATGAGATTACTTTTATTGGTGTCCTTTCTGCATGCAGCCACATGGGCTTAGTTGATGAAGGGAGAAGATATTTTGAGTCAATAAACAACACTTATGGAATCATTCCTTCCATTGAGCACTATGCTTGTATGGTTGATATCCTTGGTCGAGCAGGCAAATTTGATGAGATGAAAAACTTCATTGAACATATGGAGCTTACTCCAAATGCATTAATCTGGGAGACTGTTCTTGGTGCTTGTACGATTCATGGAAACATTGAATTGGCAGAGAAAGCCGCAAAATTTCTATTTGAATTTGAACCTAAAGTGGAGTCAAGTTACATACTGCTGTCCAATATATATGCTGCCAAAGGGATGTGGAATGATGTTGCAAAGTTGAGAGCATTTATGTCTGACCAGGGCATTAAAAAGGAACCTGGTTGTAGCTGGGTTGAGGTCAATGCTCAAATCCACGTCTTTTTGTGTCAGGATGCTTCACATCCAAGATTAAATGATATCCACAAAAAACTGGATGAGCTGTATTTACAACTTAATTCAGCAGGCTATATTCCAAACACGGGTTATTCACTTCGTAATGTAACAGACCAGGAAAAAAGAGCAAACCTCCTACATCATAGTGAAAGGCTGGCTCTAGCTTTTGCACTCTTAAATGACAATACTAACAATACTATAAGAATCTTCAAAAATCTACGGATTTGTGGAGATTGCCATGAATTTATGAAGCTGTTGTCAGGCATAACACATCGAGAAATAGTCATTCGTGATGTTACTCACTTCCACCATTTTTGTGATGGCACATGCTCTTGTAATGATTATTGGTGACTTGATCTTGACCAGTTGACAAATGATTTTCATCATACAATGGACTAAAGTCTATTCCATGAATTGACGTTTCAAGTCTAGTTCATGAACTAAAGAGCGTGTGACTGTTATTCAGAGGGAACTGGCAATCAGGTATTATTCCTTTTGACATTATGAAATTTATCTATCAATTGAAAGTTGAATGGTTCACTGATTGTAAAGAATGGAAGGTGGTGATTCAGGAAATAGTTAAATTTCTAAAAGCTGACACAACTTTCATGAATATCAGACTGTTGAGGTAAGGTGTTGCATTGGACCTTCATATAGATTGTCTGCCACGTGCTATTGAAGCAAAGAGAAAGCTGAGGTTAAGAGATGCAATATTATGCAGTTACCATCCTAATGAGGTCAGTGCAATGAATAAAAATTCTCTTCTTTTGGAAATATCAGCAATAACTTGCCATGCCATTTGCGTGTGTAAATGGGTGATTTGTGACTGTCTTGCAACCCTTGTTCAGTGGACAGTGATGATTCCATCTATCTTTTGATTTGTTGCTCAGGTCAAATTCTCAGAACTGACTCTTGACACTTTCAGAATGCTACAATGTCTGGAGTGGGAACCTAGTGGTTCATTTTACCAGACAAGTGGAGCTCCTTCATCTGGGGCTGGATCTAGCACTGGCCAGAATGGAACTCCTGGGCCTAGTTGTGTTAACTATTCACAAGATATAATTGATCCTACATTGCCTCCTAACCCTCGCAAAGCCATTTTATACTGCCCAACCCTTACAAGTTTTATAGCAGTGAGTATTCACCTGTCAATTATCTTCCTCCAAGTAGGTGGCTTCTGTGGCTATTACTGGCTAATTTCCTAAACATGTTGATTGAAGTAATATTTTCTGAAGTTTGGGAAGCTTACTCAGATCTTTCATTCTTTCTTGATTTTGAATTATGATATATTTCTCTTTAGTTATTGAGATCAATGTAATGTGACACCTGCTAGTAGACTCCTAGTTTTGGAGGTTTAAGCTTTTGGAATATCTACTTGATGGCATTTGCATGTATTGTCTAGGAAAGATACTCTCCAAACTTTGTTCTGTTTTAACATTAAATTTACATCTGTGGATAGGTTTTGGCAACAACCTGCAAGGAGCTTCCTCCAGATGGCGTACTCTTAATATATCTAACAGCTTCAGGTAGTTGTGGTTGCAAAACATCTTTCTGGTGTCACTAAGTTACTTATTTTAAAATTTGAGGTTGCATACTAGCCACTCATTAATATTCTTGATGACACGGGAAGCTGTCAAAACTATGTTTCATCCCTGTCTCATAGTGGAGCTTCTTTGGGCATTGAGCTCATTCACCATTTTGTGGATCCACATGGGCACACTGAGCCTTTTTTTAAATGCTTTAGAAGCAAAATTGTTGGTCTCTTCTAGTCAGCTTTAAGGAATGAAACTTGAACAGGCTTTAAATGTAGCAGAAAAAGGGGAGTCAGTTGCCATGCTCCTATCTCCAACCACTTCATTCCCTCTACCTGCCATGGACTCCTCTCGTCAGCCAAATCAAAGCTCATTCACCATTTTCCTCGCGGCTCCTCTTCAGGCTTTCACTCTCATGCTTGGTTTTACTGGCTCTGATGTTGAAATGGTATGAAGCTAAGAATGCTGCCTGGTCTCATTAGATTGTTGTGATGTTCTTTCTAATGGGAACATGTATTTCAGGATTTGTTCAATGAGGCCGAGAAGCTTCTTTCATCCTCGTCAAATCAGTGGGTTCAATTTGGCAACACCAGACAATCTTAATGCCGTCTGGGCTCAAATTTTAAGCAACCCACTTCTGAGGCGACTCCTTTTAAGGTACCTTGGTGTTCTTTCTGTTATGTATTTAAGTGGTTTCCTTTTTTAAAAGTACCTCAATGCTTTTTCCCTTGCCAGTTGGTGAACTGGTGAAGATATGCTAAACTGCAGAAGGGTTGAATACTGAATAGTTTAAAATAAGTTGATCCTTACTTTCCCTTGCCTTGTCATATCATTGTGTGGACGAACCAATTCCAAATTGTTATACATAGTAGTGCCAGCCGGCATTTGAGGTTTGAAACTGCAACTACTTTGATGGCCAACACTTGTGCTGTGATTTCTTCATTTAAACTGTAGCCTCGGTTTCCATTAAATGACTTTTTTCTTATCTTCCTATTGCAGATTTATATTGTGTCGAGCAGTGCTGGCGCTCTATGCTTCTAGTTTCAACAAGACAGAATATCTCCCTGGCAGAAATATTTGGGGCAGCCAACAAGTTCAGTTTGTCGGAGGACATAATACTCCCTGAAAACAGAAATACGGAGGATTAAAGATTTGAAGTTAATATACTGTCTGCTGTTAATACCACCAGGCAGTTGGGGGGCACGAAGGATTGAAGGAAGCCATGTTAACCTTCTAATGCCTTCTCAGTTTCCTCTCCCTCTTTCTCGGTCGGACTGTTACTGTATTTTGTATGTTAACTTTGGCCTCTTGTCAAGTCGACTGGATACATAAATATAATATCCAAATTGAGGCCTTGCTGTTATACATATTTTTTCTATAGGTCAAAATGCATTTGGAGTTTTTGACAATACCATCATTTGGATTTTAGCTTTTTGACTTAATTAAAAGTCAATAATATGAATGTTTGATTAATTAGCTTTTTGTAATAACTTATTTCTCTAAAATGTTAACATTCAAAAATTGATCACAAATTTTTCGATCAGTTTTGTAAGAAAGTCATTTGACATGTAATCGACTATTAGCTAGTTAATTGCTAATTTATCAAACATTATTATATAATCAGTTGATGCTATTAACTAATCGAATCTAGTAATTCAACCAGTTAATAATTATTTACCAAACACCTCTATAGCAGAATTGTGGGTAGTTTACTATGTGTTGCATCTTTATTTGAGTTGTAATCAAATTTTGGTATATTAAAAAAAAAAAAAAAAAGAAGTCGATAATGTCATACAACAAAATGACAAATGACAAAAGATAATATAGGCACAAGTCATAGGATTGTGACTTGTAAGCAGTGGCTAGAAGGGAAGGAGGAGAAGGCTTGAGAGAAGTCGTATTGATATTTTTGTTTTCGCATGGCTCAACTCCAAAGCTCTGCATTCTCTGCAGGTTCCCAAATTCACTTAAGCTTTACTCTTCATGCAAACAACTTGTATATATGTACACTTTCTGCCACATAAATTTGCCCCCCTTACGCCTTTATGTCTTCATTGTCTTGTGTGTATGGGCAGTTCATGGCATTTTTTTTAATGTTTCTGCAATGAAGACCAAGTGTTTGCTAAAATGCCCAAGTTAAGTATATGCTGTATGGGCGTGCTTCCTTTAATTATGCTCTCATTTGATTAGCGCAATAGCAACTGGTGCAGTTTATGACAATCAAACAGTGATTAAAACCCAGTAGTTTGAAGTAGAAAAGGAGGTTTTATGCATTCGTTGCTCATATGACTGTCTTATGCATTCATTTCCTCTGTTATATATTTCTTGTATGCAATGATGTTTGATACCTATACTTCTCTGTTTCAGATACAGGAGGTGCCGCATGAATCTTGGATGAATTCTCCTCTTATAAGCTTCTGAAGTTTAAGGCTTCAGCAATTCTATAGCTGAAACCATGTCTGCTACTTCCTTGTTCTCCACCCCACCAATACACCCCCCAAGCAAATCCAGCAAAAGCAGCCTTTCACCCTCACCAGAAAGACTTAAATTCCTCATTGATAAATCCAAAACCATCAAACAGCTCCTGCAAATACATGCGTTTCTTATCCGCCATGGCATTGACTGTGACCCCATACTGAATTTCAGGCTTCAGAGGTCCTACTCGTCTCTCGGCCATCTCAAACATTCTTTCACGCTTTTCAGATCAACCCCAAGTCCAAGTGTCTTTACCTACACTTCCATTATCCATAGCCACACCATCAACAATCTCCACGAGCAAGCTTTTCTTTTGTATGTTGAAATGCTAACCCAAGACATTGAGCCCAACCAGTTTACATTCTCTGCCATCCTCAAAGCGTGCCCCTTGAAATCTGGAGTAGCTATCCATGGACAAGCCCTCAAGTTTCAGTGTGACTCAGATACTTATGTTAGGACCTCTCTTGTTGATGTCTATGCAAGAGGTGGTGATCTTGTCTCGGCCCGCAAGCTGTTTGATACAATGCCTGAAAGGAGTCTGGTTTCTTTGACGACAATGATTGCTGGGTATGCAAAGAATGGGGATGTGGACAAGGCAAGGGAGTTATTTGATAGGATGGAAGAGAGGGATGTTGTATGTTGGAACGCTATGATTGATGGCTATACTCAATATGGGAGGCCTAACGAGGCATTGGCTCTCTTTAGACACATGTTATTATCTAATGTAAAACCTAACGAAGTCACTGTGCTTGCAGTTCTTTCTGCTTGTGGTCAATCGGGAGCACTGGAATCTGGCCAGTGGGTTCATACTTATGTGAAAAATAACAGGATTCCAGTTAATTTACGTGTAGGCACAGCGCTGATTGACATGTATAGCAAGTGTGGAAGTTTGGAGGATGCAAGGATGGTGTTTAATCAGATGAATGTTAAGGATGTTGTTGCGTGGAACTCGATGATTGTAGGGTATGCCATGCACGGATTTAGCCAAGAAGCGTTGCAGTTGTTCCGTGAGTTTTGCAGATTGAAACTCCAACCATCTGATATAACCTTTATTGGCATCTTAAATGCTTGTGCCAATGCAGGATTGGTTAATGAAGGATGGGGCTATTTCCATTCAATGAAGGAGTATGGGATTGAACCAAAGATTGAGCATTATGGCTGCATGGTAAATCTTCTCGGCCGAGCTGGACATTTACAAGAGGCATATGAGTTTATTAGAAGTATGAAGATAGACCCTGATCCTGTTTTATGGGGAACATTACTTGGTGCCTGTAGGATTCATAGAGACATCAAACTGGGAGAGAAAATTGTGGAATTCCTTGTAGAATGCAATCTCGCAAATTCTGGAACATATGTTCTGCTCTCCAACATATACGCTGCAGCGGGGGACTGGGATGGGGCTGCAAAGGTGAGGGCAATGATGAAGAAAAGTGGGGTTGAGAAGGAGCCAGGTTGCAGCTCAATCGAGGTGAATAACAAGGTACATGAGTTCCTTGCCGGCGACATGAAACACCCTAAGACCAAAGAGATTTACTCTATGCTAGAGGAAATCAACAGGTGGCTTGAGGCTCATGATTACACTCCACAAACAGACATTGTTTTGCATGACATTGGGGAGTCAGAGAAGCAGAAATCCCTGGCTGTTCACAGTGAAAAACTTGCCATTGCATTTGGACTGATAAGCACTCAGCCTGGAACTACAATCAAGATTGTCAAAAACCTTCGGGTGTGCCAAGACTGTCATGCTGTGTCCAAACTTATCTCCAAGATCACAGGCAGGAAACTCATTGTTAGAGACCGGAATCGCTTCCACCATTTCGAGAATGGTTCGTGTTCTTGCGGTGATTACTGGTAATTTTTATCTATTAAGCATAAAATATATAGTCTTATTAGTCTCACTATCTGCTTAAACGCATTCTTCAATTCTATCTTAAGAAGCTTCTTTGCTAATAATTTGTATAGTTGCTATCATGTTATTACTAGCCAGCCATGACTCAGGAGAGATATTGGTTAATATTTGCAAATTCATGTTCTTGCAGTGATTACTGGTAATTTTTATCTATTGACCATAAAATTTATAGTCTCATTATCAGCTTAAACGCATTTTTCAATTCTATCTTAAGAATCTTCTTTGCTAATAATTTTTGTATAGTTGCTATCATGTTATTACTAGCCAGCCATGACTCAGGAGAGATACCCTTTGGTTAATATTTGCAAATTCCTCTGTATATGATAAAATCGTGATTTGTAGTTTTTTCACAAAGTCATTAATCCCGATATTTTAATCTTGAAAATGATATGATAGGATGTGGAAATACATTAATGTTGTCTCTAAACATCGCTTACCTAGCACAACCAAAATTATTAAAAAAAGAAAACATTCAATCATTAATGTAACAAATAACAGTTGTTGTAATCCCATCCATCAATCTTAATCAATAGATTTTATTTTAATAAAAATGTCACTGAAGTCATTACTATACTACTATAGTAATGCACGAAAAGAAAGCAAACAACTATTATTTGTCCTCCTGTTATTAATACGTACTGTGAACTCAATCATCATTAAAACCTTGGACTTGCTCTATTAGGCAAAATGCATACTGGTTTGGTACTTGCTAAAACCATGCCTCTAATAGGCAATTCCAATTTATTTTTTTCTTTTTTTTTTTAAGTGCATAAAATTTAAAAGTAATATAAAATTATTCAAAGTAAGAAAAGTCATGATATGCTGTAAATCTAGAAAAAGTATTTGATTTATAAATCACGCATATAAAAATAGCGCCTATCATATCAAGAGTTAATTTTAAAAATACTATTGACTTTCTCAAAAATTTTCATTAGTTTTTAATTTGACCTTAACTGGTCTAAGAATTATAAATTTTGTCTCAAATTTAGTTCTCTATTAAGAGATTTATTTTTAAAAAATAGAAATTGAAAGCCATTTTTTAAGGAGAAGAAAGGTGTTAAAGGTAAGATTTTACTTTTTTACCCTCATAACTAACGTTTTGTAAACGAATTTCTTAACAAATGACCAAATTTACAACAAATTTGATAATCTAAACACTAATTATAATTTAATTAAAAGTCAAATTTTAAAATTTGAGCTGTGAATGAATTCAACAATAGAGAATTCCTTCACCGTTAAGAATTCAGACATGATGTAAAGAAAATACATCCAGCGGTAGAATATTGTTCAGGCAAACAGATGAGACAATGGTGGGGCCACGGATTTAAGCATAGATTAGGGAACGTTAATAGCTTTGTTTATGTCCGAAAGACTTGCTCTGATTGGTCGATGGTGACGCTAATTTCGAGATTATCAACGTTATCTGCTCATTGGCTGTTTCAATTAATTAATTAATTATATATTAATATATGCCCCGATGGCGATGGGCGACAAAATTTGCACCAACTCATAAGACTCCATTATCGTTAGTTGGAGCACTTGCTGGGCACCACGAACCATTAAACGTAAGCGTGGACCCGTCGTTGAACGGACAATTGACTTGATAATCATAATATTGTTTATTAACTTTTTCTGTATGGAGAAAACGAAATCAAGAAATTAAAAATAAACAAAAAGTGAAAAAGAACACAAGATTTATGCAATTTAGTAGTGTACCTACGTATACAACAAGAGGTGTCATATTTATATATAACTGCAACGTACGATACATTTACAAAACCACCCTTATACTATACCATGAGGGCTTTGCCCTCGAATCGCTCAGCAAATTGAACTCAACTCCGATGCTAATCCCAAAGACAAGTGATGTTGTTTTGTTGCACTTCGTTATGCCACGCTCTAACACGTCATTTTTCAATAACATTTGAGAAATACACAACGCTCAATTTTAATCGGTCAACTCCTTATAATTTTTTGCCGACCAGAATCACAAGATATATTTTATTCAAAATATACATTTGAATAAAATAGCAATTGAGAGCTTTACCGACAAAAGAAAATTTCTTTGAGGAAGTTTTCCAGGTTCAACTGCTTATATGACGAAACTCAACAGTTTTGGAGAATTTGTACTAATTTTTTTTTTTTTTCAATGGCAGAGTTATCCATCTCAAGTTTGTTGTCATAGATCATAGAAATGGTACTTGTTTCAATCATTTTGTAGTCTGTAATATAAAATATAAATATATAATCGAATTATCATTTTAGCCTTTTGGTTGAATTGAAAAGTATATATCATTCAATTTAATATTATAGTCGAATGGAGACGAAAAGTCACAAGCTAATGTATAGTTTAATAATTAGCTTACACTTTTAATTGAAATCGAACACATCTTTCAATTTTATCATACTATTTTGTGCGATAAACATAATGCACAACAAGAAAAATCAAATTTATATACAAAAAACTTTGTAGATAAATTATTGGAATATGTAAGTACCTAATTAATTGAACAACATATTTTCGTAAGCAAAACACTGAAATTTATATATAGTATTTAATTTGTAAATATTTTACTATTATCTTGCAATGAAGCGTCATAATCTTTTGTATATATATACTTTTTATTAATTATTTTTGAATTGATCAATCTTATCACGAATTAATAAGAAAAAAACACCATGAATGATATGATGTAGATTTAAGAAATGCAGACTCATAGAACATATATATTTTTGAAACATTCCATTGTATTAGCTGGGATTTTTTTTTAAGGTTTGACTTGAATTAATAAAGTAGAATTTAGATAATAATATATCTATTGTACATCAAAAAGCCATCTCTAGGTCTTAGTTTGATCATCATCCAATCCAGGCCAACCACATCTAGCTAGGAGGAATTCTGATCATACCTATTCTAAAGTGTTAATTCGTTGACGATGTCAGGAACATACTTATATAAGTACTTGTATTTCTAAGAGAAAGTTAAGAACTAATTTTAAATTTCTATTTTTTTAAGAAAAATCAATAGATATAATGTAATTTGGAAAAAAGAAGAAGACGGCATTATGATAATTTTTTCCAACTTTAAAAATGTAATTATAATACAATATAGTGCAATATTTAATAGTGCATAGTATATTTGTTGATAAATCATAAAGTTAATCTATCATTTCCAATCATATAATAATGGCATTTTAATAAATAAGAAAATGAAGAATATAGTTGTGATGAAATTTAACTAAAATTAAACACTAATAGTTAATGTATGAGAGTGCCAACCTTTGGTGCAATTAATGAATATAATGGTTAATGAGTAGAGGTTCTCATTGCTATCTTTGGGATGCAATTAGAACGCAACTATTACATCGGAAATAGCTTCACTTCCTCGCGAAAGGCGAAGTTCCCTCGCCTTTTACCTTGATCTAATAGGATAGTGGAGGGATAAATCACGATGATTTATGGTCCATAGTGAGACTATAAGAGGACTAATATTTGGTATCACAAGAAGTCCACCACATTAAGTGTAACTCCTACATTGCAGTATTGCCAAAGATTGATCTTGTGTTTTTGCGTACAATTTATCATTTAAGAATCAACTGAACTACTCGTGCAGAAATAGCTTTACTTGATGTGTCATATTACAGGTAAGCTAATAATGGCTACACAAATTAGCTGTACATGCAACTACTTTCATAATAAGAATTTTACTATATGTTAAGAAGTAAATAGTTGTAGGGATATGATAATTCCTAATCAAGTTGCTCCAGCAGTGAAATTGTTTATTAACTTAGTTTAATCGGTAAGTGTTTTGTGGTCATTTGATTTAGTGATTAAGATTACAAGACGAATTTTATTTAGAGCATGATTTCAAATAATGGTTACAAATTTTATTTTATTTAGTAAATCAAATAAGTAAAAAGAAGAAAATTTCAATGCGTTGCGGGGTTGGGGGAGGTGGACAAATGGGCATAGTAAAAATAAAAAGAGGGGAGCGGGTGAGGGCACGTGGAGGGGACCTCAGCCTGTCTTTTTGCGGTCAATTTAAGGTTTTGACCATTTCTTTTGTTTTTTTTTTTTAAGAATAAATCAAGTGTTTCAAATTAATAATAATAATAATAATAATAATAATAATAATAATAAATAAATAATTAATTAATTAATTAAAGTGAAAGTGACTGCCGCCTCGTGGCCAACAGCTCCAACAACGAAAGCCTTCATTTGACTTTGCACTCCTTCACGTGACATCTCCACTAATTTACCGTTTTATCACCAAATAAATAATTAAGAAAGACGGATATCTGCTAAGATCTTGTGCTCTAGTGACATTCGGTTGCATTTCAATATAAAAGGGGTGAATTTGAGCCTCAATGGAGGCAATAATATTGAATTGATATCAATAATCAATAATAGTATTGGCTCATGGATTGAAAGTTGCATATTTAGTCTTGTCATATAGAGAGTACGTGTTAACGAAAACTACATTAGTTTTTGCGAAAGTTGCATATCTAGTCTTATCAAACAGAAAATGTTAACAGAAAAATACATAAACCCTAATTTGATAGAATCTTTTTAGTCATTTGCATAACTTTTTTTCTTTATAAAAACTTTGCACAACTCTATTTAGAATTGGATTTAGATCGAAGGCAATAAGCTATTTTTTTTTTTTTTTTTTTTGATAAACTGCATGTATTAAACATTTTCATCATATCCAAACGGGATGAAAAATATTACTTTTACGAAAATTGATAGATTAACTTTACACTTTAAATAATTTAAAGATCAATTATACACCTACCACAAATATAATTTAATGATTAAAAATGTCATTTCCCATTAATTGATGATATTATTATTCAAACTTACGTACTTGAAAGTTAAAAAAACAGTACTTCGTAATCGAAAACATGCACAAAAATTTAACCAAAACACAAACTTTCATAGCAATTTATTCTTTCAAGACTATAATAAAAGTTACCACTATACAAGTGTACAAGTATGCAATTCAAATAGCAAACAAAATCTTGTAGAGGGTATGGTATATATATCCTTTTTAAACCCTTCAATATATGTGAATGTATAATTATGTATAAGTGTATAACTAGTATTATAAGTGTACAAGTAATTTTGATGTTGTTGTAGGTTGCGGGTTTAACTCCTTGTGACTGCAATTCTGCATCTCGGATCCAACAATTATCTTATTTATTTATTTTTGGATGACGAGGAAAATCCAATCACTACTTGAGCTATTGCCTGGTGCTTGATAAGGAACCAAGAAGAGTTCAAAGTGGAATCGTCTATCAATTCTAACACATTGAGTTCAAAATCCAACAATTATCTTATTTATTTATTGATTAATGATGAGGAAAATACGCAACCACTATATGAAAAGGTGCACAAGATAAACTTGTCCATGTGTAATAGTCTGCAAATTATACATAAGAGGTAAATCGCACTAGAAAGATTATGTGTGACGAGTTTAACCAATAAAACGTTAACAATAATTGAACTTATGACATTTTGATACTGGAATCATGCTCCATAGTTTACTTTTTAAGTTAGCTAATTAAACTATGTAATATTATTCCTAATGTATTATTTTTTATAAATTAAATAATATACGGAGTAATAGTATTCATTTTCTATTTTATTCCTTGATTATCATAGAACTTATCTATATTCTATCTATGATATGATGAAATGATGAAAGCACATATAATTATCAAGCAATTATCATTATGTCCTGTACCGTTAATTAGTCTTTCCCATGTTAGGTCATTACGACTAATGCAGTATTTTAATGTACACTGACCCTATAGATACTTAACCTCTCTTTGTCGTTTTCTTCCACTCATACCTTAAAATTATTCTTAAAAAACCCCAAACATTAAACAATACCATCTTCATTTCTTAATCACATTGTGCGAACCATATTCTATAATTATTTAACTTTTTTTTTTAGGTTACAAAAAAAATTGCAACAATAATTATTTTTTATGTAAAATCTGCCTTGTGAATCTAGTGGATCACATAAAGTACCACTATAAAGTAAACCAACTTAAATTATCCATAGTTGAACTGTTGTTTTTTGTCATAGTTGAACTTATAACTTTGTGATTATTAAGTCAATAATCTGACTAATTTAGCTGAGATTATTCTGTCTTATTATTTATGCTTTTTGGGTTGGTAAAATAATGGCTGCACCTGTCAACTTCTCTCTCTCTTTCTTTCTCTCTCTATGTTTGCCCTTTCCTTTCTCTCTACTTGATGCCCTACTGGTTTCCATTCGATCTAGGGTTTGGGTTTGAGCTGATCTTCTGCTACAGTTCTTGCTTGATAGTTCTTCTACGATTTCTTTAATGTTTTTATAAAAATAATTTCCCACTAAATATTTTACTGTTTTTTTTTTTTGGGTTGGGAATTTCTTAATCATTTTTAGTTGTTTATTTTTCTTTGTTTTCTGTTCACTACTTTTGGGTGTTGTTAATTGTTGTTGGGAGTGTATATGGCGGGGTTAGACTTAGGTTCTGCGTCCCGTTTTGTTTCTCAGCTTCAAGGGCGGCCGGAGACGGAGGATGAGAGCGGCCGGAACCCTTTTTCCGGCGAGAGTGGGGGCGGCGGAGGGGTGTTGGGTGATGTGGTGGCTCGGCGGCCGAGAGGGCGGCCGGCGGGGTCGAAGAATAAGCCGAAACCGCCGGTGATTATTACGCGGGAAAGTGCGAACGCTCTCCGGGCACATATTTTGGAGGTGAGTAATGGGTGCGATGTTTTCGAGTCGGTTGCGAATTATGCGCGGAAGCGGCAGAGAGGGATTTGTGTTTTGAGCGGGAACGGGACGGTGAACAACGTGACGCTCCGGCAGCCGTCGGCGGCGGGCGCCGTCGTGACGCTGCAGGGGCGGTTCGAGATACTGTCGCTGTCGGGGTCGTTCCTGCCGCCTCCCGCGCCGCCGGGGGCCACCAGCCTGACGATTTACCTCGCCGGGAGCCAAGGGCAAGTGGTGGGTGGGAACGTGGTGGGGCCGTTGATGGCGTCCGGGCCGGTCATCGTCATCGCCGCCTCCTTCACCAACGTGGCGTACGAGCGCCTCCCGCTCGACGACGACGAGGCGGCCGCGGCGGCGCTCCAGATGCAACCGCCGCAGTCCGAACCGTCCGACGGCGGCGGAGCTTTCCCGGACCCCTCTCTAGGGCTTCCTTTCTTCAACCTCCCAAACGGCGGCCAACTTCCCATGGAGAGTCCCGGGGGATGGGCCGGAAATCCAGCATCTCGGGGTCAGTACTAACTAGGTCAGATTACTGCTGCTATTCGAATGTGCACTCTGTCATCATCCAGAATCTATATGTGAAACATGCATGGTTAATTTGTCATCTTCATCATCATAGCTTGTACATTTGTTTACTTAATCTCTTTTGTGATGACCTAATTACAATTTGTCAAAATGATTTTAATTTCCTTTTCCTCTTATCTTTAATCTTCTTATTGAATTTTGGTTGGAGGCATAATGCAACTTATTGTTAAATTACATAGTATTTCTATTCTTTATAAGTAGTCCTACCATTATTTTATATCAACTGGCTAGCTAGCTGCTATCTTGGATATATCATATGTATGTATATGTGTGTGTGTATATATATTATATACATATACAATTACAACTTGTTATTTCTCCTTGGAATCATGCATAACTTGTCTAGCTAGTGAGCTAGGTAGGTGTAATTGAAAATGGAAATGCATTAAAAGAAGTATTACTTTAATTAATTAAGGATAATATAATGAAATTAAATGGCATCAAAAGATAGATCTTATGTGATCTAGCAAGTGGTATAGCACATGTATTATTAAATTAATTAAGAACCCAATATAATCTATGGATGGATTATATTATTGATAAGAAAACCAAATCAAACTCTTGCACCCAATATAATCTATGGATGGATTATTGATAAGAAAACCAAATCAAACTCTTGCTTGATGTCATTTTTGGGTAGTGGGAGGGGGGAGTTTGATTAGTTAAACATTCTAATTTTTATTAAGTCTTAATTAATACCTATCAATTATGGTTGCAATTTTTTGTTGGTTTAAATTATTATTAGTAGAATTTGAAGGGAAAACCATGCACTTACTATCTTATCTTATGCCAACGTATACATATGATACATGCATTCATAAGAATTAAGAAGGAATTGAAGGAAAGTGCACAAGGTGGGTTAGGGTAAGTTATTATGAGCAAGCTAGTTAGGTTGATTTAATTATATATCTCGTTTCAATTATTTATTGTAGAGTCACGAAACAGGGTTCTTATGTATAAATAAAATGATTTACATTTTATGAGAAAGAAAATGATATTGGTTTGGAATACCAGCTTGTGAATATAATGCCTAGCTGACTTACAAATATATATTCAAAATCCCTAGCTACACATATATATTATGTACTAACAATTAACCAATTTTTTTGATTAATGAAAGAAACCAGTCACTAATTAAGAGTATATATATATACTTCAAATCTTAAGTGAACATACACACATATACATATATGACTGTGTGTGTATATACAAATGCATCCTTTTAATTCTATCTTCTTCATTTCTTTCACATTTTGTTTCCTTCCATTATAACATTGCATTGCAGCATTGTAACACATTAACCCCCAACGAATGCATGAAATAACAAACAGTACAGTTTAAAATAAAAGTTGTATATCATATTATATTGTCAATTTATTGAAAAATCCACAGCTGCGCTCGGGCCAGGTGAAACCCACCTTGTAACCCTAACCCGTAAAGGACAGTATGTCAGATTGAAAATACAGACAGCTTTCATAAAGAGTTAAGCTTGAAACTTTATAGTTACCAAACAAATTACTCGACCAACTCGATCAGTTAGAGATGTCCCTAGTTGTTGAAACTCCAGGTGATATGATATGCAACCTAATTAATAAACTTAGATTATATCAAACGTAACATAAAATTAAAGAACAAAACCGGTTATCATAAGTCTATATATATGCATTATACATAATACATATATTGTGCATTCAGGTCAGGTGATCTGATCTCCCAGCAATACTGCTGCATGTTCATTTTATTCAGATCAAAATAATGATATATATATATATATATATATAAACCATAACACAATTAACATGTATGTTAACTAAAACCAACACACACATACATATTTCAGAAACCTAAGATACAAGTAGTATACATTGCCACCCTAATCCCGAGAACCCAACAATACTACCCGGAATTCTGGTGAGAGAACGTAAATAGCGGAATGTGTCACAGATGAGATCGTCCATCCCTGGTGATCAGGGTTGGAGGTAGGCAATAGGATGCAAATCATGATCATTATCATAGGCAGCCAGCTTCTCCTTAGCCTTGTTGGCATGCAGAACCATCCCTGCTTTTGCCTCTTTTGCCAGCCGTATCTTATGAACCACTTTCACTCTCCCTTTCTCTGCCTATTCAATTCCCACATTATTTAATTAATTAATTGCTTTATCATGCATTAATTATTAAATGCTTAATTAAAAATGGATTATTATTATTATTCATATTGCTTATATTATATTACCTTTCCTTCCTCCTTTAACTCTGCATTGGCCTTCCGCATGGCGTGAACGTCATCCATCTTCTCCCTTACGGCCTGCATTTTTGTTCGATTTGATGGATGATGAACTCGATCTGAATTGATTCTTCAATTCTTGATTCACCAACTCAGATATGTATAAATCCTATGTATTTATGTGTCTATCTGTGTCTATATATGCATACAAGTTTTACCTTAAATTTTGTGGGCAAGTTTTACCTTAAATTTTCCGAAAAACCAGATTGCTCGCATTCTCAGGACATTGGTAACTATGAATGACACTTGTAATTATAGTGATTGCGAAATAAAAGTCCCAAAAGTCTTAAACGAGGTTGTCCCACATTGAGCATTTAACCGAAAGAACTAATAGTTATATACGAAGGAACGTAATAGCGGTGTAACTCGACCGTAGGACGGCGTGAGTGGGTTGGGCCTTTCCGTTATGTATTGTCCAGGCCCAGGAAAGTCCCCGGGCCGTTTCTGCAGAGATGCAGGCCCGGAAACGGGTTCACTTCACTGGCTGGGGTCCTATCTCCTTGCGAGATGGGCTAAGACGAGTGTGGAGCCCATGGGCCCTGGCTGGAAGTGCGTTGGCTGATTCAACAGTTATTCACGTGGTCCCTCTGGACTAACTGAACGGGGCTTACGATCCTGCGGTCCTCCCTTTTTCTTTTTTTTTTTCCCCCAAAAACTTTTATATTACAAGAAGGTCCTCCCTTTTTCTTTCTTTTTTTTCCCCAAAAACTTTTATATTACAAGAAAGTTTATAACCACTGAGGAATCGAGGAGGCTAAGTCAAGACAAACCAACTCAATTGTGGCAAGGTTCGTTAACCGAATCAGTCAAACAAAATAGGACGGAGGGAGTATTAATTTATATTACAAGAAAATTCGTAACTACTATTCACTAGATCAAATTAAGAAAAAAAAAAAAAAACTAAGTGAACACCAAACCAACTTGATTGTGATTATTTTTTATAGGCAAATTATTGTGTGCTGATCCATACAAATTGTGTGGATCACAATCTAAAACGATCTCGCTATATCGGATATCTTTGTTCATACTTGTATAACTTTTTGTCGTGTTACTTACGACGTAAGTAATCTATATATACTTTGACCAAGAATATCATTCAATTATTTGAAGGAAAAAAAAAAAAAGAAAAAAAAAAGAGCACGGTATTAAAGTATGCATATGATAGTCAAGACAAGACTCGGCCAAAATGGCAATTAATGTTTTGTGGTCTTCAAATGCGGCAGTTGGCCAATAATCCCAAGTCGTATGGTAAAGGTAATTAAGACATCCTTACACTTTTCTACCCTTTTCGATAAACCAACAAAACCCTCAATTAGTTAACTAATCTAATTTTTAGGGGCAAAAACTTGTGTGAGACCGTCTCACCATGAGACGGGTCGGGCCAATATGCAAATGTAACACTTATATGCACAAATGTCATACTTATATGCTCAAATGTAATATTAATCATGAATAAAATGTTTGTTACTTATTAGAGTAAATTTAATACTTTTAAGGGAAAATACAATACTTTTACATTTCGATTTAAAAGTATTATATTTTTCCTCAAAAGTATTATATTTGCCCTTATAAGTGAGAGGTACTTGTCAACATTACTTATTATGAAAAATGTATTACTTTTTCTCTTATAAGTAACAAAAATTGTATTTTTGATTAGTGTTATTATTTGAGCATATAAGTGTGAGATTTGTACATATAAGTATGACATTTGCATAGTGCTTTGACCCGACCCGACCCGTCTCACGAATAAGGATCCGTGAGACGGTCTCACACAAGTGTGACCCATTTTTAGGATAGAATCTTCCCGTAGCATTAAAATATAAAAAAAAATTGGTTTAGTAATCATAAGATTTTAAGATTAACTATTTATGTTAGCTGTCTATTCTAACATTGCCGTTAGTGAGATTCAATCCCTGATCTTTGCTCCTAAATTTCACCCTTGTGACTAGTTGAGATGCCCATACAGGCAGGTATACAATATCCTTGTTCTTATCAAGGCGAGGGTTGAAGATTTTTGTTGGAATAACAAAAAATGGCATTGTTATTGGTCTCTACTATATATTTTTGAAAGATAAAAATAATCATTTTTGTAAGACTAAAATTATTGCAACTCATGATAATTAATGACTACAATTTGCACTTGTCCTATAAAAGATTAAAAGTGTAATTTCTAATTTTTTATTTACATCAGTTGACTCAGTGGGTAAACCATCAAGATATTGGAGTTTTAATAATTTTAAGTACTTAATTCGATTAGTAAATAGTAATTAGCTTGATTTCTTACCAGTTTAACTAATATTCCGTTGACTTCATTTTTTTTTTTGGGGAGTACTATCAAATCATCATCATCGTGATAGCTATAGCTAACTTCTACTTCAAATATATTTTAACAATTTCCCAAAAAATATGTTTTTCAAAAAAAAAAAAAACTGAAATTATAATATGATTAATGTCAATTTCAGAAGCCAGACTTCACTCTGCAAATAAATAATAAATAAATAGATATAACTAGATGGATAACATCAAACCAACCATTGATTTTGACCGTATATATGCTGATTATATTGTTAAATTCTATCATTTTTTTGTTGAGTGGCAAAGAAAATTGGTAGACATTATTTGAGAATTTGTATTGAGTAAATTTTACTCATATAATAGCTCGCAAATTATATATAAGAGGTAAAACGTATTAACAACATTCTATGTGACGGATTTGATCAATAAAATATTGATGAAAATAGAAACTATTACATTCAAATATGATGATTATGCTTCATTAAATGTATTACTCTTTTCAACAATAAATAAATAAAATTAATGACCCAGGTTTGATTCCCCACATATGACAATTCTCCTTGGGCCAACACTTGTGCCTCTCGGAGCGAGCAAGGATTAGTCACGCGGACCCGAGTTAACATAAGGAAAAAGATCTGGAACACTTTTTAGGTTTACACCTAGCAGTATTAATGTCATAATATATTAATATTATTGCTTCAGATATGGTAGATTGAAAGAGACATTTATGTATAATGGATGCGATGATTACGACATAACAATTATATTATTATTATTATTTTATATTAATTATATAAGCTATTAGATTTAATAAAATTTGAACTCTTAACTTTGTAATGTCACGCATCAGACAATGTATACTTCTTTCCAATGTGATAATCTTACGACCGTTGGCAATCCAAAGTGATCATGGATTCATGGTGGGTTCGGTCCAATGAAATTAGCCACAAGAGTATTTGTTGTGATAGAAGATATTGACCCAACCTCATTTCGAAAAACTCAAATGACTTGGCTCATCTTAAAAGACCATGGTCTAACTCATCCCAGAAGAATCAATCTCTTACGTTTTTCTATAAACATTATTACACATGTACTATCCGAAATTTACTTATGAACAACTATTATGATAAATAGTTTCTTCTTCTTCTTCTTGAATAATGAGGGAAATCCACATCCATTATTCAACAGTGCACACTAGCTAAACCATGTTTTTATATAATAAACACAATTATGTTTAATTTGTTACTATGAATATGTGATGAATTGAAATGTTTAGATACTTAACTTACTTGAACTCAACACACTATCCAATCCCCACAATAATAAGCCCATCTATAAAAAGAATATTTGCTTCATAAAATTAGTTTTTTAACCTATTTACTAAATTTTGTAAAAGAAATTATACTATATAGGATGGTCAACTGTCTATGTAATTAGCAGTTGAATTTTGATGTTTTCTACGCAATGCTTTCATCATGAGCAGATTATATTATAATAAATAATAATTAAGATTTAAGAGACATAACGTACATAGTTTAATACTTTAATTACTTCAACGTTACACCGGCCAACTAAAGTCTTATGCCAATCAAATCAAAGCTCTTATACTCTCCAACTGTCAATCTTTCATTGTGGTTAAACCAACGTTCCAAATTCTATGTTTGGATTGACGAAATATAGTTATATAGGGAATCAAAACAATTTAAATATCTAAATACTCTCCTAAAAATTGTCCCCACAATAACCTCGCTGTGTATTAACAAAAATTAAATTCTTAAATTTTTAATACAAAATTTAACTTTCACACACTCCGCCATCTCTTTTGAAACTTACATAATCTTTGCATTGCTAAAGTTTATATACTAATATTGCATAAATATTTTTCCTTAAATTAACTATAGCTTAATTGTTGATCATTTTAATCAATAAATCATGTCTGCATGCATGCGTATCTATTGAGAACAAAATAGATCAAAAATATTAAATATGTAATTTTGGTATGCAAAATTGTTCTCTGTTTGTTTATTTTCTAAAATGCAAAATCCTTAGCCTTTGATTTTTTGAATCTTCTTTGAATGGTGTATGGTCCGTTTTTACGGTAGGCAATATTGATAGTTGAAACTATGTTACATATAAAATACTTTCTAGCTTTTGTTGCTTTGTCCATTCTTTTCTTTTTTCTAACTTACATTTCTAAGTTGAGATGAAACAACTTTTTAATTGTAAGTGTATATATATATATATATGTATCTGTGTGTAAGTATATATATATATCGTATACTTTTTTATTAATAAAAGTAGCAAAGTTTGACTAGTAACTTTTAATGCAATCCTAAGTCAATGGTATGCATTCCACTTTCTCGACTTTATCTCAAAAATATTAATTGTTGTTTTAACATAGGATGAGATAGGAAATTTCTTTGTGATATAACATTATGGGACAAATTTCATTTTAAATTGGTGCTTCTTAATTAGGCAGAATTGTCATCTCTTGTTTCTAAGGTTGATTTGGTAACTATAATGTTTTAATTTTAACCTTTTGTAGAAGATGTGTTAGACATCCTGAATGAAAGTACAAATTTCCATAAGAGCTAAATTAACTTATATGTGTATATGCTTGATAGAGCAAAAGACACCAATATCACGAATGAAAGCTCTAATTACATGCATAAGTTTTAAATAATGAATCATGAAAATTATATTAAAGCTAATTAAGTATAAAAATGTATTTTTTAAAAATCAATTCTTTCTATAATGTAGGTGTTTTTTAACATTTCTGTCTAAAAAAATTCATACTTTTTCATTTTCTGATAATTACATAGCCAGTAAGACTGTGTTTACTTTAATTCTCCCGTTTTTTGTTTTTTGTTTTTTTTTTTTTAATTTGAGGTTTTAGCAAGAATTTGTTGTTCCCAATCCCAAATAATCCTTGAGATCACAAGGAAAACAAGGATATCTCTTCCAAGTATTCCCATGCATCTTGAAAATCTTGACCGCCCTATCCTTGGTGGAGGAAGCGCCGCCGATGTGCAGCAGCGCCACCAGTTTTTTCACGGCGCCGTACATCAGCATCTCCTCCAGCACCCTCTCCGCCGGGTGGGACCCGCAGATCAGCGCCAGGATTTTCACGCCGATCTTGGTAGCCGCCGTGGAAACGTTCAACATCTTCTTCGACACGGCGGCTATCCCCAGCCCGTGCTCGGCTAACGCGAGCCGCCCGTCGGCGCTCTCGCACAGGAGCTTGAGGAGGTACATGATTCTCTCGCACTTGGAGCCGGCGGCGTCGGGGAGGAGGTCGATGAGCGTGCAGACGCCGCCGGCTTCAGTTGCTTTCAGCCGCGCCCGCTTCGAGCCGTCCAGGATGTCGATCAGGAGCTGCAGAGCCGACGAGCTGGCCTTAGCCGAGGCGTAGTCGTCGGAGATTATTTCCAGGAGGGATTTGAAGAACTCGATGCCTTGTTCCTGAACCATCGCGTTCCATTCATCGGAATCCGCTCGGGAAAGCTTCTGGAACGTGGCTATGGCGCTGTATCGAGCCTCCGCGCTGCCGCGCTGGAGCATCACCGCCATGGATTTTATCAGCTCCGGCGTGAATAACACGCGCTTCGTCAATGCTGAATCGGATTCCTCCATTAATGGCAGCTTGTGCAGAACCCCCACCGCCTCCTCGCACGCTCTGAACGCCACAAAATCCGAACTCTCCACCAAAATTTGTTGCCTGCCATCATTATAAGCAGATAATTAGATAAAACTAACAAATTAGCTAAACAGTTGAATTTGTAATCACAAAATTACTATTTCAACAGTAGAAACAGCCTATTAAACTTAGAAATCAAATTTACCTAGTGTTTCTTAGTTTGAACCAATCAACTATTAGCAACTTAGATATGCTTTAAACTTCTTAATTTGAATCAATCAGTTATAAACAACTTAGAAACCAGATTTACCCAGTGCTTTTTTGTTTGAACCGATCAGTTATGAGCAACTTAGAAATCAAATTTACCCACTTCTTGATTTGAACCAATCAGCTATGAGCAACTTAAGCTAATTTACCATAAATTACTAGTTGCAGACTCTTTGGAATAGTGGTTGCAGGTTTTCTTATAAGTCAAGAAAAGAAAAAGAAAAAGAAAAATTCTTACATTATAGTCACGACAACCTCGACACCTCCGAGGCGTTTGAAATCATCCTTAACATCGTCATCTCCGACCTCAATCACCGTCCTAAGCTTCTTCAAGCAGCTAACCTTAAACGGGGTAGTCTCCACGGCGCTAAGAAGGGACACCAACTCATCACGCTTGGACGACGAGGACGAGGAAGGACTGGATTGTCGCCACGCATGAATAAGCCTCTTGAGCGTGTGATTGGGGGTCATCTCCAACCTCTCAATGCTTTGCATGGTGGCCGGACACGTCTTCTTGTTGTAAGTGTGAAACCAAGTCTCGATGTTCTTGCGCTCGTAGGTGACGCCGGTGGAGATGGTGACCGGATCTTTCATCACCTCCATGGAAATGGGGCACCGGAAATGCAAAGGAAAGTCCATGGAGGATGATGGGTTTTGGGTTTCTTGAAGATTTTTGTTGCGGTTTTCCATGGAGGGGGGTGGGGTTGGGGTAGAGAGAAAAGTGTGTGTGTGTGTATATATATAGGGGTTTTTATTTTTATATGTGTGGTGTTGGGAGTTAAAAGGTGAGTGGTTAGCCGGTTTGGAGCCTAGGAGGGTTGTGGAAGTCTAATAAAAGAAGCAATAAATGAAATATGATGAAAACCTCAAAATAGATGAGTTTTTAAATGGAAAATAGCTGTTTATGCACTGTTCACATCACTCCACAAGGAAGCCAGTTGGAAAAGTCAAATCCCTTTTAATTTACTTTTCCAACAAAACAAAACTTGGGGTTACTACTTGATAGTGAAGCCAATGCTGCTATAGATCAATTCAGAATTGAACTCCTAACCTTTAGAGGGATCGTACCCTAACTATGATACATCTACTTGACCACCTATTTCAGTCATAATCTTATACTTCATATGTTATTTCGACAAACTGTATGTGTGTTTGTACTTATACAAAACGTACTAATGACTATGGTTGGACTCTTCGATTTGCGAAAAAATTCGTAGTTGTTATCCAAAAGTACACTCTGGATGAAGTCTACATTGTGACCATAACTAGCAAACGATCATAATAAGGTAAAATAACTTAATTGTCCAGAGTTAACCGGCTCATACCAAGAAACACTGTAACTACAAGATTCCAAGTTCAATTCCAAGTGAGAGTGTCTTATTGGCCTTCTTAGTTGAGTCCATTAACTTTGAGAAACTTAAATTAATTTACCTCATTGTGATCTTTTATTGGCTAAGATTACAAACTAAGATTTACAAGTAAACATATTCAAATACTCCCATCCGATATCCTCCGATCCACAACTCACAAATGAACCAAACTACTCTATAGGTCACCTGCATTATTGCCATACAGCCCTGAAGAAAATTTCTCTTTATGAATGTATGATCAAATATGGTAATTCCAATACTTCCAACAAAAAAAAGTAAAAAACAAATCACAAGAATGGGATATTCCTATGTCTTTTTCTTTAAAGGTAACTAAGCTACTTCTAAATAACCACAAGAATTGATTATTCCTGTGTTTTTCTTTGTTGTGACGAGTGAAGTATGCAATCAACCACTATCTAATAGTGTGCATTGAGTAGGAGAGGCAAATTGCATTAGAACCTTGTGCAACGAGCTCAACCGATAAAATATTAATAAAAATCGAATTCGTGATCTTCTAGTTCGAGAATCAACCACTTCCCAAGAATGTGCACCGAATAAACCCCGCCTTGTGACCCTAGTCGACAAAGGATTACATTACAAGGTAAACCAACATAGGTTGCTTGTAGTTGATTGGGTCAAATTAAGCTAAAGCCAATAGATTGCTCCTAGCGAAAATTAAACTTGAAATCTTGTAATTATCAAGTTAATAGTTTTACCTGACTAGGTCTTCCTATTTTAATTTTGATATGCCCATTGGAAGTGCCATTGGATTTGGAATTTAATTCTTCTGGGTATATATATAAATAATATGGAGAAAGTAAAAGGTTGATAACAATTAATGAAAAATGTGATCTGATAAAAGCTTGCGGACCGGTCAGGGGGTTGACTTTAAGAGATTAGATCCAAAATTGCGTATGACATGCATGGGTTGCATTATAATTATAATTTTTTTTTTAAGATATTATAATTATAATTATGAACTGAAATTGTGAGACAATAAAATAATACGAAAAATGAACATTTCAACACTTAGAAATGTAGTTGCAGTAGTGTGTATTTGTATATTCAAACCTTTGCTTACATAACACCGGCGACGACTGCGATTCTTTCACACCTTATTTTATCTCTTTTTCTTATATTTCTTGCAGTCTGTTGAGCTGCCTCTCTGACTCTCTCCCACCCGGCCTATTTACTTTTGCCATTATTATTATTATTATTATTATTATTATTATTGAAAAAAAGGAAGTTATGCCATTAATTTTGTCCCAAAAAAAAAAAAACAAATTAAAGATTCCACTAGGCCACTAAGATATACATTCACAATAATATATACCTCAGAATCTTGATGAGTAATAATACTATGCAGTATACACGCATATTTTCGACGGAAAAAACCTTGTCCAGAAAAGGTGAAATCTATGATCCCAAGGGTCTCTACACTCTGTCCCGAGAGGATAGATCTTACGTCATTGCTTGCCTATAATTTACCACTTGAGTACTAATTAAGTTGTTCGTTCAATGAAAAATCTTACATTTAGGTTATTTGTTAATTAGGATTCTCTTGATTTAATAATCAAACAATTAAAATGTATCACGGTATCACGTTATGCAAAAAAAGAAAAAAAAAAAAAGGGTTGTCAATTGGATTTTTTTTATTTTTGAAATTACAGGTATAGTTTTTGAATAGGGTTGGTGTCAAGTTCGTTTGGATGATTATTCGGATATTTGACATTTTTTGTTATACTGTTTTTGACCCAATATATAAAATTATAAATTGAATAATAATATGATTGTGTTTGATTTTTTAGTATTTATTTTGGGTATTAAAAAACATTTATAAGTCGGGATGAGTATGATATATAAGACTTGTAAAGAAGAAAATGGATTATTCCATACTTTTCAGTTTTCAAAAGAATATAATGGATTTGACCCCAAAAAATAAAAAGTTGCAGATTTTGATGATGGGCTACAATATTAGCAAGTGATCAATTATAAATATGTGTTCATATTACAAAGAGGAATATTATCCTTTATTATAATTTTGAATCTAATGGGATTGAACTATTGAAGTTTAGAAACTTGTCACACGAAACCAACGTGCTGCCACCCAAAAAACAAAGAAGAAATCAACAGTAGGTGGCCATGAGGGATCAGAAGATCAACATTGGCTGTTAGAATTAGACTCTCAATCATGGTGGTTGCACAACTACGATATTTGTAGCATATCATATGAAATTATAGATCAGGTCATGAGTTCGATTTTTACAAAAATATATTGATCAAAATTAGTTAGTATAGTCTCGAAATGGGTAATAAAGTAAGTGAACATGATTTTCATACAAAAAAAAATCACAAATACAATATCTGGTAATGTTTAGTTCAGATTTAGTGCAATTTACCTCTCATGTTTAGTATTTAATAATGTCCAACTCAGAGCTCTTTTAAATGATATTTTAAGCGATTGACTTATAAATTATTAGGGAGTAATTGTTTATTAAGCACAAAAAGGTTATATTCTTAGCAAATGGACTGTAATTCTACAGTACTACTTTTTTCTACTTGACCCCGTGAACATAACGCCAGGGGTGGTAATAAATTACGTGTTGATGTTACTATCAAAGGGCAGTGGAATTATGTCAAGGGCAGAAAGAGAGAATTACTGAGTTAATAATCCATTAATAATAAATTAAGATTGATTATGAAATGAAAATTGACTAGAGGATAGCATGATTATCGGCCCAGGTGAAGGCAGATATGAAGGTCAAATAGGGACCATGTGCTTATATTCCTAAGCTATTTATAAAGACTAAAATGTAAAGTATTAATCACATTAAAAATGTCCTGAGCGAGTAGAATATAATTTTCGTGCTTTAAAGATTCACCACAATAGTAATTTTTGTTGAGGTTTTGTGAGGCGGAAGAGAGAGAAAGTGAAGGTATGTCTTCATTGCCTTGCATGAAGGTTTATTGTGGGGCCCACAGTGAATTTTGCGCACTAGCTTTGCCCATCGAACACGGTAGCATTCTCCCCCTTTTCTCCACTTGGCAACAAAAAATCTAACAAAAAAACCTCACTATTGAGGTTCTTCTAATAGCACGAATTCGTTTTTTACAGCATCTCGATAGAGTAGTTTGTGAGCTATTACACAGAAACGGGAGCTATGTAATGTATGCATGTAAAGATAAAGAGTGTTACTCAAGTATTCATTGGAATGGGGTCTAAGGTGTAATGACCAAGCCTTCCTGTACGATATAGATTGAGTAATTTAGCAGCAACTTTATGTACATCATCTTCTGATTCAGAAGGCAAATAAAAAGCTTTCCTCAAATCTGCAAATTCTGCTTTGGTTAGCTGTAACAAGCTTTCTTCATCATCCAGGTTTCCATTGAAAGATGAAATAGCATCAAAGAGAGTTTTCCGAACATTGTTTACGATGAAATCCTGCACAAAATTTGTTAAATTTCATTTCCAGCTATTGAACTAATTGGTGAAAATTTGAAATTTGGCCTAATATGTCATTCATTAGAAGGGACAAAAATGGTTATAGTATATTTTCTCTTTTTAAGAGCAAATTCCTTCTTCTTTTTTTTGGTAAAGAAGAAAACCCACAATCACTATCCGAAGGTGTGCATTTGATAAACACCACCTTATGACCCTAGCCGGCAAAGGACCACAGGGAGGTAAACCAGCCTAAGTTGCTTATAGCTAACCAACTCAAATCAAGAAGGCAAATAGATCGCTCCAACTAGGAGTTGAATTTGGAACCTTGTGGTTATCAAGTCAACAGTTTGACCAACTTGGTTGGCATTGTCCCCAAAGCAATTTCCATTTGACATTTACAAAACAAGTACAAGAAAGATTAGAAGGCTAGGGGATTATACAGTCACCAATATATGCTAAACGATTACGAAGAATAGTATACCTGTGTGCGATCTGTCAAATGTTGCTTTTTCTGTGGTGTTTAATGGGGCTGCCCTAGAATAAAATTGATAGTATACCTGTGTGTGATCTGTCAAATGGTGGCTTTTCTGTGTTTTCTCCAAGTCAAAGCCATCATTAGCTGCTACCATGTCTTTCTCAATGGCACACAATTTCGCCCATTTCTTGTATTCATCACTCCGGTTAAGGATTGCTAGAAAATACTGAGCAAGCTCTATTTCCCCAACCAAGCAGTCTTGGATAGCACCTGGATTGAGAAGGGGAAACCAATCTGAGAAATTGTTGGAAAAGCTTGTTGCTTACATGCATGAATCTCTTACATCGTTTTCATTTCTTAATTTTCTCCCACCAATTAAGTGCATTCTTTTGCTTATGTTTCCCTTCTCTTTTACATTGGTTGTTTGGGACAGTATAATTATGTTCTAGTCATCAATGTAACATTGCGGGTACCTGTCAAAGCTAGCTTGCAGCAGAGCTCAGCATCAGGAATGTCAGGAGGCAAAATACCAGGTGTGTCCAACACATAGATATTAGGATGGCTAGCAATCTGATTTACACATCAAGAAAAACATGCTTGTCAAAGAGCAATATAAATGGCTCCAGCATAACAGAATTCTTCAGGTGGGGCACTTTAAATTCTCGTGCCCATAAGTTGAAGGAAACAAACAAAAACACAAAGTGACTATTTAAAATTAAGAATCCAGACCCATGGTCAGTTTTGGGTTCCTATGAATACTTGAATGCCAAAGGAGAAGAAAAATATGAAATTCCACGAACTTATGTTCAGTTTATTAGAGATATCTTGAAATATGAAATGGATGACTCCTATCAAGACCAAAGAATGGGAAAGATTTTACACCTTTAAGCTGCTAATATCTTTAGTCTCCCCTGGCTGAGGACTTACAGTAGCATGCTTTAGTTTTCCCTTCTCTTCAAATCAATGTAATATATACGTATCAGAATGTCAGAAGCGGTCAACATTTTATAGCAATATATTATTAGGAATTGATTTACCTGCTGCACTAATTCGTCCAACTTGATGCAACGAGTTCGCAAGGGCAGACTTTCCAACGTTAGGAATGCCAACAAGCATTAATGTTATAGTACGACCAGAATGCCCACTATTTATTAGTTCTCTTACTCTGGCTTGAAGAAAATTCAGGAACTGTCAAACATATGGAGAAACATTAATGCCTATTAGTATATAGCGTATTTAGAAATGGCTTCCTCAGGTTTCCCTAGTCCTTACTTACCTCCTTAATGTTATCTTTATTATGGGAATTGACTCCAAAAGCTACATTCCCCTGTTCTTCAAAATAATGCATCCATTTCTATAAAAAAGAAAAGATAAACTGTCTGCAGTCAGCACACATTTATATCCCACAAATAAATCTGGAATGATTGAAATTAGAACATATCAATAGTTTGATGCAAAAGATCCTTTGCAATACTTTAACATGCCCGTATCCAACAAACGAGAACTTGCAGCACTATTCGTATTAGAATCATAAAAAAATCACATACCAAAAAATAAAAGTTCAGTCTGATAAGCAACAATTTTTCTAGAAAATAAAAATCACATTGGGAGAAATACAGAGAGGAGGAATAATAAAATTCATTACCTTCACCTTTGAGCGATGTGCAAGGTCTGTCTTGTTAAGAACTATAATTTGCCTCGCAGAAGATGAACATTTTTTCAGCAGTTTGTATTTTGACGACAAAGGGATCTGAGCAGAGGTAGGAAGTAGATTCCAATATTAAAGAAAGTATAAGCAACTTGTTCTCTTAATAACCTTCCAAGCATGGCATACACCATACTTCTATTTTTCTACATTAACAGAAACACTTTTGAACCATCACTTCCATTACTTATAGCCTCTCCTACTTGCCCCACCATCCAGCCAAGTTGGTCAGGCTGTTGACTTAGTAATCTTACAAGTCCAACTCCCAGCACCGGCCTTCTTGGTTTGAGCCAGTCAGTTACGGACTTATGGATAAACTAGGTTGGTTTACGTCTTTGCGATCCTTTGCCCGCTAGGGTCAGAAGCGGGATTTACCTAGTGTAGTTGCTATGTGTTTCTCTAGTCATTCAAACTTAATTTACTTAGTACCATTGGTGTAAATTTACTGTAAATATATATTTGGAGCATTCTCCTCCACTTAAGAATAATTGAGCTCACAAACTAATATTTCTCAATTAAGCAATTAATTTCATCATCCATCCAACTTGAGTTCAATGCATGAACCACTATACAATATAAATAAACTCTCTAAGCCAAACTGCCCAGAACCCAGATAGTAAAAGACAACTACGAAGCAGCATCACCCAGCAAGTCAGTTCATTTAAGCATTATATCGAACACCTAGCAATACCCATTGAAAAACAAAGCGAATATGGATGGAGCACATACCCTGGCATCTCGGACTTCGAGTACGAAATCGACCAGTGGAATCCGGTCGGCGATGGCATGAGACGCGGCGGCCACGTGAGGAGTGTACCACCAGCTCGAGCCTTTGTTTCTTGCTACTTCCTTGACTGCATTGCCTAACTTTTGAACTAAACTAGGCATTAATGGCTTCATAGCTACTTCCTTAACTACATTGCCTAGCTTTTAAAGGTAGAATTGTGCCGGCGTTCTGTTGCTCCGGGAGCTTTAGAGGTTTCACCGTTTCAGACTCACGTAGTTGTGTTGCGTTTTTTTATTTTTGATAACCACGTTGTGGCTTCACCAAATTATATTCGGGACTATAAGATAAATCAAGTCATTAAATTAAAACATTCGTAACTTGGTTGGCATGAGTGACACTGCCCCCTCGTCTTTTAAAAGAGGTCGAGGGTCCTTCTCTCGTATAAAAAAAGGTTTGCATACCTTGTGGTCTAACAAATAAAATATATACATTTTATGACAAAAATTAAGCCCCAACTCTCTAGTATTGAAAGTAAATTTTAAGTGTGTCTTCCATTAATTAGACTATTGCCTTGGGGTTGTTTTTATTTTTTTGGATCATCTAAAATTGAGATCACACATTGGCACTTTTGGTCCCTCTCGACTATTATTTATTTTTTATATTTGGTCTCCAACTATTTTTTTAATTTCTTTTTACGTTTAGAACACAAATATGCTTTTATTGCCAACCAATCTCCAATAATTGCTTGCCAAAAAATATAAATTTTCTCTCATCTAGATTGCTAAAAAAAAAAATCCTCAATTTAAATCTAAATAAATAATATTATTACTAAACTTTACTTTTGCAAAACCCTATGATGATAGGAAATTTACACATTTTTCGTCAAGTGATTGCCGGAAATTTGGTTAGCAATTAGCATGACCAAAGCCAACACTCTCCATTAGATGTGATAAAATTAATACTTAAGTACCAAATGTGATAACGTGGGGATTTAGTTTAGTGGAAGGGACTCATTTATCCTTAACTAAACGCCAAGGGTCGTAAAAAAAAAATAATACAATTATTAAGCAAGCTTTTGATATGAGAAGATGAAACCATAGTTGCTTCCTCTCCAAATTACAACATATGACAACAACATAGCAGAAACATGAAACTGGCTATATTAGCAAAGCTAACCCTAAACTTGTCCAGGTTAAACTTTGGCATCTGGTGAGTTAGAGAAGGATATTGAAATCAACTTAGACCTGTACTTGTCATCATCACCATTACCATCTCCTACACCCTTCACCCCATTCTGCAAATCCAAACCAGAAGCTGCAGCACCTTCCTTCCCTGCTGGAACTGAGTGAGATATTGAAATCAGTGACTCCCTTGTGGCTTCCTCAGAAACCTCCTTCCCAACTTCCTTGTTATCCATACAAAGGACAATTCCTTGAAACATAACACATCATTTAATTCGGTATCAAAATCATACCCAAACAATATAATAATAACCAAGTCTTAGATATATCTTGTTATCCTACAGGCTACCGGGACAACCCAGCCAAGTTGGTCAGAGCTCTTGACTTAGTAACCACAAAATTTCAAATTTGACTCTTACAGTCAGCCTATGACATTCTTAGTTTGAACTGATCAGTTATAATAACTTAGACAAGTTTGCCTGATTTGCCTCATTGTGATACTTTACCGATTAGGGTCACAAGGGGTTTACCTACTGCACACTCTCGAATACAAACACCACTTAGCAGACTTCCCAACAACAACAACAATGTATGTAATGACAAATGTAGAAAGTTAACGGACAACACAAGCCACATCATGATTGGTTCATGTCTTCCAATGTAAAAATTTGTGTCCAAATCAAGCATTCACACCAATTAAACCCAGGATTTCTCCTCAAATCAATTACAGATTTCCAGATACAGCACACAATAGAGCAAACTAAGAACATTAATATAATGGAGTCCAGGCAATAGAAACCAGCTAGTTTAATTGACATTAGGGCTCACTGGCTCAGTTTCCATTATACTAGATCTGAAACTTACACACAACAAATCTTTAAACTTGAAAAGTGCCCATCAAACTTAAACACCAGATTATGCGTTGCAGAAACTAACGCAGTGAAACCCAAGCGACAATTTTGCTTCACAGAAACTTAAACACAATGAAAACCAACAAAAGGTTTAAGATTACCTTCCAGAAATAAGATTGGAAGAACAAAGAGATTTGGGGAATTAGCGATCGAAATTTGAACGATGTTTAGCGGACTCCGATATAGTAACTAGCTAACGTTGAATGGCCTTTTAGTCTTCTGGGACGCTGGGTTTTATCCATTTCAATAGCTTGGTTCACACAACGCCAACTCCACAACTAGTCATTCACAATATTAAAACACAGTCCGCACGACAACACGTGAAAAATGCATTGCGTCTACCCATTTTTAAGACAGATAAGGTTGTCTAGTTAGTCTGACAGTTGATTTAGTAATCACAATATTTTAATATTAACTTTGTGAAAACTATTTAATGTTTATTTGTTTGGATAGTTTGTGGACTATTATTCATAAACAATAACAAGATTTATCCAAAACAAACAAAATATGGCATCATTAGTCACAATTTTGATTTATTTAGCTCACTCTATCACAACTTACTCATTCATGTAGGCAACTTATATTGTGGACCACAAATAAACATATATTTTGAATTTATAAAATGTACATTATTTGGTAATATAATATACTTTCAATATTCAAATATGTACCTTAAAAAAATGAACCATTAATGTATTACAAATTCCTGTCTCTCTCGTTCTCGCGCCGCCAGATCTGCAACGTAGTGCGTCGTACATGATGTGCAATGCTACTAAACATATAAGAAACAAGAGGTACCTAAGAGCATCCCTAATAGTTGGGTTTTTTCGTGGTTTTTTAGAAGTTTTTGTAAGTGTGATTATGAAAGATAATATGAAAGGAGAAATATATAAAAGAATATAAAGAGGGAAAATATAAAAAGAAAACAAAAAAGCTGCAATTGAGGACAGCCAACAGAGGATGCGTATGGTTTTTGTCAGGTGCCTCTCTCTATTTGTCAGATAATTCACTGTTCCAAAAACCTTCCTTGCACGCCATTTTTTTTCTCTCTTTGCTTCTCTCTCTTCCATGTGGCATGTTACTATTCCAAAAACCCTACAGATCTACTGATATTGATGCTCTACAGAAGAGCGATTGAGTAAGTAAAGTATGTTTTGTGTATTTAACGATTACAAATTTAATTCTTATTAATATTCTCTCGGCTAAACCTATTGCATGGGGTTAGTTTTCATGTGTAGTTTCCAAGTTATTATAAAGAAATGGACTTATCTGCGCACCATTGAATAATAGTTACAAGTTTCATCATCATTTCAAAAAAAAAAAAAAAAATCAACCAAAAGATCACTAATAATTGCTTGTGTGAACTAAAAAAATTCATAATATAAAATCATTATTTGATTTACTGAAAAGTTCACAACCATTATCAAAATGTACTATTCGTGCACAATGAACAAAAGTTATTCCATTTATCAATTGAGTCACCATGATTTACTCTTTTACAATTATGTCGGGTCAGAGTGTGAGGGGCGTCTATAATAAAAAAAATTTACATTTTTGTCACAAGAATAGAGCATGCCTTTAACAAAAATGCACAGATAACTCTTAAACTCTTTAATTACTGCATATTACATTTTAATTCTAAAAGTGTTACACTGCACATTTCTTTAACCAATGAGTCACATTGAGTGACAAGTCATAATATAGAATAAATACGGAGTATAACATTTTGGGGAAGAATATATATGACATCAGGGCTAAATTGGTATCTTTTTCAATAACTTTCGTCCCCATGATTCCATTCATGAAATTGAAAATAGCGATCATGACACGCCATAAAAGCACTGATCATTGATGAATAATGAATGACTTTACTAAAAAATCATATCTAAGGGGAAATAATAAAAATAGATTAATTCCTAAGCTAACTCGGTCCGGTCAAATCACACCCGTAAAGTTACTCTTTTATGAGAAATAATTGATCCCTTATTGTGAAATTAATTTATATTCAAACAGATTTACAAGTAATTTGTTTAAAAATTACTTTTAAGGGATCGTTCGGTCCAAATTATATAAAATAACTAAGATTTTTTTAATACTATTGACTCTGTTACAATGCAGGACCTGAGCTATGAAGCATATTGACTCCACCAAGGCTCAAACCCACAACCTCTCACATGAGAGAGTAATTTGATGCCACTGGATTACAAGATCTTTGGCAGATAACTAAGGTTATATTTGCATGAAAATATAAGATTCTCAAGTTTGATTAAATTAGCAATTTTTCCCAGAAATATAACATAACTTATAACCTCCACATAAAATTTTTAGCTATTACAAGTGAATGTGAGATATCTTCCATTTCTTAGGTATTTTCACATTCTCTTGTCTTATTATTAATTTTGTTATTTTAATTCATATTATAGTTTTAAACCAAAAGCAAAAATTTAACCTTTAGTAATATGATATTTCCTAAGATAATATAATATTTCGTGAACCAAAGGCATGAGAGACTAAGAGCTGGTTAATTTTAGCGTTGTAGATTTGCTGAAGTTACAGTGAACAAAACATCCTCAAAAAGCAACGATCATTGATGAACTTTACCAAAGAAAGAGACTTGCAAATAACGACGGGAATGAGTGCTTAATTTCGTTTAGCAGGCCTGGCAAAGCATAAAGATGCGATCTTTGAGAGTTTGGGGAGTTAAAAACGAAAGGGCAAGGGCGCAAATCTCGTGATGAGCGCAGTGTCTCCACGTCTGGAACAGGAAACAAGGGCGCTGCAAGAAGCAAGAACAGCGGCAGAGTGAAAAAAGCAAGTTGTGTCGGACGCCAAGAAAAAAAACGCCCGTTTTACCTCACCACCTTTCACCCTCTCACGTGCCCCATCACGTGACCTCCCCCGCGGGGCCTGGGTTGTCGCCGCGCGGCCGAGTTGCAGCCTTTCTTGGGTGTACTATGTAGAAAGAAAAGAAGCCCCCTTTTCACTGTCTCACTTCTCACCCAAACTCTCACCTTCTCAATAAAGAATCTTTATTCCCCTCATTGTGACTCTGTGAGGGCGTGTTTTCTGTGTATTTGTGTGTATAGACAGAGATTAAGACATATATATAGAAAGAGAGAGAGAGAGAGAGAGAGGGACTGAGAGAGTAGAAGAAGAAGAAGAAGAAGAAGAGTGGTCTATGTGAAGAAAGAGAAATGGGCTGTTTACAGTCCAAAACTGCCAATGTTCAGTCCCCAGACCAAGAGCCTTCTCACCCTGACTCCAAACCAGATCTTGGTATTGCACTTTCTATTTTTACTTTGTTTGTTTTGGTTCAATAATGGACTAATTGTGGTTTGTGTTAGTCTTTAGCCACTTTGAGTATTCATATGTATAGATGCATGTTGGAATTTGATCTGGGGTTTGCTTCAATAATGGACTAATTGTGCCATTGATTGGTCATGGGTTATGGTCTATGGTGGATTGCATGTTGGAATTTGATCTGGGTTTTGCTTCATTTAATCTCTTCTGTATTCATTTGCCATCTGTTTCTGCTCCTGTGCTTAAATTAATAAGCTTTTTTCACTCTCATTTGTGGTTTTGTACAAAGTTTTAGTCTTTTCTCATTCTATTCTTGGATATCTCTTTGTTTGAACTTTAAAGCCTTGCTAGAAATTAGAATGCTGGTGTTATCACTTCATTATGTGGCTTGTAAATATCTGTCAATATATCTAAACCAAAACAGGTTCCTTTAAGTAGTTGACGTGTCTTGTGTATAATGGCTGTTTTTTCTCATGGTTTTGTTGAATTTGTGATGTGGATGGAGTGGATGACAACCCCGGGGATCAAGACCAAGTGCCTGCATTCACGGAATTTAGTCTGGCTGAACTTCGAACTGCAACGAATGGATTTAGCAGTGAAATGATAGTTTCTGAGAGTGGAGAGAAAGCACCGAATGTGGTGTACAGAGGGAAGCTTCGAAGTAATCAGATTGTTGCTATCAAGCGCTTCTCCAAGCAATCGTGGCCTGACCCCCAACAATTTGTGGTATGGTAGAGCATCTCTTTTACTTTGAAGTTAACTATTATCTGATATTCTGATGTGCCTGATTGTTATCGTTCTCTGTGGACTAGTGTTTTGATCCTTAAATTGCGTTTATGGTGCAGGGAGAAGCTGCTGGAGTTGGCAAGGTTAGGCACAAGAGATTGGTGAATCTAATTGGTTGCTGTGCTGAGGGAGATGAGCGACTACTTGTGGCAGAATACATGCCCAATGATACACTTTCGAAGCATCTTTTTCATTGTAGGGTTTAATCTTTTGCCTCATTGAGATCTAGTGGAACATATGATTCGAATATTCGATTGTAGATATAATTTCCAATTTTCCATTTACCAGTTGGCATGACTTCTAGTCATTTTCTTGTAGGGGATAAACAGCCTTTGCCCTGGGAAATGCGAGTAAGAGTGGCCTGCCATATTGCACAGGCTCTGGACCATTGCAATGCTGAAAACCGAAAAATCTATCACGATTTAAATGCTTACAGAATTCTATTTGATGAGGTATTCTGTATTCATGGATCAATCTTTGGAAGTTTTAAAAAATCATGTCTTGCCCCACAAAGGCGAAATTCCTTCACTCCTAGGGCCCCCACACCCCTTGCCCGACAGGATAGTGGAGGGGTACTAAGCAGCACATTAGGTAGGAGGACCAGTGCCTGGTGCCCACTAGGAGCTCACCACATTGGGTGTAACTCCCACATTGCGGCTGTCAGCGCTTGGTCCTGTGTCCTTGCCCACAATCTACCACTCAGGAACCAACTGAGCTGCCTGTGCGGGCTTAAAAAATCATGCCTTGTTCCTATTTGTGAAATCTCCTGATATGTTTATTGGATTGCACTTACTGATATAAAGTTGTTCTTTCTTTTATCTTTGTATAACATAACATATACTGGCATTAAGTTTGCCTGCAGAAAATCTTGTTGATTCTGTGACATTTTCATGGTTTTGGAATTTATATCTTATTGACAGTTCTTGTTAAAATCAGTCTATTTCTGTAATCTTCCATAATGTTTTCCATTAATATCTCAATTTCCTGACACCCGACTCCTTAGATGTGCTCGGTTCACAATGTAGAGTATGGTTTTGCTTAACTTCAACCTGTATTAACTTATTTTGTTTGATATACTTACAGGATGGTGACCCGCGATTGTCTAGCTTTGGCCTGATGAAAAACAGCAGAGATGGGAAGAGTTATAGCACCAATCTAGCTTATACACCCCCGGAATTTTTGCGCACAGGTAAACTTGAAGTTCTCAACTTGTCTGTGACATTATTGTGTCATATAAAGGATCATTTTAGAAAGGACAAAGGCCCCCGACATAAAAAAGATTCAATTTCTCATGCCCTATGCCATATGAATTAAATCTTGTTTATGTCGGGGACCTTTGTCCTTTCTCAAATGATCCTTTATATGACACAATAATCTCATATAAGTTTGACATAAACAAGATCTAACTGCCCCAAGCTTCCAGAGTTTTTGAAATTATCTTATGATTCATGGATTGTATAATTCTTCTCGGTTCTCACTATTTATTTCTCTGTTTTAGGCAGGGTCATTCCAGAAAGTGTGATATATAGCTATGGAACTGTTCTGTTGGACCTTCTGAGTGGAAAGCATATACCCCCGAGCCATGTACCATACATTCTTTTGCCTTTAATAAACTCAATATTTTCTGTCTTTCATCTTCGGTTAAATCAAGATAATTATTAGCGTTTTTAGTACCTTATACATTATTCAGATGGTCTTGGTTTAAAGGTAACCACTGGGAGTCTGGGATGAGAAAACACTATAGGATTTGGTGGAACTAGAATAATTGAATATAGGTTAACGTATTTGCATTACAGGTACCTGATTGTTTCTTGGACCGATTCACTAATTTCAAGTAATTATTTGTTCAGGCTTTAGATTTGATAAGGGGAAAAAACATATTGTTGCTGATGGATTCGTCCTTGGAAGGGCAATACGCCAATGAAGATGCTGCTGCGTTGGTGGAACTTGCTTCGAAGTGCCTTCAGTATGAAGCTCGGGACCGCCCAAATATCAAGTTCATTCTTACTGCGGTGGAACCCCTTCAAAAGCAGAAAGAGGTAGTATATTCATTGTCATTTCGTGTGATTCTTGATCGGGGACAACTTATATTCGACTGACTGATGAATGGTAAAAAAAAACGCAAATCGGTGTGTGCTTTTGCTTTTGCTGTCTCAGGTTGCATCACATGTTTTAATGGGTCTGACAAAAACCGCCCCTGTTGTGGTTCCCACCATGCTTTCTCCTCTCGGGAAGGCATGTGCGAGGATGGACCTCACGGCTGTGCACGATATCTTGCTCAAAACGGGCTATAAAGATGAGGAAGGTGCAGAAAATGAGGTGAGCTTAGTTTGTGAGCTTAGAAATCAATTTCGATGCCACAAATAAAATTGGTTATGATAGAAGAGCCTCAATCGTTCCTCGGGGTTTTGCATTTTTAATTTTGGAAGCTGGCAAACTTATCTCGTGTATTCTTTTTGTGATGTTGGGAAGCTTTCGTTCCAAGAATGGACACAACAAGTGCAAGATATGCTGAACACGAAGAAATTTGGAGATATCGCTTTTAGGGACAAGGACTTCAAGAGCGCAATTGAGTACTATTCAAAGGTACTTAGTTCATTCCCTTTCCCTATCAGTAAATACAAAACCTCGGTTGAACTGTCCTATATATGTATAGATACTGGTCCTGTTTGGTAAATGGTTGTTAGCTGATTGGGTTGAACTGTCCCATGAATAACTAGCTGTTCATATCGAGTTCATGAGTGGCGTTTGATATAGATAACCCCATTTTGAAATTCCAGTTGGTATCAATGATGTCCATCGCTTCTGGCACTGTTTTTGTGAGGCGGGCGCTCTCTTACTTGATGATAGGCCAGCCAGAGCTCGCGCTCCGGGATGCAATGCAGGCGCAGGTCTGCTTGCCCGAGTGGCCAACCGCATTCTACGTGCAGGCCCTCGCCCTCTCGAAGCTAGGAATGGAGACCGACGCCCAGGACATGCTGAGCGATGGAGCCTCCTTCGAAGCCAAGAAGCTAAACAGTTGGCGTAACTAAGTAATCCCGATTATCCAATCCCTATATCGCTGTTAGATACATATATATATACATTGTTAGCTGTTGATGAGGAAATCTGTAAGATGAGGGTTTGCATTTACAAAAAGTTGCCCTCTGTTGTAGCCATGAGTATAGTTCCATATAGTGTATACAGCATTGTTGTGGCGTTTGGCTAGGCTCTTTCTGAAGCAAATTGGTTTTGGAACTCGGTTAATTATATTCCGGTTTACGCTATATTGTGTTTGGTTAAACTTGTGGTTTCAGCTTATCAGGTGTTTGGTTTTATGGTTATGGATTACAATTTAACAAGGGTTTAATATCATTCGGAATGACAATTGTCGAACAGTTAATTTGGTAATCACAAGGTTTCAAATTTAATCTTTTGTGGGAGCTGACTTGTAATGATGGATAGGATTAGTTGGTAATGTTAATTGGATTTCTAGATGGATTCGGGTACCCACATGTAAATATGTAATGTTTAATGGGAATAGGACGGGTAGGGGTAACATCGTACTGGGTTCGAGTAGTCTTATAGCTGATTGGGTTAGAATTCGGGAATGACTTAAAAGGCATATATTTTACTCATTGACATTCTTACATTTAGCTGATTGGGTTAGAGTTTCGGAATGACTTAATAGGCATATATTTTACTCATTGACATTCCTAAATATTAACGAATATTTTTCAACTCCCAACTTCTCAAATACTTTTTCGATTCCCAACTTTTTAAATGTGCCATACACCTAAAATATGTGTGTCTTATTGAAATCTTATATAAAATATTAAGCTATTGTAAAGATATATTCCTTATTTTGGTTACTTTTCTAGATACTCTTCACCACTCACAATTTTTAAAATATTTTTTTTAAAAAAAGCCATCTTCATTATTGGATGGTCAAATTAATACAATTGTTTGATATAATTTATGCTTAATCAAAGTTAATCTTCATTATGTTTTTGGTCAAATATATGCAACTTAATGCAACATGCTCCAAAATGTCTAAAATCTAGTCTATCCCCAATGAGGTGATCTCATTTGATTTTGTTTGTTCATCTAAATCTGTTAGAAATTTTGCATAGTCCATCACGAGAAAAGTTTTGATACAAATGATTTGGGCACATGACATTGCTTTTCTCCAAAATGTGATTTTGGTTTTATTGGGGTGTGACAAAGATGTATAAAGTATAAGCCTTTTGTCTTGGGTGGTTGGGTTCATGGTTAAAGTGGGTGGGGTTGACCAATAGTTTGTGTGTGAAACAATGTGGACTTTGAGAGGGACTTAAAGTAAAAGATTTGACAATGTTAAATATTGAAACACTACTAAATGTTTAATTTCGATATGTCACGAACATTGGATGTTTGAGTTTCAGTTATGTTTATTATGCACAGAAGTGTATATTCTGGTGTTGAATATGGAAACTAAATTGACTAAATCTATTTTTTCATGGATGTTTATTATGCATAGAAGTGTATATTCTGGTGTTGAATATGGAAACTAAATTGACTAACTCTATTTTTTCATGGATTTAAAGGTAGGTTCATGAGGTATATGATATAATCTGACAAAGTCGACAAAATTAGGTTATAAAAAATAATAATGGTAAAAGTTTTGCATAATAAGAGACACAATGAGAATGGTGGCTGCGGCAAACTCAATAATGGAGTGGGAGGGTACAAATTGAAGAGTGATTCCCACCTCTAAGAAGAAAGCAAATCCAAAGATCATCCAAAAGATTTGGGATTGGAGTGATGTTGACTACCTTTGATTAACGCCATATATTTCATGAAATATGGGTATTGAATTTATAATATTAAAAATTTTAGAATAGTTACTCGTAATTTAACCTATATACGTAGAAAAAAGAAAATGTTATCATTTTGAAAAATCAATTGCAGCCATAATCCCATAATATATGGCAAATTACTATCCACACAGCCCAAAACGATGTTGTTAAATTTTATAAGTTAGAATAATGTACATTATGTGTTAAAATAATAATTTCTGGAGTAAGATAATGTAATTTATCAGTTAGAATAATTTATATTATGCTTTAGAATAATGTAGATTATGACTTATAAAAATGTATATTGTAATGGGTTGCGTGAAAAAAAATTTGTGCGAAACGACATCGTTTTTGAATTGTGGTCCACGCAATTGTGTAGACCACCATACACGCAATAACTGTTGATAATAAATGATAGTCTTGTTTGATATGATTGGTGTTTGACTAAAAATATAATGTATAGGACCACTTGTAGCATTCAAGTGTAACGATTTGACTAACCAACACTATGGCACGTCAATTGGATAGGTCTTTTTTTTTTTTTTTTTTAATAGAATTGGAAAGACATTTTGGTCTCTAAAAAGAAAAAAGAAAAGAAAAATAAAACTGTCCTCATTTAGTGGATGAATTACAATTCTCATATATAAAATTTATGAGTTTGATTTTTGCTAACACTTTCTTGATTGAGCTCATTGCACAAAATCTTTCTATTGTGATTTACATGCTATTATCTCGTGTATATTGTTGAAGCTTCCTTATCCATCTTTTTCCATTAAAAATATTTTCATGAAGTTACTTTTACCCCATATTAATATTTATAAACGTAAATATTTTTTTTTTTATAAAAGGTAATATAATGCTTATCTATTAACAAGAAATTATCCGATAAGGAAAAATGACTCATCATGTGAGTAATTAAATATCATATGAAATTCATGGAAAAGCTAAAGGTAGGTTTAATGAACAATCAAAAAGAAAATCCTCCTCTTCACTGTCGATGTGCTTCTCTTAATGATTCGATGAACTTTTTGATGTCTACAAGATAAAAGGAAAGTTGAATTTCCCCAACCAATCCTTGTCATCATCTTTTGGAAATAGTGATTGTATGACTGTATGTATGCCACAATGTATATATAATTGTGTATTGCTTGTCGGTTCAGTGAATCAACTTCACTATGTGTTTCACAAAATAATAGATCTAAATAAATTATATGCAAATTACTACTGTATATAGTGACTAGTGAGGTGCGCTTCTGTTATTATTTTAAATAGGTGGTCATAGGATTGAATTATAGTAGTGAGATATTGATTTTTTGGATAAATCATTCCTATTGAGAGAATTTTGATAAGTTTTTAGGGTTTTTAATTTACAAATTACGAATGGATGTGAGTTACGTGTTTAACAGGTGGGTGCCTCTCCTGTTGAGTATATTAGGGTGGTTCCTATTGAAAGATTTTTTTTATGAGCATTTTAGAGGTTTTTACAAATCAAGAATGGTGTGACGACTTACATGTTGATCAACAGAGCAGATGCGTGCCTTTCACGTGCCCGCTGATGAGCACATTAGGGTGGTCCCTATTGAAGGAATTTTAATGAGCTTTTTAGGAGTTTTTAGAAATCACGAATAGGTGTGACTTATGTATTCAGCAGGTGCGCATGCGTGCCTCTCACGTGTTTGTGGAGCACATTAGAGTGATTGTCAAATTGCTACCAGCTAATTTTTTTCCTTTTTCCCTTTTTTTTCCTTAATTCCAAAACGCGTACAGAAAATTCCAAAAATAAAACCCCATTATCACTAATCTTGCTCTTATTTGGTGGATTTAAAAGGACTTTCCAAGCCACTTGGGACCTTGGAGTCTTGGACTGTCTACCCAACCTGAAAAAGACAAGCTGCCATTAGACCTAAGTTGTTGTACATGGTTGAAAACAAAAATGTTTATATGTTAAAGTTTGAATATTTTTAGCATTCTTTGATAGTTGATGAACAATGAAGTGCTTGCCAGCTATATATGTTTTGATAAGCACTCTAAGAAAAATGAAAGATATTTGCTTGTGCTTATTATTATTTTTTAAATTATTTTTTGGGTGTTGTGCATGGTGATGTTTTGGTTACTTTATAGGGAAAAGTGTCAAATTGACCCCCTAAGTGGAGTGGATAGTGCAATTAGGCCCCTTAACTGAAAAAAGCTCCATTCAAGCCCCCTAAACCAGCAAAAAAGTGCAATTGAGTCTTAAATGACTTGTTTATCAGGTTACTACTCCTTGGACTGAAATTAAGTGAGAAACTTTGTAATTTGTATCACATTTGGTCATAATGTCAAATTAATTTGTATTCTATAAATAATTTTAATAATTTTTAATTTCTTTTTAAACAAAAAAAAACCAAAAACAAAAAAAAAAAAAAAACAAAACAAAACAAAAGTCGGCAATCCCAACTGGGGACTGCCGACTTTTTTTTTTTTCTTTTTTTTTTTCAAAAATGTTATTTAAATAATGATTTTTATATTATGAAAAAAGTTTTGTAAAATTATTTTAAATAATTTAAAAATAATTTTTTTTAATTATTTTTTTTTTAAAAAAAAAACAAAAAATAGAAATTTACATTTTTCGTCTCTAAAGGAGAGCGCAAAAGAACGAAAAATGCAATGCCAACATATTCGTTCGTGAATTATACTAAAATTGTAAATTTCGTCTCTAATGTTTTATTAATAAAGGCACAAAAAGTGCAACATCAATTATAACTTAGGAACGAAAAATGCGTATGACCAACACTTGGGGACGAATTCTACAAATTAATTTGACAGTATGACCAAATTATTAAACGGTCGGTGGCTGTTTTTAAATTTTTTATTTATAATAAATAATAATTTTAATAAATAAAAATAATTTTTTTGAACTGAAATAAATAAAAAATATTTGTTTCGAAAAATATAACAAAAAATGAAAAGTGTCAAATTAGCCCCCTAAACTGGGTGGATAGTGCAATTTGGCCCCTTAACTGAATTTGACCTGATAAACAAGTCATTTAGGACTCAATTGTACTTTTTTGCCGGTTTAGGGGGCTTGAATGGAGCTTTTTTCAGTTAGGGGGCCTAATTGCACTATCCATCCGACTTAGGGGGCCTAATTGCACTATCCATCCGACTTAGGGGGCCAATTTGACACTTTTCTCTACTTTATATTTTAATTTGTTTAGATTGGTCATATTTTAAATGAATTATTTTTTTAAGCACTCCATCCCCTTCTTGTGAAAAATAAGATTAGTTATCAAACACTTTGTATTGGGTTATTGGTCAAGATATGCTGTCATTTTTACTACTACCATAATTAAGAAACCTATCAACAAATGGTGAAAATATTCAAGTTAATTTGTTCCACCAAGATTGGTTAGGTTTGCTTCACCGAGTTAATTTGCTTCGAGTCCATTTATAATATATCCATCACGTACTATTCGTTCGGGAACTTGTAGGAACCATCCAGGAAGAAAACTCCAGAAACCTCCATTGCATCCAGCTAATAGAGCCAACAAAACAGTGCATAAATCTTGAATATTTTCAGCATTAGTTGATAGGTGATGGCAAGTATATATAGTAGGAATTGCCAGCTATCTGATGACGATAAGCCCTCCCAGAAAAAGAAATTTGGCTGCGCTGAAAGGCTTACCAACTTTTACCATATTATTCATTTACACTTGCACGCGTACGTGTGTGTGCTGAAAGGCGGCAGCTACAACTGGTATGTGGAAAACAGCCATAGCCGTGCATGAATTGAGCTTACTTGAATGAGCTATTATATTGCTCTCCTTCTTCACTTTCCACTGTCCACTTTCCACTTTGGATGCCATGTAGTTGGAACAACTAATGCTGTGTTTGGAAAGTAGGAAAATGACTTCTGAAAAATGAGTCATCTTCCGGAAAACAGTTTCATTTCCAGTGTTTGGTTGCATCCTGGAAAGTAAACATCTGTCTTTTGTGTGTTTGGTTCATTTTCTGGAAAATGTAGTAAACGGGCAATTTTAACCCTTCATTTGACCTTAATTTAACCAAAATTTGACAAAAGGACCAACATTGGAAAGAATTTGAAAGTCAATGGACCTAAATTGTCCAAATTAAAAGTCGGGGACTAATTTTGAAAAATCAACATAGTCGGAGGACCATTGCTGGAATTAACTCTTTTAATGGATGACAAACATGATGTTCTAATATGGATACATGTTCTTGTTTGGAATAGTTAGCTTGGTACGGTGTTGTCTAGGTGCATCCCCTCCGGCCATGGTCCCATAAAAGAAAAGAAGAAAAATTTCTTGGTGTCTCTATTATGCATGTAACGTTTTTTTGCCTTTTCTTCAATTCATGCATGTTATTATGCAAAGATATGAATTGAAGTATACCTACAATCAATAATTTTATTGATAATGAAACTTAAATACCATTCTCCCCAATATTAAGCTACAAACAACACATGTAATGTTAGAGGGCAAGCTATATAACTATCTAAATATCTATTATTGATAGATTTTTTTAAAAATCTATATTACGGAGTACAATTGTATTGAGTGGACTTTGAATATGAGACCTCTAGTAGAACAATTTAAATTTCATTGGACCATATAAGTTTTTAATATTATTATTGATACATTAATATGTGTATTAAAGACTCCTAATTCTTTTTTCCCTATATACATATATATAGATAAATAATCAAACTGCAGAAATGCACACAAGCTAGAATGAGTGTCTAGTGTGTATATTCATGCCCACCTGAGAGCCACAATCCACAGAGATGCCATGAGCTTATCTCGAGTCAAGTAATGCATCTCGTGTTATTTAAGCAACCAATTAGGTTTCTTCAAGCTTAACTAGCTTATAAGTTAAACACCTTTTAGTTTATTTTTTAATGTTTTGTAAACTAAAACCGTGATCAATTCAAATTGGACCAAACCAAAAATTGATTAATCCAAATTGATAGGATTGATTTTACATTTGGGTATGGACCTATAGTTCTCTGCAATTAATCCTAATAAGTTCTATAGTTAATTTGACAATTAAGAACAAAATTCAATTTCAATGGAGCACACCTCATTTTACCGTATTCAATTAAATTGATTAGACTTGTTGGCATAGTTGCACTTTAATTTGATGCAAATAATTAATTAGCAGTTGCGTGCGTAGCTAGGTTAAAGGGCTTGCATTTATAATGCATGAAAACTTGCATGAGAACAAGAAACCATGAATTTAATGCCAACTTGTGCATGCCATAAATTAAAATCAAAGCAATTTCTTTCCGTCTCTATACTACAATACTACATTATATGGATTATGGAGTAATCAATATCTTTTTTTTTTTTTCTTTTGAAAGGAGTAATCAATATCTTCTTACTCATATCCGTTGCACAGAATTTTTCTAATTTGATTTATATCTTCTATGTAGTTTGAGGTCATTAAAGTTTGATTAATTATTGTTGTAGCATTGGAATTGCATAATTTATTCTTTAACTTTAAAAGGGTCTGAATTGCTTCCCTTTTTTTCCCCTCCCGACACCACTGTGAGACTAATATGGATTCAGCCGAACACCCTTTACTAGTATTGTACCTCCAACTTTGCAATTGCATATCACTTTTTTTTAAAAAAAATCAAATGTACAATTAAATAGCCCTAAAATGGGTGATCGAGTAGGTGAAACATGATTCTCGTACCAAAAGGTCAAGAGTAAGGTTCTTGCCAATACTCTCTCAGTCGAACCTGTCGCACATAATTTTTCTAGATTTATTTATAAGGTAAAAATTAAGCGGGATTTATGTTTCCTCGAGTATAGGGTGATTTGCAGGTGATAAAAAAAAAGTTGACTAATTAAGGTTTCTAAATTAATTTGATAGTCCTTCATGACATATTAGATATTAAATTTGGTTTGGCTCTAAATAAGCATCCATATTGGATTAAAATTTTAGTTTAAAGTTATATTAGGTCCTTCCACATTAATAATTAGATTTTTTACTTTTGATCCTCAACTTTGATTTGTTTCACTTATAGTTCTTGATTTTAAACAATATTTCACTTTTTAGTCTAAAATATCTTTAAATATAATAAAGTAAAATTTGGTGAAATTTTACAAAGTGGGGATATTTTTGGTTAAAAGTGAAATATTTGAAATTTTAAGGTTAAAAGTAAAACAAATCAAAGCTGGCCATATGATGTGAAGATATTATTACAATTAAGTGATCATGAATGAAGTAAAGTCATGTCATTTGTACTTGAAATTTAAGGATCTTCATGGACCAACATCAATATATAATTAAGGGATCATGAATAATGTATATGATAAAGTTATAAGTGGAGCCAATAGTCCAATTGAATTTCTAGCTTTAAAAAAATTCAATACCAATGTCTTAAATTGATTTTTTAAAAATGTGATTTTGTCATCATAATGTCACATATTAACAAATTAGTGGGTTCAATTACATTATTTTTATTGATTTAAGGGGTGCTGAAGTAACTTTAATTTTCTCAATGAGGACATTCAATTACACCTTTCGCTCCATTTAAAAGTTTACTTGTAACTCTTTTCCATTTTAAAATTTTTACATATGAATCATTAAATATTTTCATGGACCAACATCACTATTATAATTAAAGGATCATAAAATGTCCCCTTGTAATTATATTTAGGATTATAATCATAATAAAGTTTTTAACTGGTACAACATTTGATTAGACCTTAATTAATTAATTAATAAGAATTGGATTAACCATAGTAACCTAATAAATATTCAGTTACCTATATTGATGGGATATTGGTATAAGATTTTTCGAATCCTCCCGCTACTTAGTTAACGACTCATACTTTTCCTCAAAAGAAAAAAAAAAAGTTAACGACTCATACAACATTTAGAGCATCGACTATATTTTCATTGGACCAAAATCACTATTATAATTAAAGGATCTGGATCATAAATAAAAGATACTCCAACCCTATTTTTTTTTTATTTTTTTAATCCTTGAATATGTTCATTCAATTCACCAATTGCAACACTAGCTAGCTAGTAGGCAAGCTAGGCAACCTAGCTAATCTACAAAGGGTTGTTCCAAGTTGCTTGGATTAGTACTTGATGACCACCATGCCCAACCTATCTAAACCACAAAGTTCTATTTCAAGTTGCATGGTTTAACTTAGGAACAAAACCACACCTAACCTAGCTAATTAGTAGCTAGGCTACAAGATGGTGTTGCAACTTGCTTGGTTAAGGATCATCTAAATGAGTGTTACTAGGGGAGGATTATTTATCCAATTTTTGTGGTTTAAAACATTTTGATCAATATATAAATTAAAATAAGGATTTATCTTTGTTTATTAAAAAGTACTCCATATTAAATGAGGTATTTTAGTTATTATGTATAGATGATATTTAGTCATGGTTTGATGTATTTAGTTAAGCATTATTTACACTTTTGGTTTCACGACTGTTAGGTTATTTTCATATTTTGGTCTTTAAGTATTAATTATTTCGTCTATATTTAATTGGTGCATAATTTTTATTTTCTGCTACATTATTTGATTCGTTCAATCAAATCTTCAATAGAAAATAATTAAAAATTGTCATATTTTCAATTCAAACCATACATTTTCTCCCCAAAGCTCTGAGGTGTATGTTCAATCTGATATGACTTGAACTCGAAATATGCATGGTACATTGGAATAGTATTGTTTATACCCAAAAAAAAAAAAAAAAAAAAAGATTAGAAAGACTAAATAATTATTTAGTAATAAATTAAAATGGAAAATTGTGTACCATATGTGGTAAAATTAATTAGGAGGACCCAACATGAACCCTAAAATAAAATCTAAATTTGGTGGAAAATAGATGAAGGAAACAAATAATTTTTATGTGGCCATCGTAAAGATAAAAATTATAGACCTTTTAGGGTTGTACAGTGTTAAATCAAATTTCATGGTAGCTAGCTTTTAATTTGTGTTTTTGTACATTATAGATAGAGAATTCATGCTATTTGATACCATTTGTGTGGTTGTATTTTAACATGAGGATGATATAGTGTGGTCTTCTTTTTTCTCCATTGATTGCATGACCTTTTATACTAGAAATGGATGAATGGTGTTTTCGTAGTGAAATAACGCTTATTCATGATCATTTATTGTGTAGAGATAACTAACCATTATGGTGTGATGATGGACCATACTTCATGATATTTTATTATCTATTAGCATAAGATAATAATGACTGTTAATATGGATAATTATGTCCTTATATAGTGCTGAGCATAAATAATATATAAACATAAATGTGCAATCCAACTATCAGCTTAGACTTTTAGTTGAAATGGAACACATGTTTCAATTTAGTATCAGAGCCATGTCAAAGGTCATGGGTGCGAATGCTTCAATTCTTAGTCCATAGAGAAAAAGACTCAAGATGATGTTGAGAGTTGTCGTCTGGCTGATTGTGCGACTCGCGTGCGATTATCTCTATAGTGGCTCCAAAGGCGAGTGTCTGTGGACTTAGGCTGGTTTAGTTCGGCGAAACTGGGATCACATAAGTATTAATGTATATGTACGTACAAACCCCAAAAGTTATATTGAAATTTGTTTTCGACACCACCCATAAACGTCGATGATTTTAATTTTACAATTTCTTACAAAAAAAACTAAAAATTCTATGTAACTTCCATTTATTTTCGATGCCAAATTTGTATTTTATTTTAGGGTTTACATTGGATCATCCCTAACAAAATCAACAGTAATAGTTTGGATTGAAATGTGGAAGTGTCATGAAAATGGAAATCAAAGATAATATCACCAAAAGTTAGCCGTCCACAAATAAATGGATAAAGTTATATATATGATACATACTATGTCGGAATGGTTAATGAATAATTGAGCTTAGTTTGTTCTTTAGTTTCTTTTAAGAGTAATTAGCATAACTTAGACAAGTGTACGATTCAATGTTGCCAAACTTTCCAGTACTTGGGTAAAGTAGAGCCCCACAGGCCACAGCCACAACATTTGTGACAACTTTGAGGTACAAATTAAATTAAGAATCATGATTATTAAATAATCAAATTAAACTGTTTTACTTGGTTCAGAATGGATACAACTTCATATTAAAATATATATTATTTGATACAAATTTTATCTATGCATCGCATGTGAATTGCACGGATAATTGAGCAATTATTGCTTGAATTCAAGCAAAGATAACATCAGAAAATATAATCGGTCCTACCCATTTCATCAATTGCACTATATAATATTCGTTGCTATAATTTATATAATATTATATTAATTAATAAATAGATTAATTTTTAAGGTATGATGGAGTTGGTTAATTCACGATAACTAATAAATAAATAAAAAATAATTTATTTATTACCATACATGCCAAGAGGTAAATAAGAATTCGAGGGGAAAAATAGCATTATATATTTGAAGAAGAATATACTGATGAGATAGATGGATATTGATATTTCAAGAAAGGGAATATTCATTTCCCTAAATAAAATACAATAATTCATTTAAGGATCGCACCCGAATAACAATAAAACATTCCTAAGAATTGCACCCCCAATAATTCATATTCTTTCATTCAATAAACTCTTATTTTTAACCTATCAATTTTGACAAAATTTTTATAAATTCCCAAAAGAAAAAAAAAAGAAAAAATAAATAAAACAATAAAACGTTCCTAAGCATTGCACCTGGCCTAATCCTAAATTGTCCATGCAAAGTGCTAGTTGCTAGTGAAGCCAAATTATTAATTATAGAACAACTTTAATCAAATTAGTCAGACAATTAACTCGGTAACAATAAAATTTCAAGTTTGTCTCTCATCAAATAAATTATTAATTCTTTTTCAAAAAAAAAAAACTATTAATTCTTTTTTACTAGCTGAGCTATGCCAGGCAACAACAATAATCTTAGGTATGCTTGCCTGACCACTTAGGTATGTTTGCTAGGCTAGAAAATATAAAATAACCGTAAAAACTAAAAAGTTATGGGGCTACGGACGTTTAGCCGTCTTCAATTTAATGTAATAAATTCAAATGAAAATTTTGTCGGAAATGTAAAACATGTTGGCACACAATTTTTGACCTTCAAATATTGAAATTTTGGCCGTCAAAATGCTATATATATTTTGGAGTAATGTTACATTTTTTATATTTATGTATTAATATTTATCTTTTGATATAATATTATTTAATTAATTTTCTATACTTAATTGCTAATAAGTGTTTTTTTTTTCTAACGAGTAATTGAGTCGGTAAATTGTCGTATGAGTAATGTTATTTTGTCACTGTAAGAATAGTAAATCCGTTTATACATTTATTGGCAACTAGAGTGGACTAAAATTTTTTGTCTTAGCATGGCGTGTTTGAAAATTTTTTATTTAACCACTTTATCAAAATCTAGGTTTTTCAATGCTTGGTTTCTATTATACTATCCAAGTGGTTGATAAGTGGATTTTCAATGACCCCTGCAATTAAAAGGCAAATTTCTAACTATTTTTTAAAGTTTTTTTTAAATATATAAATATTATCTAATAGTATAATTCTAGGCAATTTATTTAGTTTATTAATTTATATAAATAAAACAAAATGATTTCTATTATTCAAGAGAAAGTGACCGGACAAAGGAAGATCATCTAAAATTTAAATATATAATTTTCAAATATAATTTCAAAATCCTCTTAATTGAGTCTGTCTTACATGATCTTTTTAATATAATTTACCTCTTTTATATAATTTATGAGTTATTATTACATAAGAGCGAAATTTATGTAGTAAATATCTCAAAAAATAGTTATGATTTTTTCTCATTATTTCCAAACAAATGAATAATACACTTTAACCTATGCTAGCTTGTTTCACATGAAAAGATATGGCATCTACTTTTTTCTGCATCCCCAAAAAGTTGTTAAAAGTCAAATAAAATAATATAAAGGTAAAATAAATTAACCTACCATTGATCATTAAGGCATAGCTAGCTATCTACTTGACTAGTTGCAACTAGACGTGACTCATAGCTAAAACACATGTTTTTGTACCCAATTATAAAAATTTGGATATGATGGTTTTGTCGGGACCAGATACACCATAAATTGAGTATATGATAATATGGAATAGGGGTATGAAAATATTAATATTATTGTTTGAGGCGTTGGGCTCAAAAGAGTACGTACAAAACTCGATATATTGGCCCAAAAGAGCTACTCAAATCGAATCCTAGTGTTTGGGTTGAAGGTTAGGAGCACAAACCACTGGACCAGGGGATTGAGTAAACCAAAGGATGATTTCTAAGTGAAGGGAAGAATGTCTTATGTTGTTGTAGATGTTCTGAATGATTGACAAATGTACAACATCAGCATGCCTTCAATATTGGTCATACATATGTACCCCACTACTTGGATATATGTCAATAATCTCCACACCGGTAAATAAGGCGTCCTACCTTCTTGTACACAAGATGCATGGTAACTTGAATTGGTAGTCAGTAACTTGTGTTGTTATGCTAGAGGTGTTCGATTCCACATGATAGCTCCTCCTTTATTTGTTTATTTTGCTGCTTCATTCTTTCCTTGGCAATAAAAATGAGCCCAAGATCTATACATAAAATAGCCCCAGGATCCCATGCCCCCATAGTGTGTAGATTCTCTAAAAAGGTCTGGAATGTAACACATCTTTCAATTAGTCTAAATTTAACAACGTTAACAAGATTTGCGTCTACATATCAGAAGAAAAAAAAATCTAGATCATATATGTCCTTTGGAAAATTCTCGAACATATTTCAATTAATGGAAACTCAATAGGATAAACAAGATTAGCATGGAGAAATGGACGTAACTCGATCCGGATTGAAGGTGGAGCCTCGTGGACAACAGAGGGACGAGACAGAAAAAACGTGATTACTGATAATCGTTGTTGTTAAGGTAATGATATTATTCATTCGTTGTATACATTTTAAGGTTTAATCATCGTTACGTTAGTTAAACGATCATGTTCAATTCCTGTTTCTCTCTCTCTCTCTCTCTCTCACTCATCAAATCACTTCTCTTACGTAATCTCTTTTTAGCTGTCAATCATTCACCACTGAGCGCCTCTATCTATCTATATATACCCTTCACCACCTTCCCCTTTTCTTATCTTTCCCACTCACCATTCCAATTAACTGCATACACTTTTCTCTCCCTCTCTAGCTTCCATCTCCACTGCTATATAATTCTCCCCGCCCCAATCTCATCCCTCCATTTTCTCTGCAACAATATCCTGTCCGTCCATCTGTTCATCTCTCAACATCGCAACACATTCCAGTTTAATTTCTTGATTAATTGCAGCTGGAAGAAGCTAGCTAGCAACAATGGCTTGCTTAAACATGTCTAAAATGGTAAGTTCTGGCCGCCTTATATTTTTTTTT